>JAQJVL010000487.1:0-313150 GCA_035578905.1 Stictocephala bisonia
TATATTTTACTAAAGTGTTTCAAATGGATATTTATAATATTTACCTACGGTTAGAATTGTATCTTTTTTATATTACATTTTATACTTGAATTTCCAACGTAAGAGGTACTCTATTTGTTATTTTAAACCAAATTGCAAACGAACGATAAGCCAGTTCAAGCGTTAATTAAAGAAGTACAATTTTCAACACCCTGGTTTTCACATATGTGACTCCAATAATTTGTAAAGGAATGTGTATAAACATTGTTTACGGTGTAATTAAATACTTAATTGGAGAGTTTCTGTAATGAACTGGGCCTTGGAAAAAGGTTTACACACCCAAAGTCAGAGAGGTGTAACCCCAGTCGTTAAGAGAGGTAATGTTTATTGGTCAGCTGGTAGGGGCTGTGTCGGAGTGCGCAGGCACCGGGGCACACTCGACACTCGCAGCCTCTCTGCCAATATTGTCCACTCGGTCCATTCACGTACACATACTAGTTATAGATCTCTGCTACTGTTCACGCCCTTCTATATGTGTAACGGTCGCTATATTCTATTCAGCGAGAGTTGAGAGTGAAGCTCCACCTGCTGGTGTGACGTAGGCGCTAGGCCGATTCACAGGCGTGTGCATGTTTACTACGATACAAAACAAAATTTATGAGCAAACTGATTGTCAGAGTCTGATTGACTCGGGATTGGGGATACCAATGAATTAGTCTTGCTGTAAATTAAGGGTCCACGTGGACACCCCCTTTTTATTTGCTAGCACCCTTGAGACAGCGACAGTCAAGGCGGAGCCTCACTCTTAATTCTGGTAGAAGCTGAATGTAGGCTGAACAGAGGTCGATATCTTATGTCTGCAGTGAATGCCTTAGTGACAATTATAAATTTAATATACATAATAAAGAACATTTTTTTGTTCTCCTTCTTACCATTTTTAAGTTGCATATATGCTGTAAATTTGACTTTAAAGATGATTTTTCAATATTTGGATAAAACATTTAAAATCTATTTGAAACACTTCATAAATGTTATTATTTTCTAACTGAAATTCAGTCCAAAAGTCTGTAAATAATTTTGGAACTGTACACTCTAACCCAATAAGTAGACAAAACAATTTTGAATTAATTGATTTCGTGTTTTTCTTTGCAGTAATTTGTGATTTTGTTATATACTGTATTTGGAATTTGTCTTGATTAACTTCTTCGGGTAAAATGTCATTAGTTTTAAATCGTCCGGTCGGAACAATAATTTTCAAATATTCTGTTTTCTGTTTAATAATACGTCTATAGCAATACATTTATACTTGACGATTTGGAGAGAGAGAAAAGGGAGGGACTGACAAAGTGTGGGCTCTGCCCTCGCATGGCAGACTAGAGAAATAATTACTCGACTCCATCGATGTATACTACTCTAACTTCAATAACGTTAAAAAAGATTCAGGGATATTATTGTAAAAATCACATACAAACAGACAGATACTGTGCGAGACAGACAATTTGTACACATGACATTTTTGTTTGTTTTAACGCAAGGAATGACTTCCAGAAGTTTAGCTGGATACTTACGGGACACCCTGTATTAAAAATGCAGTATAATGACAGTCTTGTATTACAGCGTTCACAGTAAAATACATTGCAATGGAGAAAGTCACAGGAAATATGACTGGTTGTGGCTAAGTTAAGACAACCCTACATGGAAATTTTGTTGCAATCTGAAAGTGAAGGGAGCCGGAATTACTTAACTGCTTGGCAATCGGCCGAGGGCAGGAGGGTTGTGTCGACAGGAATGAAACCCCTGGGGATATGGGAAGACAATCCCGTAGTTAGTTGATCCCCGGGGGATTAGGAGAGAAAATACTGGAGAACGCCATTTTTACTGTCACATTCGTCTGGTAATACCGTATTTTCTCAGAAATACAATGGTTCTACGACTAAGTATGTATAAAATATATAATTTCTCATTGGGTTCAACATGTAATTATATATTTAATTTTGTGTATTTATTCATTTTTTTATTTATTTGGAAGAGCCGGTGGCCGAGCGGTCTAAGACGTCAGGACTGTATATTGAGTTAGAGATAGCGCAGGTTCGAATCCTGACCTTGACTGTTTTTATCAGTAATATTCACCTTGTACTGTACTGGTTCTCCCTCTTTACTCTGTCTGATAAGTTCCTCGCACAGATCAATAGTCTATGAGGAACGGTGAGAGTAAGGTTATCAGGAGGTCGACCTCTCCTTAAAATAATCACGTTAACCAAGTATTGGTGATTTGTATCTAACTTCGTATTGAAAGAGAATTAAATTTTAGCTGTCTTAGTTTTTAGAATAAATTTGAATTCTACTGCGTTCTATAGAAACTATAACTTTCAAAAATGTGTAATTTGGACACCTTTTACTCTTTTTACACTACATACAAATTACGTCAGTTTTAACTGGCGTGTACCACAGAGAAAGAGAGAAGATAGAAACAGAGGTCGCTTTCTTATGGCCGCAGCGAACGTTTAAGAAACATTTTTAAAAAGGTGTCAGCTAATGTACACATCTTTATATATCTGTAGTAATAATTACTGCGTTTATCCTTGAGGATTTGGGGGTGTTATGGGGAGCGACTGACAAGGTGCTGGCCCTACCATCCGCATGGTAGACTGGAGAAATAACTACTCGACACACTAACTTGACATACATTTAGAGCATTATATGATAGGATCTCTGTTTATTTCTTCTCTGCGGGTGCATTTAGGTATAATTCAGAATATTATATACGTCATAAACGGTAATAGTGATGTATATCGCTAATAAAATAATTGATTTATATATGTAAATAAAAGAAATATACTGATATGATCTACATATATATTCAGCCATCGATTTTTCTTTCGATCGATAAATAGTCGGCGATGATTATGAGTCGTTTGCGTGACAGTAAATGAAGCATAGTTTTTCGTTTTACATTTTCTCTGAAGTAAACTAGTCAGATATACTAATTGGTCGTAATAACAACACTTACTGTACATTCCAATGAAATTGTTTTACACTAAACGAAGCGCTGTTGTGACGGCACGCGACTAGCTCGGGGCATCGCTGCAACTGGGGCGGGTCACGTTTATCTCGCACGAACTAGTTTTCACAGAAGTAATTTCTTTCGGTTTCACTTTTGTTTGAAGGCTACTGTTACTGAATTTAGACATAACCGGAAGTCAAGGTTACGTTGTCTAAGTACCGCTGAGGAGTAGATAGCTCTATGATATAATGGGATAAATGCCTGCCTAAGAACCGGCAGCCGGCTAAAACATGCTTTTCTCTTTCAACTTTACGGTTAGTTTTTAATTATTATAAAGAGTTATAGTGGTCATAGTACGACAATTAAAAGTTCATTCTAGTTAAACTTAAGTTGATATTGCGAGTTTTTTTAATTGTCAAAAAGACCGTAAAAGTTTCACATATCGGTATTTAAATGTGAAAAAAATATAATACGAAAAATACCCAATTTTTTACAAAAAAATACATTTCATGCGTTGCCATAAGATCATTATTAAGCCTGACTCCTTAAAATAGAAACCCTCCTTAAAGGGGACCGTTTCGCTCCTCAAAAAACGCCACAATCATGTTTTTTTATTTTAACGATTTGGTTTCCGTAAAAACGGTGTTATCGTAATTATATAATAATTGGTACTGTTAATTATGTAAAACTTTAAATACAATTCTTCACTATTTTAAATTTCATAATACTGTCTTATCGTCCACTAGATTGGACCTTTAATCTTCATAAAGTGTTCACTATAACTCATTATAATAATAAACACGAACCGTAAAGTTAAAAAAAAGAAAGTGTGTTTTAGCCCGCTGTCGTCTGTAGATTGTATGTACTTACCAAAGGGCTGTGACTTCTCAGCCGTGGCTTCTCATTATAGTAAAACTACTCGGTGCCGAGAAAAAAATGGTGTCACTAAATTGATAACAATAATTTTATTTACGATAAAAACATTCTGAAACCTTGTATATTGATTGTTAATTAGTGTATCTACACTATATAAAAGTTTCACGTATTTATGATCAGTAGTTTTTATTTAGTATTTTTTTAAACATCATACAATCTCAAGGTATAAATGTCGGTATTTTTTCATCCCAAGAACGATAAAAAAAAAAAAATAAAAGATAGTAAAACTTTTAAACTTACAAAGGTTAACGTAGAAATAAATAAGGAAATTTGTTATTTGAAAAAATGTTTTTACGTCCGATAGTTTCTTTGCAGTTTATGTTCAAACTCGGTTATCCATAATTTTTAATCAGATAGAAGACACATAATTTTTAATCGACTAGACACGCAGATTGAGAAACCACCTTAAGATAATTGGTTTCAGGAATCTAGGATATATTTCTTTGAGTTTTTACAAATTCTTTATCAAATAAAATAATAATTTTTATTTATGTAGTATCGTAAAACGGTTATAACATATTTATTATGGTTTTAATTTTACTAAATAAATTGTTATTCACCGGGTTAGCTGCAGAGAATGTAAGCCACAACAAGACAATACCATCGCGAAGTGTTACAGACAGGATTGCGAAAGGACAAAGCTCTTAAGTTTACGGCCACTAATGTTTGTAGTAAAGTCCTCTTACAAATATGGAGCTGTGCTTAGCGCAATTTTAGAGAGACAATGGAGCTTTGTTGGTTTTTAGTAAGTGTTTATTAAGTGTGTTTAATTGTGTTTTGGCTTGTATGGTACAATCTTAATATAGTAAAAACAGATTTCCATATTTCCACTTCTAATAAATACCACACGAGAACACGAAAAATATAAAGTAGTTAAATTGTTTATTTATGAGCTGAATTAACTGGGAATGTACCTTACTAACAACTTTAAAATTATACGTAAACAAATTTTAAGTCACTAAAACAAAGGGCATCCCAAAAAGTCATACCAACACTTAATCAAAACCAAATACAATGGACTGCAAACAGTTTTTAAATAATGTATCATTCTTATTGATAATCTACAATAATGTTCGCAACAATTGATAGTGTAAACTCAAAAGCTATCATCTTAATCTTAATATGTATGATCCAAAAACTATGTAATCGCCATTATAAAATCTCCGGAACCACAGAACGTATTTTTTATGAAATTTGGAGGGAACTCAGCTTTTGTATCATAGGGATCCTATAAGAAATGATTTCTCGAAATTGCATTCCTAATGGTTAGAAACAACACCTCAATTTCCCTTTTTCCTATAAGAGTAAAATTTGCAGTAATTAAATTTAATGATTTATTTCAAACCGCTGACACTTTACCAAAAAGCTTGGCTAATATAGTTTTCAATGTGAAAAGATTAAGGTAATTTCTACTAACTCTGGTATGATTGCACCACTTTGCATCCTCCTAAAGTAGACTTATAAAGTGTTTTATGGTACAGAACTTTGTTGTCTGGGATGACAGCAGCAGGTTGAGTGTTAATATTGATATAATGGTTTGGAGGGAATCACGAGGAGAGAACCGCCCCGTAACGAAGCTATTATTTTCAAAGCTGTCGGCTAGTTGAATATAACCACTAAATACTTTATGACCTACTTGGGTTGGCCAACATTTTTCAGGGTTGGCAGTCATATAAAAATTAATGTAAATCACACGATCTGAATTGAAATTAAAAAATAGCAGCGGACAAGCAAGGAAAAGAAGGACATTCGTATTTTTTTTTATCGTTGACTTTAAAATTGTATGTGTTTTGAGTGTATTAAAAAATCAGACTTTTTATTAGACTTTAGAAGGATTATTTCGATTTTAAGTACAACGTTATGTCCAAGTTCATGCACGCGTAATTCTTAAAAGAGGGATAAAAACTGGATTTAAATGAATTTTTATTTTTAGTGTATAGTTTTGGTATATATTTTACTTTCTCCCATTTTATGCGTTAGCATAGATAAAGTATTATAACGAAAACAAAAATTTGTTTACAAGTTTGTCTAAAAATCCATTTTAGGGTTCTCCGAACCCAAAAAGTGTTATATATACAGTATATTGTTGTCTGTCCATATTTGGTATGTAGGTGTATTTAGCCAATAACTCCAGACTGTTTTTCACTTTTTCAAATTTTTATTTAATATTTTTATGAGCAAAAACATACAAAAATAGAATTTCCCCAAAAATTATTAACGATGTTGATTAAATTTTCAGTAAAGATGCAAATTACAATAAAAAATATTTTACTTACCAAGGCTGGAAGCCACAATTCAAGTTGTTGAAGGTTGTTTACATAAAATCTATGTGATTAATTGAACAGCTGTTTTGAAAAAATTTTGTCCACGCATTAATAAAATAAAATAAGTGTTTCGTTTGTACATTCTTTAGAAATGTAATTAATTGAATATCTGTTTTTATTTAGGTGAGTTTGTTTTCACATCCTGTAATTTTCATTTTTTAAACAATCTGACATAACAAAGAGAAACGGAGAAAGTTTGTGCCAGTTACCTGGTACCATTTATTTTAGATGAAATTCACGAATGTTTGTAAATAGTGTTTTATAGGTCTAACTTGGCCACGTGTAAGAAACGTATCCTTAGCAGACGTAAACATTTAGGAGCCGACGGGCGTTGGCCTCTATTGATCTCGCCCTCTCGTACCCAGCCGCTCACTCTCCAACCCCCTCAGTGGACCCCCACACCAGAAACCCCCATCCACACTGGCGCGAGCGACCTCTTTCATTCACTACGTTTTTGGTCCTTCTACGCTCGGATGTGGAGTTAAAGAACATCCGAGGACAATTATCTTAGAAAACCATATCACAATATTTATTAAGTCTGCTTCAACTCAACGTCATCTTCGCAGAATATTTTTAAAAAATTATTATATTACATTCCTTGCAAAAAATTGGTTTTTTTTCAAGAGGAAGCTAAATTTGGAAAGAGATTTTATTGTCAGGTACAGGGCCTAACACAAAAATGTATTCGCTACCTCGATAAATATTCCAACTCAACTTATTATTTTGTGCAAAATATACGGAAACCTGCTGATTATACTCAGTTTCTTCCATAGTATTCTCTAAGACTTCCGTTATCATCCGATCATAACATCTTGTTGGAATAAAACTGTTATATAATTTTATGGCACTACTTTTAAGTACAGATATATCTTAAGGGTAATTATAATGGGTGTAGTCTAGCTGTAGTGAATGACCGATATTAAATGACTCTTTGTTTATAATGTGAATTTCACCAAGATGAGCTATTTGTCAAGCCACGATCTTTTTTTTTTTTTATTATTATTAAAAGAGGAACTGGTGTGCTTAACATTTAATGACGGGCCATAATAAGAATCTGTTCCGTGCAAGGTTACAAATAGTTAGTAAAAAAAACGATTTGTATTAATATGAGACAAGAGATTTTGAAATAATGATTCTACAAAAAGTAGGCACTGGTGGTGCAGTGCTGTAACCTAGCTACTTGGGGACAAAGTGTTGAGAAGATTGTAGGCGATAGGTTCTATGCTCGGTCCTCTTAATACCGACCGGCGTCAGCTCAATTGTTGCCATCGACGTGGACACTACTAGAGAAGTCTGGGGTGTCCATGTTGCATGGTAATCAAGGTTCAGATGTTGTGTAGGGAAGAGAACTGAGTGTCAGGCTTGTCAGTTAGCTGAAAATCAGACAAACACTAAGTGGTTCGAATTCCACGTAAAGTTGCAGGTTGGTTGGGCTATTAATAAGTGGATCTTTCTTAGGAACAGTCGACCTTAGTAAAAATGACTACACTCGTTCATCTACATTCATTACACTCATTCGCCCATATCTTGACGATCCTCTAATAATAAATAAAATGAAAATGAATAAATTAGATATATTTTTACAGATATTTGCTTGTGTAGTACCTAATAAAATCCCCACCAGTTAAGTTAGGATGTAAACAAAGTATTTAAATTACAGACTAATTATATAAAAGTAGGGTTATGTTCATTAGATAATTCCCGAATCAGCTGTGTCTGTGAGGTGCGTATCTGTTTGCGTGTGAGAGAATCGCGATTCGTGTTGCTACGCAACGACCACTGATTTGTGAACCAATTCAAACACACACGAACTTCGTTAGCAGCCATTATGTAGCTTAATAACTTTTCAAACTTGAGGAAGACGTCAATTTTCAACATTTTGTATAATACTTGGTAGCATTTGAAAATGTGAAATAAAAGGTTCACTAATAAACAAGAATTGCTTATTACTTAAGCTACTATTGCAATCAATGATAAATTACGCCGTCATATTTTCGTGCACACGCAAGTGAACATGATAAACAAACCCCAGCTGACATCTGAGGAAATTTAGTTTGATTTAAAATTATTAAATACAGTTCCAACTACTTTATTTGTATTTTGTTTTTAACGTTTTTAGCCTTGATCGGTTACCATAATGTATAGAACTCTACCGCGAGGGTACCTATACATTACTCTATTGAAATAATTCCCATTTAGTGTAGACAAGAAATACAGTTCGTAGGTTAAAGTATAGTATACTTAAATTGCAGTATGTGCTTCTGAATGATCACTATAATAGTACTCATTTGTCGATTTTCGGACTGCAATTCGTTATAGTCGAATGTTGTAGGCTGTAGTTCGATATTTTGCCAACTGATTTGGTTGAAATGCCCATGTTTTGTCTGGTATACCCTTGTGCATGAAAGAGGATTTTTCTGGGGTTTTAACACTTCAACACATCACCAGACGAGCGCGAGAGACTTCCATCTTCCTGCGCATTGAGTCTCTCTGTTTTGAGTTTAAATGTGGAAGACCTTTAGACTTACTGTGACGATATTCAAGAAGGCGGTAAAGTAGAGGTTGCTGCAAAATCCATTCACACAACGGAACAGTATATGGGAACAGAGCAAAACTGTGGACCAAACTGGAATTTTCCTTTGTGTGATAATTTGTGAACTTGTAATCATAATTACGCAATTGTAATTATGTGAAATTTATTTATTAGTTTTATTCTAATTGACGAGTTACGATTCCCAACGTATTTTTAAACAAATCAAACTTGTTTATTTTTAGCTATTTTTACAATTAATTCTAGAGTTCGAAAATGAAATCGCATTGACGTAGACAGCCAACCCCCAAGCTTGCGATTCACATTGTGGTAGTCAAACTGGATGGAACACTTGTGTAACCTCACAATCACCCACGCTTACACGTGTCGTGTTTGTTGCAGGGAGTTGCGAGGACGACACGATGGGCCCTATCTTCGTTAAGGAGCCCCCGACCTTGTGATTCACATTGTGGTAGTCAAATAGGATAAAACACTTGTGTAACCTCACAATCACACACACTTACACGTGTCGTGTTTGTTGCAGGGAGTTGCGAGGACGACACGATGGGCCCTATCTTCATCAAGGAGCCCCAGAACAGGGTAGACTTCAGCAACACGACGGGCGCCACGGTTGAGTGCTCGGCCCGGGGTCACCCGCCGCCCGAGATCATCTGGGTCCGCGCCGATGGCACTGCAGTGGGCGACGTGCCAGGCCTTCGACAGGTAACATTGTTATTTATCTATATACATTATCTATCTATCTAATTATCTATATACATATAGGGTGGAAAGAAATATGGAAACGCTTTCACAACAATGTTGTTTTTGTCTATAGATAATTTGATAATTTTTTTTAATAATTGTGTTCCACAAAGTATAATTTTTGATCAGAATGAATTACTTGACCGTTAAATAGCGGAGAAATAATACTGTTCAAATTAGTTACTTTGAAATTCAAATGATCGTTAGGCCTACTCTGGAAAGCATAAACCTTTCGAAGTCTGGTTTGCGGAAGTAAATTTCTCTTGTATAGTCCTTTCATTTGATAACAAACTCGACCTAGGCTTGCATTGAACATTTTCGTTCAACTCCTCATGGGCTGTCGTCCTGAAAAGATTAAATATCGCTAATGGTGTCAAAAAGTGTGTTCTTTGTAACCATAATGATTTACAATATTTCACTTTTACAAGTGAAGTCATACAAAAATTGTAAAAGCGTTTCCATATTTTTCCCACCCTGTATAAACATTTAGTTTATAAATCCAGTTTTCCCATTGAGATTAACGGTTACAGTTACGGTTGAGATTTTTTTCTTTCCAGATTTGCTTCGGACTTTATTCGTTCATATTTCCCGCTTTGTTTGTTAATACTTTATTGTCAACATTCTAAAATTTCATTAAAAGAAAAAAATAATTGGAACGCTGTGTAATTATTGTTAGAGATTAATAAAATGGTAAAATGATGTTTATATAATGATCGGGATCAAATAGTACATAATAACAATTAATTTTGTAGCTGTACAAAATTGCTTGCCTGGGCTTGTAAGTCATATTTCTTTAGATTGCGAAATATATTTTTAAATTTTGGTTTTTTTTTTTTTTATTTTTATGACAAATTATCATCTGTGGATCTTGAATAGTTCCCTATCTTAGTTTGGTTTATAATTTGTAACTTTTGAATAAACCTCGTTTATTTTTGCCTATTAAAGAATTTGTTTGGGCGGTCCGGTGGCTGAGTGGTCTAAGGCGTCAGGACTTTGAGCTTGGGTTAGAGATAGCGCTGGTTCGAATCCGGCCAAGTTCCTCACACAGATCAATATAGACTATGAGCAATGGGCAGAGTAAAGGTAAGAAGGTGGATCGGCCTCTCCTTAAAAACATTATATACGTTTGTTAGGTACTGGCAGTTCGTTTTTAAAACAGTCGGCACAATGTAGTTTGTGTTGTTTGTTAGGTACTGGCAGTTCGTTTTTAAAACAGTCGGCACAATGTAGTTTGTGTTGTTTGCTTGAATAAATGTCATTCAGCCCGTTCTTTAAGTAGATTCAATAACTTTTACAACATCTAATATATTAAATTATTGTAGCGTATAATAATTTAAATAGTAATTATAGCAAAGAGCACATCATCCTTTTTTCTGCTAGGCATATTACATTCTGCTAGGTCAGGTTTTGTAAGGCTAGGCTGGTTTTATTAATTAGTTTTGTTTAACCTAACCTAACAACCGATACCTAACATAACCTAACTAAAACATAAGATGACCTAAACAAAAATTAACTCAACCTAACCTAACAAACCCTGACCAAATAAAACTAAACATTACTGAAAGCAGCACATTTCCGGCTTGAACACGCGTAATAATATCCGATTGCAAAACCCTTGTCCGCATGAATTGAGTTAATCCATAATGGTATATTTACGCTCACAACGCTAGATTTACGACAAAACATTTTTGAATGCGTTTTTCCTCATTTTTCATGACTGGAATTCCCCTCCCCCACCCAATTGTTTTCGGTACTTTCAAAATTAGCTCATTGCATAAGTGTTTTGTGAAAAAAGCATAATATACTCTTTCCAATTAATATCATTTAATTTTATCACATTATAACATTAAATTATTAATTTGTCTATAACAAATGTTAGAATATTAGTTAGTGTTTTCATATAAAATGTTGTGCGCCTACTACTACCAATTCCAAATACTTAGGATCGCAATTATTATATCTTTAAAGGTTAAGTACTGTATTTAATGGACTTGTTCATAGATGCTTGTTCAAGATCACGCTGAGTGGACGATAGAACGTGTGGTGGCATCGCGATAATGTTGTCCAGACAAGCCGTCTGTCTTCCCTGGGGGATGGAAAATATTTTCAATTTATCGATATTTTGAATTATCGATATATCGCAAAGCAAATATCGATCAAACGATAATATCGAAAGAAGAAAATCGATGTATCGGGTAACCTGATTGTTTATCTGATTAAAAGTATGCACTAACTTTTATGTGATGAAAAAATACACATGTTTTGCTGACACTATTTAGAATAGCCTACTGAATTAAATGCATTTATTTACACAAAACAATTTGTTGTCTCAATGGGTTGACTGAAAAAATCGAGTTAAGAATAATTATACCTTTAATTATTATCTAATTACACGTGGTTTGTAATGCGACTGGCTAGGCAGGTTGCCAACTCACATACGACTTCATTTACCCACTGGTCTACAATAAACTACATTTTAGTGTGTTAACCTCACATAAAAAAAAAAAACTAAATAAAGTTACTTTATTATTTCAATGCATGTTTTGTACGCATAAGAGGCAATTAATTCATAACGTCAATATTTAGTGATATGATGTATCCGACCAAAATATCGATATGGCCGATATTATCGAAAGAAAAAATTGATACGAATATATCGAACCATATTTATCGATATTTCCGCTACATCGATATCGTTGCCATCCTTAGTCATCCCGCTTGTCTAGACTATACCTCGTAGCAGTAGGTGTATCGACTATCAAGATTTCCTCATACAGGGTGTTTCTTTTAAAACGCAACCCATGATTTTGAAACAAAAATGACAAACAAAACATATATCTATAACACATTTTATTTTTATTCATATTTATTACTACTATTTACATGATTTTAATGACATTTTTTTTAGGTTTGTAGTTCAAATAAACCAGCATTAGCATTTATACAACGTTCTGTCCTCTTTAGTAAATTTCTAAACACATTTTTTCGAAATTTGCTCAAAACCATGTTTCTAACCTCAACTTAATTACATTGCACGAAACGCAAATAAAGTAAACAACAATGCCACAATGTAAATGAAATGAAATAAAATACGTATTTATTTAACCAGGTGAAGTTGGGACTAAAAAGTCCCTTCTTCCACTTAACATGAATTTCAAATCAGCTGATATTAAATGAAGAAGAAGAAACAGGGCTATAGTCGGCGAGTCACGAGAAGTACTCTGAACTTCATGCCTCTGTAATTGAAGGCGCTGCTTTCCATTCAAACAGCACAAGTCATATAGTGTACCTGTCGTAATTACTAATTATGATATGTACACTACATGACTTGTGCTGTTTTGATGGAAAGCCTTCAATATCACAGAGGCATGAAGTTCAGAGGACTTCTCGTGACTCGCCGACTTTACCAACCTATGAACTTATAATTATTTTAAACATTTATTTTATATACATGGAGGTAGGGAAACATCCTGTATTTTGTAGTATCGACATATTCTGTTTTACAAAATTCTTGATTTGCTATGTCTTATTTAAGTGACAAGAGGTGTAGGCTTATACTTGATTTTTTTTATAAACTTCAAGTGATGTTTAATGGTCCTTGGTTCTCTTATTCGGTTGGGTGTATGGGGGAAGTCGCTATGGTTAAAGGGAGCGGGAACAGCCTGGTCAACCCTCTAACAACCTCCTTCTTCTCGGCCTCTCCCTTTGTTAACGTCGTGTGACTCACAGTTATTCTAGCCTATTATGTATTAAATCGGCCTTCGTTAAGAACACATGTTGACTCTTATCTTGAGTTAGTATCAGTGTTACTTACTGATGTATCAGGCCAGTGAGGCAGCTCATTAGTGCCGTAGTACACTGATAGTGCTGTATCTTTCTCTTATCGTAACAGTGAAACTATTGTAATAATAGATAATTGTTGCCTATTTATTTATTTTCACTTTGTACACGAGATATTTTCAAAATACATAATATGTATAAAGTGTGTCCATAAAGATCCGGACCGATTAAATATTTTTGAAAACTTTTAAGATAGAGCTAAACCAATTGGTACCATGTTACTGGACATAAAAAATTTTTAACACATAAGTCAGTGACTCGCTACCTCCTTACGGGGCCGAGGGGTGACCCGATAGGAGTCGGAAGAAAATCTTAAAAGAAAAATAGGTCATTATGTCTTTACCACTTTAAATGTCTTAATTAGTTGAACATCGTGCCACAAATTAGACCTCAAAAGGTTAATTCTAAACAAAATGGCGGTACTCGAAAGTTCCAATACTGATCTTATGTGCAAGTTCAAGAATGGCTTAATTTTATTGTAACCATTTCAGACGAACCTACAAAACTTCACTCATGATTACCGTTCACAAAAACCTACTTTAAGGAGTCCTATTTAGTGTCCTGTTATTCTTCTATGGGAACGGTCCATGAGGAGTCAGTAGAAAAGTTTTAATGTAAGCATAGGTTGATGTGCACATAGTTTTACAGTCTGTATACGGTAGGGTGGCGCACGGACCCGCCAGCTACCTGTGTCGGTCCTTTCCTCCCCCCGGCGCTCGCGGCTGTTTCCTTAATGAGTCACCAACTAGCCCCTCTAATAGAATTATTAACTTTTTTTACTTTCTCATAATATATCAATTTTAATAGAACATTTGTAAAGTACTAACAAAACTAAGAAAAGTGATATAAAACACGATGTGCTTTGATTATAAGTAATGGTCGAAAGTTATTTTTTAGCCGGAATACTGTATGATTTGTTAAATGTTTTACATTTCTCATACAACGTTATCATGATACGATATTATTTTAAGAGTACTTTGAAATAAGGTACGGTACTCTTGCCTTCTCCCATAGTCGTGCAGTGTGCAGATATGGGACATGGGACAACAAGACTGGTTAGGACATTGAACTTATTGATGACTAACCGTAGTCTAATATGTGCGCTAATATTTTTCCGCGAAGGGGTTGGTGATTCACCACTCTTAGCAGTAATGGTTGTCCAGGGTGCCAGGGTAGTTTTCAGTTAGATGTGGATACTTCCCGGGATAACTTGTAACGAATACATTACACATAGTTGGTTTATTTATTATTTTTTTAATTGTTTAAATAGTTTAATTT
The DNA here is from genome assembly GCA_035578905.1 of Stictocephala bisonia. NCBI lineage: Eukaryota > Metazoa > Arthropoda > Insecta > Hemiptera > Membracidae > Stictocephala > Stictocephala bisonia. Next base: position 14,654 of record JAQJVL010000487.1, read on the forward strand.
TTTTCCAAGTCAACTTCTGGACACTAAATACTTTGGCTTGAAGAAGATTACTGGGAGTAATATAAAATAATGTTGATTTATTAATCAAATAAACTGTAAAGTATGTAGTGTTGCCTATTTAATGATATTTTGGCTGATTAAATAGTATGCGATAACATAGTTTTAAATTATTCTACCTTTTTTCAAAGAACTCTTAAAATAATATTGTATCAAGATTAGGGAATTATGAGAAATATAAAACATTTAACAAATCATACAGTATTCCGGCTAAAAAATGACTTTCGACCATTTCGTTATTTATAATCAAAGCACATCGTGTTTTATATCACTTTTCTTAGTTTTGTTAGTACTTTACAAATATTCTATTAAAATTGAGATATTATGAGAAAGTAAAAAAGTTAATAATTCTATTAGAGGGGCTAGTTGGTGACTCATTATGGAAACAGCCGCGAGCGCCGGGGGGGAGGAAAGGACAGACATAGGTAGCTGGCGGGTCCGTGCGCCACCCTACCGTATACAGACTGTAAAGGGTTGGCCAAGCAAAAAAGAATGCCGCGAAACGCACTAACAGGAACGTTATACGTTACAAAATGGTGGTGGTTTAAAATCTTTGAATGGTTTAATTTGATGTATTACTCGACCATGATCTTATTTAAGATTTTCGTGTTACTCCTTGTGGGCATAAAAATGACAGTTATTTCAAAAAGTAGATTAATAGGTACAGTAATGATGTAACAAGTTTTATTGCTTTATGTGTAATTGTAATTGTTCACTAAATTGACTTTTCTTCCTCACTGTATAAACATTGGAATACCTTAACGGTTGATTTGTTGCGGCTGTTTTCTGGCTTGTTTAAGAAGTTAATAATCAACCAAGTAAACAAAGCACGGAGTGCTGGCAAAGACCCAGTCGTCATAACGTGTGCGAGCCTGTTGGGCCACCACCACGTGTGTCTTGTCACGCTCCTTGCCAAAACTGCGCTTCCAGATTCCCCAATAACCGGCGTTACTGTTTGAAGTAGTTAAAAATGGGATCAAGGGCAGTGCGGCATTTTTAGTATGACGTCACTTTGAAAATATTCCCAGAGAGAGCATATTGCAGCTTGCATGCGACGATCACTAGTCTCTCAATAGATGGTTAGTTGGGGCATCGCCAAAATGAACAATCGTTGGACAGGCTTGAAATTGAGATGAGCCGAATCAACGAAATATACTCGTAGGTTATCCTGAATAGATATATCAAGCAATTGTAAAACCAATATAAAGAAACATTTTTGTAACATAGTTGGTGTGAAAAAGGCTAATTGTTTACCAGACTGTGGTGATGTGGAATAACGGCAGCGCCTTCAAACGGTCGATACATTTTGCACACTTCACTGAGTGTCTATTGCTGCGTGATGCGGCGAAGGCGCGCTCGTTAATCAATTTCATCGTCAACTGAGCTGAAGATAATATGTGACGAAATTCGTCAACTTGAAAATCATCATTGTTGGTGTTTTATAGTAAATATCATTCTGTAATATTTTTATAAACATTAAATTATGATGTTGTTTTAAACAACTAGTGTGTTTGTAACAATAAATTGATGGACCATAAGTTGATATTATGATTTAATGTTATAAGATGAAACAAACTCTGTAGTAAATAATTTTTTGTTGTATAACATTAAATTATATATCCAGTAATATTCTTATTCTTATATATGAGACGCCGACACAACGTTGTTGGTATTTTAAGGCGAATATAAATGGTTATATGAGTGTAGGATGAGTGTGGATGAGTGTAGTCTGGTTACTATCTGAGTTCAACTGTTCCTCAAGTAAGAAACGAGCTTGAAGAATGATTGATATTATGAGTTTTTTTATGTAAAATTATCAAGAGTATCATTTTAAGTTTCAAATTTTAGCTGCAAAAAAGGATAAAAAACTGTGTTTAATTTTTTACAAAAACCAACTTATGGTCCAGTAGAATAGGTCTTAAACATTACAAATTACACTTCATGTGTTACAATGTCATTTTTATTACGAACTGATTCGTTGTAATAGAAAGCAATGTTTTGGGCGTTTTTCAAGGAGCCAAATAGCGCCCTTAAGTTGGAATTTTTTTCTAGCTTTATTTCTTAAAATTTATATTAAGTAAAACATATATTTTGATGCATACTTAGTTGATATTTAAAACAAAAAAATCAATGAAAATAATTTGAAAAACCCGTGTAACATTGTTGTAATAAACAGTATCGGGAGACCGAGCTTCGCTCAGTTGAATTTGCAAACATCCATATCTCCCAGAAGATCCTTAGGTAGGCTCTACCTTGTAGGTTAAGAATAAAATTTGTTTCCGAGATCTTCCGCGTTTACCATTAGCCCCTTTGTGCCCCTTGTGGAACTCGGCCTGCACTCTACTATAGTGCCATTTGTGGATCTCTGTATGTTGCCTCGTGAGGATTCTTAAGCAGTAGGTCATGAATCTTGGTTTTTAGGGCAGTGGAGTTCATAAACAAAGTATTTTCTAAAACCTGATGGTATATTAGTAATTGAGAGATGAATACCTATAATTTGATACCTCACTTAGGTGTATTAGTTTAAAATTACCCATTTTGGATTTTTGTATAATTTGATTTAGGAGATAAATACCTATAGTTTGATATAAGTTGATAATGGTTCCATAGTGTTTTTTCTGCTATAAGTCAATAACATGGGACGTCTAGAGGCCTCTGGCGCAGATATTAGATTTTTCCATGGTTGATGTCAATTGATTTCTCGTGATCAGAAACTTCCCAAAATAATTAAAATCCTAGGAGCCAAAAAAACTGTTGTCCGAAAGTGGCTTGTTTTAGATAGTCCAAGTTGATCGACTCTGGACTGTTGTATTGTCATTAGTGTGATATATTTATTTTATTGGGCCTTGATAGTTGTTAATCACATTATTGTTGATCTGTATTACTCTTGTTTTAGATAGTCCAAGTTGATCGACTCTGGACTGTGGTCTTGTTATTAGTGTGATATATGTATTTTATTGGGCCTTGATAGTTGTTAATCAAATTTTGTTGTTTGATTAACAACTCTTAATACTACTTACCCTGTGGTTTGTCACCAGGTTCTGGCTAACGGCAACCTAGTGTTTCCTCCCTTCAGAGCGGAGGACTACAGGCAAGAAGTACATGCTCAAGTGTACGTTTGTCTGGCTCGTAATTCCGTGGGTTCGATACACTCGCGGGATGTCAACGTAAGAGCAGGTGGGTCTGTAAACGTGTTCTGTTTACGTTTAGTTGTAAAACTCGTATAATTAGATGAAATCTCTGAATTATTCATGGATCCAAATACAAATTACAAATCCCAGCTGGTTTGATAATTGAATTAATGATTTAAAGTACTAATGTTGATAAAGTAGAATCGATTTGATGAAAGTTCAATCTATAAACTTGGAAATATTAATTTATTGCTAAGTTCTATTTTCCATTCTCTTATTCTAGTTATTTTTTTAAATTAGTGTTGATCTGTAGTATCATTATAAGTCACTGTTTTCAAGGCCTCTAAGAGCTGAAGGCAAGGTTCGAATTAAATACCGGTACATTAATATATTTTTGAAAAAATATAGGTATACAAAATTATTTTCACATTATCTGCACTGAATGGATTTATTATACTCTTTCTAAAAATAAATAAAGTACCTAATGATTTTGAGAATTTACACTTAAAACATATATAAGTATCAGTTTTAACCCACAGTGACCAGAGGAAACAACAATTTTATTTATTTATTATTTTTTTTTTTATGCCAGATTTAGTAAAATGCTGTCTCCTATCAATTAAAACAGTTTAAATATCTAACAATGTAATAAAAGTACCAAACAGTTCACTATTTTTCTAAATGTTTGTTTAGACCTTAATATCTGAATTTACAACAGTACAAGACTTACATATTGATATATTTTTTTATTATTATTATTATTATTATTATGTAGCATAATAAGAAATCAAAAGGGAAAAACAGTAGCACAATATGTAGAAGATTTAGTGTGGTCTCGCAACTTATTTCAACTGTTCTGGGGTTTAAATCAGTGTATAATCCATGTTGCTGAGCTTAAATAAACAGTGCATGGATGCATACAGATAAACAGGTTGAAACAACTGAGTGTCAACTAAGTGTATCTATTATAAGCTAATGAGGTGTTTATGCTGTTTGTTGTTAGTTTTATTACTTCTAAGAAATGTTCTTATTAATAATACAGTGGGAGTTCTAAAAATTATTCCCTTGAACTCTTGAAGTAACTTTATAACACAAATTTTGAAGGACCAACTACCTCAATTTGTTTGGTTTTTAAGACAACAAGAAACCCTTATAGCACGAATATCAAGAAACAAACACCTCTTTACCATGAATTTGACCTTTATAAGACTAATTCCCATGGTCAAAACCACAGAAAGAAGAATTTATACTTCCATTTAATCTTGTCAAAGCAGGAAAACTTCCATTTGTCATGACATCTGGAGTTACAGGTGGCATTAGTCAGTACAGATTTAGTTGTTTAGTTTATTTTGTGTTGTAGTTGAAAGTACTATTGTGTCAGCTAGTTTGGTATAAAGTTTGTAGTGAATCTATACAGTGTCCAGTCATAAGAATATTCCACAGAAACTAAAATAATAGAATAAATACCTTCTCTAATACAAGTCTATACTTTCTGCACATTAAAGATTGTTCTGTTTGCCCCCTCCCCCCTTCTGAAAAGAAAGGTTTTCAGCCTGTTAAAGCTGTTAGACAAAGCTTTCATTGTTTACTGTGGCTTTTAGATAGTCATTCCTCTCTCTCCTTTCTCTGTGGCATTTTTTGACGAACCATTTTATTTCACGTGGATTCTTATTCCTTCATAAGTCAATAGAAAAATAAGTTTTTATTATTAAATATTTTGGATTAGACTCTTTTTTTATAATAAATTCAGAAGAATGCCCTGTAAATCGTTAGAAAGTATTCTAGTTGTAATCGTGGAAGGACAGATTTGTCCTGCCAGGATGACCAGTCATTACCATAACAACTAGTCCTGATTGCCTTTCTTCTGGCACTCGTCAGTTAGTTTCTCCGTCCCTCTACACCTTTGTTACCACAGTCGGCTCTTTTATCTAGCCACGTCCATTCTTGTAGTCGGACACTACAGACACAACCTGAATAGTAATCAAGAGATTTTCTGGAACATATTTTAACCAAAACAAGCATAGAATATAATAATGTTTTAAGTTTTAGTTATATTTCACAAAAATGTTTTTTGTTTCTGTATTAGTTTGTTTTATATAGGACAATATATTAAAATGATTTTAAATAAATTTTGTGTGTTGCTCTTATAGATTAATTTTTTCAAATATTTATCTTTTGAGAATATTTATCATAAGACAGAATTAATAATTTTTATAATTTGGTGCTTTGACATGTTCTAACAAGGTATTATAACTTGAAAACACTAGAAGTATTAGACTTAATTGAAGACAGTGGATTGGTGACTGATATTGTTAAATAATAACAATTCGTAAATGCCTCATAATTTCAACATTTCGAGTTAAAACTTAATTTATGTTTCTTTATAAGTTAATAATTTTCTTCATCTGTTTAAAACTTTTCCTAGGATAAGTGACAAAGAAATTTAATATTTAGTTATAAGGTTAATATAATATCTTACAAAATGTTGTCAAATATAATTTTCCTCTAGTAATTTAGGTTACACTATGTTACTTCACTATGGCTTAGGTTTGACTAAGTTATGTTTAATGTGTGCTTTAGTATAGTTTTGTCACATTCAAACTATCCTTTTAGCTTAAAAAGCAATTGCTGCTTTTTTAGTTATTACGGTACAATAAATTTTCCAAGATTGCTTGCTTATATAACAAAAAAGATCCCCCTTAATTGTATTGTTTAGAATTTTTAAATTTTAATTATTGATTAGATCTATTGTGATATTATATGATATTTAAAGTTGACCATGGCTTTGAAATTTGTGTTTTTGTTTTTTTATATTACCGTATTCATGTCATCTAAATATTCATTTATTGTATTTGGAATTTATATTTTAAAGAAATGTATTCTGTTACTGTTCAAATGTAGATTAATGATTTTTGAAGTTGTGGTATGCTTATAATATTGAAACACTCCCAAGCTTACATTGTTGCCACTTGTACAGTCGTGTCTCAGCCTTACGACACAGATGTGAACAAAGAGTATGCCATACGTGGCAACGCTGCAGTACTCAAGTGTCAAGTGCCTTCGTTTGTGGCGGACTTTGTTACTGTAGTATCCTGGCACACAGATCAGGCTGAGGACTTCTATCCCGGGACTCAGTTTGGTAAATTGTTCACCTTCAGGGTTCACTGGAATTAATAAAGGAGACATTGTGATTTTCTAAATTATTAGATACTTTAATAATCAAAGGCATAATTTGCTAGGCTAACGGTTAGCACTGCTGATTCCAATGCAGGGATTTATGGGTTCAAATCCCAGTAGGTCCAACTATAATTTAGCTTGATAGCTTTGGCCATTGGTGCAATCGGTTTTCTGTGAGTTGAATATTTTCTAATTTTATAATCAAAATTAGTTAATTTACCTTCCCTAGAGGCAGGAAAAATGCAACAAAATTTTTTTAACCACTACATTAGAACTTGTGGCTTTATAAGGTGGTCAGTTTAGCTGATTTTAAATCAAGCATAAAACAAAACCGTTCAAAGTACTAGTTTAATTTTTTATAACTACGTTTATTGCACTTAATTGAAGGGATTAACATGTTTTTCATATAAAATTTTTTATAATTTTAAAGGTAAAAAATACCTATTTTTAAGCTTTAAAGTTATAAATATTTGTACTTTTTTTTAATGAAAAATTCTCAATCCTTCAGTTGTGTGTAATAACGTAGTTATAAATAAATTAAACTTGTACTATGAACGGTTTTGTCTTATGCTTGATTTAAAATCAACTAAATTCACCACTTCATATTGCCACAAGTTCTATGTAATGTTTAAACAAAATTTTGTTGTATTTTTCCTGTCTCAAGGGAAGGCACATTAACAAATTTTGATTATAAAATTAGGAAATAATCAACTTACCAAAAACCGATTGCACCACAATCAGTGAAAAATGCCACTAGCGTTGAAAGACAGTATATATATATATATATACAACCAGAAATTTAGAACTTTTATTTTTTATTTCAGCATTTAATATCAATATCTGTATTATTATAATGTTTTATTATTGATTCTAGTGAACTAGTTTGCCAGTTTAGGTTCTGTTTGGTGGATGAAATATGAGTTTTCCCAGGAGATGATATTGGTTTTCCCATTCCTCCATACCCAACTGTCCCAAAAGTAGTAGCTTCACATGATGCATATCACAGAACAGGTTTCATTGATTTGTAAAAGCTTGAGTACAAATTTTTAATAACCGAAATTAAAAATTGTGTTATATTATAAATATGATCATGTAAATTTATTTTAAATTTATATCCCCAGTAAAATAATAACAACTATAGTATGACAATCAAAGTGAATAATCTGTCCTTGTAATTAATGAAATTAACATACAATTAGTTAAAATCATTTTTAGCCTAAATATTTCTTTTTTCAAACCCTCCCTTTTCGTTAAAATAGCTTTTTTGATCAGTGTGAAAGTTGGTTTTTTAAATTATAATTTGTCGATTTTTAATTTTATTAGACATTACTCAGTTAGTTTAGAATCCTTATTATTGTTTTTTCAGGATCTTCCTTTAAATGTCTGACAGTGTACATGTTGAAAGCTTGCCTTTATATTTATTTCTTAGATCTACAAATTACTTAAATGGCTCAAATAAAAATAAATAAAACTAACAAAAATTGAAATTGCTGGTGGCACGTGGTTTTTTATTTGATTTTTAATACATCTAATAATTTATTATGATTTCTAAAGAATAGTCAATCTTCTTTAACGTAGATTATGTTCGCTCTTCCCCAATGGGGGTTTTTAGTAAATTTTGCATTTAATGTTTGCCAAAATCATGATGGTTATTAAGTTCATATGTATAAAAGATATCCAACTCATTTGCTTTGCTAACATTCGTGATATCAGCAGCAAATTTGATATTTGACCTTTTTACTTTGTGGTGAAAGACGAAATAAAAATCGATACATGTTAATGTGGGTTTTATCTATTTATTCTCTTTTTCTCATTAATACTGTTAAATTAATACTGAAAGTTAAAGCACCAAAATATGACGTGCAAAACTGTGGCTTTTCATCACCATTAAGAATATTTAAGTTCCATATAACCTCCGTTTGTTCTATCTCCTTCTGAACAGCCATTACATCAGTTACCTCTGTTCCTCCACTCCCACTCCCTTCCTCACCATTCGTTAACTGACACTTGTGTCTGTCTAGTGGTCCAGCAGGTGTATCAAAGTGAAGTCAACAATGAGTATGTAATCCTCGGGAACTCTGCCGTTCTCAAGTGCAGCATCCCATCGTTTGTGGCCGATTTTGTGTCAGTGATCGGTTGGCAGGATGATCAAGGCAACAGCTTTACCTCCTCCCATCTGGGTACTTCCCCCTCTCTTGTGTGTTTGGCGTTTCTACAGTTTATGAATATTTCCTCAAATCTGTCCAGTTTTCTGGAGAGTTTAGATCTACTTTGGTAACAGTTTTGTAAGAGAAGTAGTTGTAAATATATTGTAAAAATCCCCATATACTGGCTGTCAATAATAATTAGAAGAAGAAAAAGTGCCGAATTTGTGACATTCATACTCTATGCTATGCCAGAAGGGTCAGTGAAGAATCAGGTTAATATTTGTCAATAAGCTATTAATAGTGGACGCTTTTTGGGTAACAATATTTTTAATTGTCTTTGAATTCACTTTTACCCTCACTCACTTGCAGTTTGTGTATTCATCTACTTTAGGACTAAAAGTACAAAATTATTTTACAATTTTATCAAAAAATTAAACAACACATTTTTAACTGTATAGATTAGAATATTATGTTCAAAAAAATATTACTGAACCCCAAATTAATTTCCTTGTGCTGTTGAAGGAAATAAATTATTTATGATAAGGGAATATTCATAAATACAAATAATGAGTGAGTATCCTAGATTCCTTGTCTCCAACTCCATAGAACACGAACTCCACCACTTGTACCAAATTGATTGTTATTGTTATTTGTTGTTGTGATTCGGCAGTTGTGAACCAGTTTTACGACGCAGAGGTGGTGTCTGAGTATGTTATTAAAGGCAACACAGCAGTGCTCAAGTGCAATATTCCATCTTTTGTTGCGGACTTTGTTAGGGTCGAATCCTGGGTTTCCACTGATGGGGATTTGTACAGCACTTCAAGTGACTACGGTAGACTGTTTTGCCTTCCCTCGAATAATAACATGAAGTGAAAGGAAAATCATTCAACTGTTTTCTCACCAACCGAGTAGAGCTTCATATTTTTTATTCAACATTTGTTTTATGATATGTAAGACACTTTTTTATCCTGTTCGTATTGCAAGGGAACTTTAAAATTTAATATGAACAGATGAGAATAATATTAATTTAGAAATTTTACTTACTGCACTACATTTTTTTAATAACAGCTTGAGATCTTTGGTTGTAAATGATATCCAAAGAAATTATTATAGCATTTATGAAATATAACAATTATTAATAAATATTAGTGTTATTATTCTCAGTAACGCAAATAGTTTTCCTATAGATACTTGTTAATCTTTAACTTGATGAAAATGAATGACTAAAGCAATCTCATTTATGTCTGCTTTTATGATTGAAAATTGAAAAAAATACTTTTTTGAAATGAGCATATTATATTTAAACATTGGATCTAGATCCTATATTCTCTGTATTCCCACAGTTAAAATCAGTAATTCACAGAAGTGGCATAAATAAAAGTGCATATTTGGCAACTCTACGTTAGTTGAATGGTTTTTTTTAGTGTCTGTGTGTTTGTGTTACAAGAATGAATGTTTCAATTGAATTCTCTCATTTTTTTCTGAATACAATTTGGCTCCATACTAATTTAAGGTTTACCTGTTCATCTATTTTTATTTCTATTAACAAAACAGCGTTAACAGTAATTTATATGTTTAGACAAATGAGTGTTTTTTTAACAATTTTTATACTTTCATTATTAATATGTGAGAGCTAAATTGAACCAGTTATAAAACAATCACTGTCTTACAGAAACATGAAGACTGTGAAATGTCAGGAGAGAATTCACCACTGGATGCATCCCGTTTTCCCTCTTTCCTTCTGGCTATTCCTGTGTCCCACCTCCCCATGGTAATCCCTCGTAGCTGTTATTACTCAGGAAGGAGTTTGCTCTACCTCTGTCAGACATATTCTTCAACAAGGATGTTACCAGCACACAATATTAGTTTTTGTTTTTCAACTACCATGTTCTTGCTAACTCATACTGTGTTATAAATTTATTAGATGTTAAGATAACACAATTAATAAAATCAAGAAAGTTTTGGTAGAAAATGCTAGTTGAGTGCATTAAGTAAATTGAATACACCATTTTTATCAAAAATCTTTATAATAATGATGATTCTTATAAATAATCTCTCATTAAAAAAATCTTTCATTATTTAATACTGTCTAAACTTTTATACAACTCAGTAAATTAGCTGCTGTAAAAACAAATAATATACTGATGCTAAAATTTATTTTCGTAAATCTCTTTAATGATATTGCAAGTAGACAAAATTAATAAATATAAAAAACAGTGTACCGTCACTGACATAAAAATAATTGAAAATATTGAGGTTAACACTTACTTCCTCTAAGCTAATGTAAGCTCGTAAAAGTTGTGAACTGATAAAATTGTGGCGCAGTGCTGTAACCCAGCTACTTGGGAATGAAGTGTTTGGGAGATTGAAGGTGATAGGTTCCATGCTCGGTCCTCTTAATAACAACACGATGTCCGCTCAATGGTTGCCATCGACACAGACTCTACTAGAGAAGTCTGGGGTGTCCATGTTGGATGGTACTCAATGTTCAGATGTTGTGTAGGGAAGAGAACTGAGTGTCAGGCTTGTCAGTTAGTTTAAAATCAGACCAACACTAACGTGGTTCGGATTCCATGTAAAGCTGTAGGTCCCTTAGTTTCCCTGGCTACTGGGCTATTAATAAATAGCTCTTTCTGAGGAACACTTGATCTTAGTTAGTAACAATGACTACACTCATTCATCTACACTTATCACACCTCATTCGGCCCTTATCTTCACCTACAGAATATCTTGAAGATCTTACTAATGAATAATGAACAGGGAAAAATTTAGTGGTGGTAAAATTATTGGTAAAATTGTAACTTAATAAAAATTTTTTATTTAAATTGGCTGACTACATTTATCTCAAGTGCCAAATCCTTAGTTACGGTTGATGGTTTGTAGTGGTGAACCAGAAGTACGAAGCAGAGATCATGACTGAGTACGTGATAAGAGGCAACACTGCCGTACTCAAGTGCAGCATCCCCTCATTTGTAGCAGACTTTGTGCAAGTAGAGTCTTGGTTGACAGACGAGGGAGGGGTGTTCCATGCACCCTCTCGAACTGATCACCAAGAAGCATATGGTAATCAGCTGGTATAGTGCTCTGAGGAGAAGTAACTGATAACTGATAGTACTCACTGATAACTCAATTAAATGTACACATTTATCACAACAAGTCTCATTTTCTTAAAAAAATAAATATATCACTACAAGTTTCATTTTAATCTGAAGAGAGAGAGAGAGAGATAGAGAGAGAGAGCGAATGATATTTGTTAACCCTAGATCACTACTTTTAGTTAATTGTCACGTCGACACTACTCATTCATAATTTTGACAACACCATGATTTTTTAATTTGTTTATTTAAACCATCTTTTTAATTTTTTTTATTTTAAACTGTTATAATGTTAGTGTCTTCTGATTTCATATTAAATACAATCGAATTGTTTTAATCAATTTTTATATGCTATTTTATGTATTCTTTTCATAACATGTTACTGTTTTTCTGGCAAATTAACGTAAAACTGTTATTGTTTTAATGATTTAGTAAAAAATTCATAGAAAATTCAGTTTTAGCTCATTTTTGTTGTTAACCATTTAGTTATGTAGTAAAATAAATAATGGCTTAACTGTATAATTAACATTCATGTATCACGAAAATTCATTTCTCTATTACAATAACATTGACAAAAACCTAAATGTAAACACTACTCTTTCGTAAAATATAAGATTCGTGATAATATGCAGAGAAAACTGTATGACCTTGAGCAACGGCGACACAATACTGGTCTCTACTAACAAAATGAGGAAGGTACTGAGATGGACAATGCGCAAGAATGTGTAGTTTATCTAATCTTAGAATATCACAAAAGTCTGTTCGTAATTTTTTGAATGAGTAGTCAAAAAGGTTAAAAATAATAAATTGACAAATAACTGCCTCGCATTTGAGATGACTATAAAGAGCCAGTATAAAAAGTATTTACTAATTTGTTTTATAAAATAAATGGTGGTTAAAAATATAGAATCCAATTAAAATTTGTTCTACAATATTATTTTGGTATATTACAGTTTTTTTAAGTGATAAAGTGAATTTTATTTTATTAGCATAATATTTAATAATTTAACAAAAATAATCAACTTTTTTTGCGCTGATGTAAAAAATCAAACTTTTACTATGTGTATAATATTTTTAACTGTGTATAATTTTCGTACTCAACAATAAGTTGCAGCCGAATGTCTAAATATTCTATTTATTTAGTAATTGATAAGTAAATTGAATACAAATTATTCTAATGAATAAATGATTTATTTCCATCAATAACATGACATTTTAAAAACAAATATGACAAAAAATTTGGAAAATAATGCTGGCCGGTTACCAGTATATGGCCAACATGAGTCCAACTGTTAAGAAAAATGAAATAAAAAGTGTCCAGATTCATGTAAACAACCTGTGAGCTCTCTGCAATGACTGCTGTTCTTGAATTAAAATTAAATTATATTTATACAGTGTCAGTACATACCACAATTTATACAAAATTATAAACATTAGACTTATATTAATATAAAACACATTACGCATATAAACAATGTAAAAAATAAGAAAATATAGGTAGGAAAACATATTGCTATTGGTTTAAAAGAATAAAATTGTTTGTTGTTGTTGTTAGGATATTTAACAACAATGTATTTAAAAAGTCAATTTTTTCTGGGAGAAGGAGCCATGATTGCAATGCAGAACAAAAAGATTTTATATTGATACAGTTTTTTACATGAATAGGAAATTGATTAAAATATTTAGTTCCATTGTGTAAATACGCTTGTCTGAAAATAACAACATATGTCTAAAAATTACATAGGACGATTATGCAATACATCCTAAAATTTGGCGTCTTAGTGGTACTATTGATATATTGGCTTTTAAGATCAATAATTTTAAAATTCCTTTCTAAGTAAATGATTAATAATTATTATTTCTAATTAATGCCTAAGATTTGAGCATGAAAATTTACTTTTTTTAATATTCTAAAAATATATCTCTCTTTCTCTACCACATTTATTATAGTTAATTCGTTCTTTTCCAAATAATTATTCTTTGATAATTTAAATATTTTAAAATTAACTACACCTAAAGCAACCTAGCAACCAAAACCGCAGTATTAAAGTGTCAGTGGGTAGTATCAGTGTGCAAGTCTGAGTGGTTCCCAAGCCCGAGGAAACCTGTCCTACCTGTGGTTGTCACAGCGTCTCATTTTACACATGTCCTTACCTTGGTTCACAGTGGTTTCCCAGAACTATGTCACTGAAGCGGAAAATGAGTACGTCATCAGAGGCAATAGTGCTGTTATGAAGTGCAAAATACCAAGCTTTGTAGCAGATTTTGTTACATTAGAATCGTGGGTGTCAAATGAAGCGGAGATATTTACTGTTGCCGACAATAGCAAAGACTTTGGTAATATTTAAAAAGTATTTCTGTATTGAATGGACATGGTGTATGAGCTTTTTTCTTCCAGGACCTGAGCTCAAGCTGAACAATTAATTTTGTTTCATACGATATATGTTTTTTTTGTTTTTTTTTGTCAGTTCTTAATATATATATATAGACAATCATGTCTAGATGGAGTATACAAATTAGAGTCTTACAACCATTATCAATCTTATTTTGTCATTACCATCATCTTCATTACTTTCTAGAGTTATCATTTCCTTTTACAAATTTACTTTGGCCTTAGCTCCATCATACATCATCGTGATACATTGCAATTATTTTTTGCAGTTGTGATTCAACCTTATGAAGCAGAAGCTGATAATGAATATGTGATTCGAGGAAATAGTATTGTCATGAAGTGTGAAGTGCCTAGTTTTGTTGCGGACTTTGTTTCTGTTAGTCTGTGGGAAGATAGTGAAGGCAACACTTTTTATCCTACTAATGACTATGGTATAACTTTTTAACGCTCTAACTTTTGAATGATTGATTCCTCATTCCTACCCATATCAACCAATCTCATTTTTAAACTCTAAATCATTTTTCTTGTAGATTTTTCCCAGTTATATAATACAGATATGTTTTCTTCAGTTGTTATTCAGCCCTATGAAGTCGATGCAGATAAAGAATATGTTATTCGAGGCAACAGTGTAGTTCTGAAGTGCAAAGTGCCGAGTTTTGTGGCTGATTTTGTCTCAGTTACCATGTGGGAAGATAGTGAAGGAAACAACTTTTATCCTACTAATGATTATGGTAATTAAGTAGCTTCACTTGTTGTATGGTTGAACTTGTTCCTTTGCATATCCACTCCCAACCTTCATGAAGATGGTCCTTTCTGACACTTATATTTTTCTGTACAGTGGTAACCCAAGCATACGATGTAGACGTGGAAAAAGAATATGCTATCCGAGGCAACAGTATCGTACTAAAATGCAAAGTGCCGAGTTTTGTCGCAGACTTTGTATCAATTATTGAGTGGGAAGATAGTGAGGGGAACAAGTTTTATCCAACGAATGATTACGGTACAACTAACGACATAATTATCATAAGTATGAATGCTACATTATATCCATCCAAGTTACAATCCTTAACCTATAATTCTTTCATATTTCCAGGTTTAACATCTCCTTTTCAATGCCAGATCTTGGCTACTTTTAGAAAATATTACTCCTGGATTATAAAAGACTGTTAAATGAAAACACTGTTTCCAGTTGTGATTCAGCCTTACGAAGCAGATGCTCACAATGTATATGCGATTCGTGGCAACAGTGTGGTAGTAAAGTGCGAAGTCCCCAGTTTTGTTGCTGATTTTGTGTCTGTGGTTGGTTGGATTGACAGTGAAAACAACAACTATGATGCTACCAGCAATTATGGTAAAGGAGATTTTCGATCATGTGAGACTGCTCTCCTCTTGATCCTTGCCATTCAATTCCAACCTGGCAGCTTTATTGTTCATATTGTTTCATTATTATTTCAAATTACTAACATATTTCCTTTTTTATCAGTTGTTCATCAGTTCTACCAGACCAGAGTAATAGATGAATTTGTATTACGTGGGAATACCGGAATACTAAAGTGCCTTGTGCCGAGTTTTGTGGCAGATTTTGTTCAAGTTACGGAGTGGATTTCAGAGGAAGAAAATTTACCTACAGCAAGCTTGACAAATGACATCAACAATGATTATGGTATTTCAGAATGATTGTTAGATGAAAGATTATTAACCTCCCATCCTTTTCTTCAAATGCTTTCCTCAATGTCTCAACTTAGTGGAGTTTTTTAATTATCAATTGCTTAAAGTTGTTCTGGCACGATTTTATGTGATCTAGATTTATTTCAATAGTAAATATGATTCTTGTTTTAATAGTGGTGCACCAGTTCTACCAAACCCGGGTCAATGATGAGTTTGTCCTGAGGGGGAATACTGGAACCTTAAAGTGCCTTGTACCAAGCTTTGTGGCAGACTTTGTTCAAGTCGTTGAGTGGCTCTCTGACGACGGACAAACGTATTCAGCTCAAATGTCAAGTGATGTTTTAAACTATGGTATGAACCTAATTCAAGCGTGCATTGTAAGGTTCACATTATTTAATTCCCCTCTTTCCCTTCTATGCCCGTAAAAGCAAAATAAACAAAGCCTGGAATAGAATCGTTGTAGTAATGTTGAATATGAAATGTTCTGTCCTCTATCCCACAAACTCAGGTAACACTCTTGACTCTGTTTCAGTTGTGAATCAGTATTACGAAGCCCAAGTGTACGATGTTTTCGTCATCAAGGGCAACGCTGCTGTGTTTAAGTGTAATGTGCCTTCTTTTGTATCTGATCATGTGGAAATAATTTCTTGGGAAGATACATTGGGAACTAAATATTTGCCTCCTTCCAACGGTGACTACGGTAAAAACTACTTTATTATATTTCGTACTGACTGTGTATCTCCAAGAAAGGAATCATCCCTTGACATTCTCCCATTTTTTTAGTTGTCCTTTTGAGGTTTGATATCTATAGGAGTGCTGTTTTGAATTTTAACATTTTATTGTCATATTGGGTTTTCTGTCATTGTTTCGTCAAGCACTATTCACTCAAGTAGATACTTACTATTTATCAAGGGTTATTTATAATAATATGCTTTCAAATAAATTATAAGACAAAGGTATCAGTGTTTTTCAAAAAGCAAGAACTTGTAGATTATTTTTATAGATGGAAGTCATCACTGACCTTATACAGAATAAGTCGATGTATAGGTGTTTGCGACATCTCATTTATCATCTACTATACTTCATTGTCACTCGGAGACCAGATTATGTATAAAATGTTGATAATCTTCCTTGTTATCAAATTTTAATGAATTTTATTCAAGATTCTCTTCTTAATTTTCCAGTTTCGCCAACAGGAACACTAAACTGTGTTTAATTTTCAGTGGTGACACAGCGATATGAAGTGAGTGTTATGGAGGAATATGTCTTAAATGGGAATGCAGCCATTTTAAAGTGTCACATCCCAAGCTTTGTAGCAGATTTTGTGTATGTCTCTTCATGGCTGCAGGACGGGGAAACTGAACTTCTTCCAGCTAACAATGAATTTGGTATTTCATCTTTATATGTCTTTCGTTTCAGGGTCTCTAGGTTGGGCCAGGTCCACTTCCTTTCTCCTCTCTGTCCTTTAAATTCCTGTATTTATTTTTTTTTATTTATTAATCCCATTCCTTCACCTGAATGAATGAATGTGTGGCTGTCAGTAGAAATAGATATTAGCTATAATACTTAAGGCATTTCTTTTCAATGAGTTAAAAATATTTAAGTAATTGTTTTTTAATATCTACTGGAATGGTATCAATTTAGATATTTTTATGTTCTTTACAACTTCAGTAGAAAAAGTGGCTAATATGTCGGAGTATATATTTGAGAAATGTAAATTGTCAAGAAGAAGTTAAAATATTACTTTTGGTCCTTTATATTTGTTTAAATTCATGTAAATAACTTAAATACTGAAATAGATTATCAGTACATTTTTTAATTGATAAGAAGTGCCTTTTATTTCACATAAGAATTGTATGTAAGTAGTAATGAATTCATGCATGATATCTTTTGATACTTCAATTTTATTTTGAAAAATTTTAATGTTAAAAATGAATTCTAAAATATTTTGTAAAGTCAATGAAAAATCTTTTAAAATATTTATATAATGTTTTAAATTAATATGCAATATATCGGGTGTTCAAAAATTCTGGAACCCCCTTAATATTTATTTTATTAATCAACACAGAACAATGAAACTCTAGGATTACGTATTCACAATAGTTACTGACTTTTTGGTCAATTTAACTGTCCTTTTTCGCTTTAGGGGGACGTCCTGTGCATACAGTCTAAAAAATCTTAAATGTAAGCATAGCCTCATTGGAACTTTGAGAGGCTGCATTTCCAAACAAATTTTTATTTTTCAGTTGGGGTTACGGCAATGTATTCCTCTAACAATGACCTTTAAAATGAGGTATAACTAGACCTATGCTTACATTTAAGATTTTTAGACTTCATCCACATGACGTCACCCCAAAGTGAAAAAGGACATTTAAGATGGCCAAAAAGTCAGTTACCACAGTGAAGACGTAATCCTAGAATTTCATTGTAATGTGGTTATTAATATTATATAGTAAAATATTAAGGGGGTTCCTGAAGTTTTGAACAACTGGTATGTATTGTACTTAGAAATATTTTATACAATATAAAGAATACATATATTTTAAATAATTTTTATAATAATTTAAACTATAAGTTAAATGAACTGTCAATTATAGTAATTTCTATACAGAGATTGTTAAATTCATTTCCTGATTATAAATATTATTTTTATAAATGAAATGTTAGGACATTTTTAAAATTTTTTACTCTTTTATTAAAAATATATTTAAAATTAAGTTATTTAACTGTTTGCGTTGTGTACTGAGAAGAAGTTTTGTTTTTGTAGACGGCAAATACTTGGTTCTGCCGTCGGGAGAACTACACATACGAGATGTAGGACCTGAGGACGGGTATAAGTCCTATCAGTGCCGAACCAAACACCGCCTTACAGGAGAGACAAGACTGAGTGCCACGAAAGGCCGACTAGTTATCACTGGTAAGTACAGACCTGTTGCACTCTTATCTTGTTTTGATTCCCTGTCACTTTGGTCCGACTTATTTTGTTGCGTTTGGTCACCATTATTATATTATTATTTTAACAATATTTCATTGACAATTTGTTTTAAACTGCCCATACTATTTAAAATTAAGCTATAAATAACTAAACTAACGTAATTTAATTTTAGGTATGCTCTTAAGTTGTAATTATTTATTGTTTGTCATTACGGAAGAGTTTGTTCATTTTATTCAATTAATAATCTGTTTTAACCTTTGGAAAATTAAAATTTTTAAAATTAATCTAATAAAACGTTTGGGATGGTCTGATTGTTTGATTGATTAATGCAAAGCTGTAAATAGTTAAACTAAAAATATTAATGTTTATGAACTTTTTAATCCATTTTCAAGTACCTGGTTCGCACGTTTAAATAAGAATTAAACACTATATCTGTCGGAACATGCTCATGCATGTTAGAACACGGGAAACTCCTATTGCATTTAAATGCACTTTTTTAAGTAAGTCCCTAGTAAATTTAAAACTTAGCAAAATTTACTACAATTGTCATGTAATAATTTTTCTGATCTTTAAAATCAATTAAGAACTGGGAAATTTTGTACTTTATGATTGATATAAGCACATATTACACATTAAGACAATGATATATAAACAAAACTCATTTCAGGAACTAAGTTTATCATTTTGTTTCATCATTACACCTTTGAAATCATGTGCAGTTTTTCCTCAGACTTGTACTGTCATTAAAGAAAATTATATGAAACATCTGATTAACACATAATATCAGTTCACTGATAGCATATTAATATTTGTATCAAGACTAAATTGTGTTCATCAATTTATCATCAATATAATCAATTTATATTCAGTCATTGAAAAATTATCTACCTCAACCTCAAAATTTATGATTTCAGCAGTTACAAAACAAGGAACAGGTTTTCTTTTATATTTCCTAGTAACCATTTGTACATGTAACATAAAATTGTATAAAAAATCTCCTTTGTATGTTGGATTAAAACTGTACAGTGAGCTACCTGCACTTTGCAAGTTTATCGACTTAAATAACTTTAAGAGAAAACTAAGAATGAACTAATAAGAGCTTTTTACTCTGTTCAGGAATATTTTGATGATCCGTTAACTTAATTAATCTATTATCATTGTTTTTCACACTGTGCAATATTATATTTAATCTTTTTTAGTCAATTATTATCTATAATTATCATTTCACGATGACCTATTCTGTATGTCTTACATGTCAATGAATATTATGTTCAAATAAAGTATGTCTAAAGAACCATGGTGACAGGAAATCAATTTTATATGATGAAATGTATTAGTATAGTGGTATCGTTTGTTGCGCCAATTTTAATTTTTATAATACAAGTATATTAGGAGAGATATGGGCAAACTTACCTAAGAAGGCAAGTCCATTAACACCGTTGACTCTACCAGAGTAGATTGAATACTACTCTAATCACGATAATTTACGAGGAGTGATCCAAATTTCCAGGACTAAATTTGTATACATTTATTCATACAACATACAAGTTATTCGAATTTGACTCCTTCAAAGTAGTCCCCTTGGAAAGATACACACTTTTCCCACTAATCAAGGGCCCCATAAAGCATTTCTTCTGTATTGGTTTTAGCAGCACCGTCGTTTTTTCTTAAATTTCATTAAAGCTAGAGTAGAGTCTCTTCTACTCTACTCACCTGAGGGAAATGTCAGTGGCACTGAACATTTATGAAATGTGTTGTTCCTGTATTTGTTTACTACTGTAAGGTGTTAGTAGACTTGTCTACTGAGGTAAATTTGCTGATGTGTTATCTATCCTAACAAACTAATGCCTGGCCTAGTGACCTTTAACCTAACCTAAAATGTTTATTATGATAGGAATACTGACTACTGTATGCAATTTGTTCACTTTTATTTATCAATTATTAAAATAATAACTTTAAATTAAATCCTACTTTTCGGTGTTCTTAACTTAATTTTCCTAAGGAGTTCAGGTAGTAAGATATAAAATATTTTCTTAATTTAAAAATGTATCTGAATTTACGGGAAAATATGGTTTTAGTGGTAAATTGATAATTATAAAGCCAAGTTTTACAGAATTGATTGTGTACTTTCTTAAAAATTCATAATTATTTTTACAATGTGTAGATTGTAGGTATATGTTTGGTATCTAACTTCTCAACCTTTTAAAAGCTATTTTGTTTCTAAATATTACATTATGCATTATGTCAAACATGATGCAAGGTTTTTATATTTATTATCAGATGATAGAGGCCCATTGCTGGAATATTACCATTCAAGCAAAACTATCTTGCTCTTATACAGTTCAAGCCCTAATAGGTTTGGCGACAAAAATCTCTGTAAAATCATGTCTGTGTCAAATAGTGAAAACTAAAATCGTATGAGTTTAGAGTAATTGGTGCAACAAATTATGCTGTAGTAATATGTGTGAATTGAAAAGAAATTTGTATGAATATAATTTTATAACACTAAACATTTTATTAAGTTGCTAAAATACTATTTTTTCCAAGCTTAATTAATGTTTGTATGTATATATTTTTATAACATTTTCTGAAAAGTTCATACAGATTTCTTCACATTGTTTAAGATATTGTTAGAGTGCTTCATTATATATTGTGTGCATGCTACATTAATTCAAATATTCAAAATTATTATGTTTAAATTTCAAATCCTTATAAGTCCCATAAAAAATTAAAATACAATTTAAAAAAATAAAATGTATTACTACTAATTTGACAATTTTTAAAATTAAGCATGATACAAACCTACATTATATCTAAGAAATTTTTAGTAAATGTTTTAGACTGATGAATTTTTAGATCTTAAGAATTTCATTGTATAAAGGAAAATTCAATTTGACCAACTTCTGGAAGAATTCAAGATATTACAATCCTAATTAAGGATCAGATCTGCTTTTTATTTACAATTTTTGAATATTTTGTTTAATGTGAAGTAAAATAGAAAAAAAATTATAGAAATAAAATGAAAAATAAAAAGATATTCTAAAACTACTAAAAATACAGGAATCATAAACAACATTTTCAAATATGAAGAGCATGTTAAGATAATTAGAAGGTCATTGCAGACCAAGGAAGCAGGAATATTTAACGCTACCAATCCAAAATGCTACAATTTCAACAAGGCAACTCATTGTTGACTTTCACCATTTATGAAGAGACAAATACCTAAGAGACAAGAATACTTTTGTATGTGACCCCCAAATCTAAAATTTGATGAAAAGAATCTATCAACATTCCTGACATTTGTGGAATGTTTGTATATTCCTCTATTTTTGTGTGAAATATTTAATTTATGTGAGGAGAAGGTAAGTTGTAGTGATTAAATGTGTATTTTAATTGTGTTTTATCATAGTATAGTTTAGTATATTATGTTTGAAACAGGATAACTTTTTTGTCCTGTTTCTGTAATGAAGCACTCTAATATTGCTGAAGCCTGAATGTTGGGATAGGGTACCCCTGCAGCCGGGACATCGCTAATTACATTTTCTTCAAATTCTCAATCATGTATTTATAATCAAAAAGTAAACGTTATCAAATTTCTCCACAGGTGAGTGGACTTTTTGTTGTAGTCGTACATTTATATCATTTTTCATTGGAGCTAAATATATTCACCCAAAAACTTGTTACGCTATCAAAGCTTTGCCACAGTTTTTTTTCCTTGTTAGGTGTGTGGGAACACAAAGGTCTTAGGAAAAATATATATTATTACATGATGTAGAAGCTAGAACATCAATGTTGGGTGGGATTGTTTTAGGTTTGTCTTCTGTTTTGAATTGTGATATGACAATTCTGAAACATTCCAAATAATGATTTTTATTATATCTTCAGTACTTATGATTGGTCACTGATCAAGTTGCTTATTATGTATTTGTGAATTGGTTACCGAAAAGAAGCCAAAATAGCACTGCCACAGCGGAGCTTGTGTAGTACATATTTCTTCCACCAGCTACAATTTTGAGATGAAGTCGACAAACAATTTTTTATGTCAGTCGTTTAGGAGTACAAAGTATAATATGCCTATTAAAATGAGCATTAGTTACCCTATGAAAAATAAATGTATGTTTTGGTTTTTAAACACATCTTTGTGGACAAATACAAAATTGATCAGTTAAAAGAAAAAAAATGTATTTTGACTTAATTTAAACAATGAAGTTATAGTAAAGTAAGTCAATGTTCTATCAGATATAAATAAATATACATAAACCTTACAAACTAGATTTACAAGCAGTTACATAAACTTTTTTTATTTTATTAAAAAAACTTAAAATTTTGTCAAACTGTGAAAAAATATCTGCGAAGACCTGGTGCACCTTCAGTATGGATCTTGAAAGTTTCAAGATGCTCTAATTAGGTGAATGACAAAAACAACCCCAATATTTTTAACAGGAATTGTCCTGAGGTGCTCGAGCTAAATAAACGTTGGTATTATTAATTGCTTAATTCAAACAAGAGTTGTTATTGCAGAAAAGAACGACACTTATACAAAGGCCTAACCGTTACTAACCACCACTATTTGGATGGTTAGACGCCAGAAATGAATTTGTAGAATATAAAATGTTGAAATACAAGTTGAATCAGTTAAGGATCTACTTTAAAATTTGCTTATTTTGAAGTAGAGAACAAACAGTTTTATTAGTAAAGACAAGTTAGTTTTACAATGTTCAGTATCCTGCCCAAGGTGTTCCTGTTCTTTCATTCAGGTAAGAGTTACATAGAACTATTTTTTATTTCCTCATGTGTGCAGAACCTGTGGGAAGTGCTAGACCTAAGCTTTCTTCAGTAGTTTCTGCCGGGTTTTTAGCTAGAAGTGGGAAACATTTCTCCCTTCAGTGTCCTGCCCAGGGGTTCCCTGTTCCAAGTTACCGGTGAGTAGCACTGTTTATTTTAAGGTTCTGAAATGTAATGTAGTATACATTTTTGCTTGTGAAGTAATATTTTCTTTATTTTTAAGTTTGACGTTTTAAAGTCTGTTATTTCCAACTCATTCTAAATTGTCCATTTTATCTAGATGACTGAGGCAGTTATTGCAATATTCCTTGTTTAAAGAGCCAGTAGGAAGTGCCCGACCAAAGTTTGCGTCAGTGTCTAACACTCAAGGGTTCGTTGCTGGAAGTGACAGTCAGTTCGCTTTACAGTGTCCGGCTCAGGGATTCCCAGTCCCAAGTTATAGGTTAGTGATATGTTACAAGTGGAGTAATTAGATATTTTGGTGATGAATGTTGGGATGGGTGTGTTGTGGGCAGAGCCAGTCGGGAGTGTTAGGCCCAAGTTCTCCTCAGTAGCAGACTCTCAGAGTTTCACAGGCCACAGTCAAGCGAGTATCACACTTCTCTGTCCTGCTCAGGGGTTTCCTGTCCCAAACTTCAGGTAACACTTTGAAATTCTTTGATCTGAAGTACAAAAGGCAACATTGTTTTAAAGAGCCAGTCAGTGCTACCAAGCCGAAGTTTCCAAACAAGAATAATGTAAATTTACAAGTGGAGGCATTCATGTCGAGTGTGTTACTATGTCCGGCACAAGGGTTTCCAGTCCCAAGCTTCAGGTAAAAAAATTCATTTGAGTTTAAAAAAATGTTTTGTGTAAAGAACCAGTCAGTGCTACTAAGCCGAAATTCCCCAACGACAACAATGTCAACTTGAGGGTGAAGTTGGGAAATTTTGCTGTTATGCTCTGTCCAGCACAGGGATTCCCGCTCCCATCCTACAGGTAGAGTATGTTTATCAGCTATATATTAGTTATTTGAGTTTCTAAAGGCAGTAATAACTGCATGAAGTATTAGTATTTATTCATAAGACGCCGATCGTCAAGATATGGGCGAATATGGATTTCGAATGAATGTGATGAGTGTATATGAGCGAATTTAGTCATTGTTACAAACTAAGGCCGACTATTCCTTAGAAAGTGTCATTAATTAATAGCCCAATGACAAATGAACAGTTGGTGATTATCAGATGATCCTTCTCAAAATGTATTGACTCTGATTGGGATCGAACTGAGAACCTTTAGCACATGAAGCTGGGATTGAACCAACTACGCTACTGACCAATTTATATACCATTATATATAGTAATGCTCTTCTACTTTCAACGGTTAAACTAGTCCAAAGATTGTCCCAAAAATAACTGTGAAAACATTTAATTAATTATTAAAATTAATTTTTTTTTAATTGTTAACAACCATTACGTGTAATAATTAATTTGTAAGCTTACAAGTTTTTAATTTTTGTTCATTTAAGAACCAGTTGGATCAGTCAGTCCAAAATTTCCTTCCATTGACAGTGTTCACGGCTTCAACAAAAAAAAGTCTGAGTGTTTCGCATTGTTATGCCCAGCTCAGGCATTCCCAGTTCCTTCATTCAGGTAGGTTTCTTTTCTAGTTTTAAACTAACAATAATTTAACGTTTTTAAAGAACCTGTGGGATCAACAAAGCCAAAATTTCCCAACATACTGAACTCCCAAGGATTTCAAACTAGAGAAAAAGAAAGCATTACATTGCTTTGTCCAGCACAGGGTTTCCCTCTCCCATCGTACAGGTAAATCATGACAAAAATTTAGGGAGTTTTTTTTATTTAAGAACCTGTCAGCTCAACAAAACCGAAATTCCCCAATGTTCTGAATACTCAAGGATTCTTATCAAAAGAAGAAGAAACAGTTGCCCTTCTATGTCCAGCTCAGGGGTTTCCTGTTCCTTCTTACAGGTAAAATATTATAGAAAGTTAAAAAAGGTCTGTCATAATATTAATGAAGGTTAAATGTATGTTCCGTTAAGAACCAGTGGGCTCTACAAAACCAAAATTTCCCAATATTCTGAATGCACAAGGGTTTTTGACAAACCAAGGAACGTCTGTTGCTCTGTTATGTCCAGTACAGGGGTTCCCAGTCCCATCTTACAGGTAATTTTATTACATTCTAACAGTGAGAAAAGTAATTTATTTTTGTCTTTCTAAGAGCCAGTGGCATCGACAAAACCAAAATTTCCAAATCTTCTAAATGCTCAGGTGTTTCAAACAAAGCACAGCAGAACTGTAGCCCTGCTGTGCCCTGTTCAAGGGTACCCTGTTCCATCGTTCAGGTAATGTTATATTGTTATATTGATCGGATAGGTTAAAATAATTTAGCTCCTTTAGGAAAGAATTTTTGGTTTAAGAGCCGGTGGGAGCCACTAAACCAAAATTTCCGACATTGGATGATTCTAGAGGATTTAAATCTGCAGAACATCATACTTTAACTCTCCTTTGTCCTGCTCAAGGATTTCCAGTACCGTCTTATCGGTAAGAGTTATTTTATAATTATATTTATGTATTCTTTCCACAAAGAATAGTTTTGAACTCTTCACAGTCATTTTTGTCTACACGTTTTTATTTGAGTAAGAAAAGGTCCTTTTTTTTTTTTTGGTCCTAAAGCTAAACTAAATTAACAAAACATGTTGGAAGAAGCACGAATTGAAAAAACAACCCAATTTCTACATTCAGGCTTTCTGTAATCAGTGTCTTAAATGAAGTGTCAAATCTAACACAGATGCTTGATTTTATCAGAACCTGTTGGTGCTTCAAAACCCAAAGTACCCAACTTGGATGATATTAGAGGTTCCAAAATTATGCACAATGCTAGCGGTGCACTGATCTGCCCGGCGCAAGGCTTTCCTGTACCATTTTTTAGATACTAAATAACATTTTTAGTCAGAACATGTTTAATAACATCTAATTGTAAATTACATATAGGCAATATTGATATTTCTATTATAAAAATATTTAATAGTCAAACATTTTTAGGAAAGAGTTTATCTTGCTCAAAAACAATAAAATGAAAAATATTAAAACAGCTACCAGTGTGAAGTATATGCTTCTAAAATACCTAAAGATACAACAAATTATATAATTATCACTGACAAAAATATTGAAGAACTTGGAAAAATATTATAATTATAAAAACTAGATCATTGGAAAGTTGCAAAACTAATATTGCATAATTGTTTTACCGAACAAAAAACCGGCATTATTGATTTTTAGAACCTGTTGGAAGTGTAAAACCAAAATTTCCAACAATAGACAAAAGTCGATCGTTTGATAACAAGATCGGCCAAAGTGTGACAGTCTTATGCCCAGCTCAGGGATTTCCTCTTCCATCATTCAGGTGAGATTGATATTTTGCTCAAATATTACCATGTTTTTAGAGCCTGTAAGCAGCACTGCTCCAAAGATTTCCTCTACTGCCAAAATAGACCTATTAGTTCAAAAAGCTACGTCTTCGATGGCTCTTTTATGTCAGGCACAGGGGCACCCAGTTCCTAGTTTTAGGTAGGATTCATTTTGATTTTTTTTTTTTATTTAATAGAACCAGTTGGTGCTAAAGCACCAACATTTGCCTCTGATCTTCAAACAATTGCATTCACACGACGGATTTCCCAGAGTTTCGGACTTCTTTGCCAAGCTCAGGCATTTCCCGTTCCTTCATTCAGGTATTTTATCTACTTAACTGTGTCAGTATAAGATTAAAAATGAAAATAAAAAGGATGATTAGGAATAAATAGGATTTTTAATTTTCTTTACTAGAGCCGGTTGGGTCTAAGGCTCCTGCGTTTGCAGTAGAAACAATATCTTCATGGTTTGTTAAAAGGCAAAATCAAAGCTTTGCTCTTCTTTGTCCGGCACAAGGGTACCCTGTCCCCTCCTACAGGTAACAAGAGAACTTTATCTAAATAGGGAATGAATGTACTATTTTACTAGAATTAGTGTTGTCTGCTCAGTCAGTGAATTACGAGACCTGGAGAATTGACGTCATTGGAAGCAACATTTCGTCCTATTCGCAGCTTCCTCTTTAATACAATGTAAGTATCAAAAATAGAAATTTATTTTAAGTCTTTCTTGTTGTCTCAATTCCTGGACTCTGTTGAAAAACTGATTAAAGAACTACTATACACCACAAAATAACTCATAGAGCTAGAAAAGCTTTAGTGTATGATTCCTAAAATTAAATAATAGAATTTTTTAATTTGATAATTTTGTATATAGTTTTTGTAGTTAGTCACAAAGAAATAAAAAATAATTTGAGGACTGTATAGCACCTAAGCAAAAATTACTAGAAAGCATTTTCTTTTCTTTTCCATTTACAGTCTTTATATCTTGGACGAATCTATGAAATACATAGCTTATTGCATTTGTTCTTACACATTCAAAGGGAAATGGTAGGAGAGAAATATTATTTTGACTTGATTGATTTTATCATTCTCTGCTCATAAAATCAAATAAATATAATTTTAAGTGTACCTTATGTTAAAAAATATTTATAAAATAATGAAAGATACAAGGTATAGATAGTCAAAAAGTTCCCGGAATTGGTAGAAATATATTTATTGGACAAAGATAAAAGCTTACAAACCTGTTTTCCTTCAAAATACTCTCCTTCTACAAAAATAAACTTGTCCCTACAGTCATACAGACGTTCAAAACACTTTTCACGCTTATTTTTTAAAATGTACTTCAATACTTTTTTCACATTTTTTCTGACAGCTTTAACATCTGCAAATCTTTTTCCTTTTATTGTCGTTTTCACCATGTGAACAGGAAGAAATCGGCAGGCATTGGGTCAGGCAAGTAGGGAGGGTGTTCTAGCATGGTAATGCGGAGCTTGACAAGGTAGTTACGTCCTTAGAGGAATTGATGTGCAGGGTTGTTGTCATGCAGCAAAATCCAATTGTTTTCTTCTCATTTTTCAGGCCATTCTTACAAAAAAAAGTGCCTAAGAATTTTTTGTAGATAAATTTACCTCATATGCGTTTTCATCAATCATTCTTCATCAAAAATTCTTCAGTTTGCATGGACAGTTTGCCAAACTCAGTTTGTCATCTTTGGTTGCGGTCAAATGGCGTTAACTGCGAGAGTCAACTTAAATGTTTATGCAACCTTCATGAAAACGTTTGTGCCATTTGTAAAATCGGCTTTTCTTCATCACATCAACTCAGTATGCATGTCTGAACATTTTAAGTGTCTTAGAAGATGACTTTTGAGGTAAAACACAAAATTTAATGTTTTTTAGCTGTTCTGTAAATCAATAATCAAAAAGCGACAATGTAAATACGCAAATATACGAAAAGTGCTCCCTAGGAGTAATAATAGCTGATAGACAACGAAAGCTGGTTCCCACCGGCAACGACGCTGTGTGTCTCTGGACATCAATTCCAGAAACATTTTGACTGTACCTCATATATAAAAATCAGAAAAACCGTATCAATTATATTTATTACTTAATAATTTAAAAATACATTACAATATATCATCCACTCATTTCCTTGAATAAAATGGAGCATTCTCCATTAGAAAAATTGCCTCGTTACGCTAACTTTAGGCTGAAAAATAAATATTAAGATATAATACACATAAAAAATATATTTCTTTATATATATATATTTTTTTTTTTTTTTTTTTGTAATGAATAATTCAGTTCTGAGTTTTTAATTAGATAAATTGCCTCTTTACGCCAACCTTTAGACTGAAAAATAAATATTGAAATATAATACACAAAAATATATATTTCTTTATATTGATTCTTTTTTCTAAATGAATAATTCAGTTCTGAGTTTTTAAATATACATATTTGTTCGTGTTGAATTGAGCTCAATAACCAAACAAAAAACAGTTCATAAATTATTTTAGTTAATTAATTAGAAACTGATGTAATATTATATCTGGTCTTAAAAATACTATTCTCCAATGTAGTATTGTAAATGTGTAGAATAAAAAAAATCCAAGCTATTTAACTTGTTTGGCCACACTAAATTTTATTTTAAATAAAACTACATATTGAGTATGCTGCAGTGTAATGCTGCTAGAGTGTTTAGTAAAAGCACATAAACCTACTTTTAAAAAGCTATATGGTGAAAATTTTTAAATTAATTAAAAATTCAAAGAGATTCAATTAACACGTTCATTGTGGCGAGCACCTATCAGGCCTCTATGCCCCTATTCATTTCATGTCGGACTTCCACTGCAGTGTGGTCATTGTGTACGTATGCGTCTCATGCTGTGATAGTTTCTTTGTTCGATTACTGTATTGATTAGTTTTTGTTAGTCAGTAGTGTTAGTGATAGTTTTAGTATTTTATTAGTATATAGTATTGGTTGGGACATCTAGAGACATGGATGATAGTGTAAATATGACTGTGGACGACGTTGGCGACTACTCGGAGAGTTATGTATAGTGACTTACCACGATGAGTAGAGTGATGTAGATATGACTCTTTAGCGGTGCTGCAGACCCCATAGGGTCCTGGAAGTTATAACATATTATAATATCAGCTGATAAGAATTAAACATTTTTGTTCTCTGATTAACGATATATTTCATTATTATTTACGATATATGACAATAAATAGCAAGTAAAATTTTTCTTACAATAGGACTCCCGGAATTTATGACATCATATTATTATAGAAGAGTATTGAAATCGGTTTTTACCCCTAATAACTCTCTATTTCCATTGAAATAAATAAAAAAATTGCAAAAAATGTCAGCTTAGGTACAAGGTAAGCCTCAGGTTCCGCCGCGGCGAAAGTGTTAAAGACTAGCTATCTATATACTATATAATCTTGATATACATGTATATAATCCAAAAACGATGAACTCACTCACCACAAAATCTCCAGAACCGAATAATTAATAGATTTTTATAAAATTTGGAAGAAAGTTAGTCTCTGTATCATAGAGAGCTACTAAGATAAGATTTCTTGAAATTCCATTCCTGAGGGGTAGAAACAGTCCCTCAAAATGTTCTTTAAAAGTAACATTGCATTAATTTAATTCAATTACCTATTTCAAACAGCTGAAAAAAATATAACATGAAACTAAAGCCTGGAAAATTTGGTTTTCATTGTGAAATGTTAGTTTTTACTTGAGTCATTGACTACAGAAACAGATAGCCTTTGCTTGGCCTGAAACATGTGCGCCGCTCATCAAGATATTGGCAAATATAGATTTTGAATGATTGTAGATGAGCAAATGTATTCCTTAATACAAACTAGGCAGAATATTCCTTATAAAGTGTCATTAAATGAGCGAATATGGATTTCGAATGATTGTGATGAGTGTAGATGAGTAAATGTATTCTTTGTTACAAAGGCAGAATATTCCGTAGACAGTGTCATTAATCAATATCTCAATGGCAAATGAACAGCCGGTGGTTGTCGGCTGATCCCTTTCAATATTAGTTATGACTCTGATTACGATCGAACTGAGAACCTTTAGTTTATGAAGCTGGGCTTTAACCAACTACACTACAAACCAGTTATGAAGACAGATGCAAAGGGATTAGAATATTGTAGACATAACTTTTAGTGTTCATAGATCTACTTAAAAAGTTATGAAGAATAGTCAATCATTTATTTGGATGCTTTCAAAGGTTTCTTCAAGTTTTATTCTAGTTTAGATTTTCACACTAGGGCAAGTGCTTGAATTGTTTAGGACAAGAAAGCAGGCTTGCCTTTTTTTATAATTCCATTGGTAAGTCCTTTGAAAGTTAACACAAACACAAAAGTGAAACAAATGTGGAAATATGTCAATGCCACTGGCTTTATCTTCATACCATCAAAGAAGCGGGTTAATGGAAGCTTCAGTGAGTTATAGGATATATTGATTCTTCCATTAACCCTCCTCTGTGATAGACTGAATTTAATGCCAGTGGCCTTGAAATATCTCCATGATTGTGTTGACTTTCAAAAGACTTACCGAAGGAGTTTTTAAAAAAGCGCTTTTATTTTGCCAGCGTGGTGGCTCAGTGGCTAAGGCTTCGGAGGGCAAGGTCCAAGGTTCAAATCCATACTGAGCCAACAGTCGGTACTTCACTCGTTGAATAAAGTTCACGTACAGGCCTGTAGGCCCATATGAACTGGCAAGTGAAGTCTTTTAAAAGAAAAAAAGTATGTTTATACATTGATGATTTTTTTAAATGATAGGTTAGATCAATAGTACTTTCATTCTCTGTCGAAGCAAAGATTAACCAGTTTCTTATGAATTAGAGCCCAAGTTGTAGGGGTTCCTCCTCTTCCTTCTTACAAGGCTTGACTTAGTATTTATTTTTATCTCCATGTGATGTTTTGGTAGAACAAGGTGAATCAGAGGCCTTTGCAATTTCTGTTGGAGCAATGTGGCATTGGTTTTTAATGAATTAAAGCTGGAGTTTTGGTCTTCTTTGTCCCACTCAGGGGTCCCCATGCCCTTCTAATAGATACTAGTTTTTTTCTGTAATTGGATCCTTTATGTTGATGTTTGGTAGAACCGGTTGGATCAAAAGGGCCTAAATTCTCTACTGATGCTAAACTGACTTGGTTTGAAAGAAATCTGGGGCAAAGTTTTGCATTGCTCTGTGCAGCGCAAGGGTTCCCAGTTCCGATGTTCAGGTAAAATTAATATTTTCTTTATGAAAATGTCAATTGGATTAATGAAGCTCTACAGTTTGTTTGAGGTGAATTGCAAATATTTTAGCTGTACGATAGTTTGGTTGAGGTAGTTCATTTTGTCCTTACAGAGTAGACAGTTCATGCTTCACAGTCATTTGGAATATTTATAGTCATAAGTGTACAATTACTGCAATGGAAAGAAAAGTCAAAATACTGAAATATATTGAGTTTTAATTTTTCTAGATCGTTACCAATTTTAGTTCGTATAGAAACAAATAATTTTAATTATATTAATGTTTTTTAAAATATAAAATGTATATGGTTATTTGAAACTGACGAATATTTTCATTAACATTCCTCAACTAAACTTGTTGTAATCTAACTTTTCAAAATGTAAGACAAGCTAGTTTTGAATTAAATAAATTTTTTTGTTTCATTTTTTAATTATAAACCACTTGCCAGGTCACATGGACCTGCAGTCCTTTGCGTGAACTTTATTCCTATCAGTCAAGTACTGAATGTTAGCTCTGTTGAGAATTCGGACTCTGGACTTTGCAGTCCCTCCGAGCCATCACTCTGGCAGTTAAGTTCAGTTGGGTGGCCCTGAGCG
Source organism: Stictocephala bisonia (assembly GCA_035578905.1). Classification (NCBI taxonomy): domain Eukaryota; kingdom Metazoa; phylum Arthropoda; class Insecta; order Hemiptera; family Membracidae; genus Stictocephala; species Stictocephala bisonia. Next base: position 47,312 of record JAQJVL010000487.1, read on the forward strand.
ATCAATTTCATATATTAGACTATTATTCAATTACACCTTCTGAAAGACAGTTATCACTTATTTTTATTTTTCTAATTTACAACAGTTAATATTTTAAATAATAAATCGTAATGAATAAATAAATAATAAAGTATGCTTATTACGTTTTAACTACAATCCTCTAAACAATAGTTTTTGATAATCATTCCTGCTATAGAGCATTTTTGTTTGCAGAAATGATTTTTTGTGACTAGTTCAACCCAACATTCAGGAATTTCAGATTACTTTATGAACCTCATAATCTTAACAATTATTGCTTTATTATTGTTATCAATTTCCTTGTTAATTAATTTGTTTTTTTAATATTGAAAAATAATGTGTTACTATTATGGAATAAATGAAAAATGCAACTCCTCGTGTTTGCCAATAAAAGGAATGGTTTGATTTGTAAATAAAGAACTATAAATAAATAATTGCAATATATTATTAAATACCTCAGATAGTAATCAGTAATATGGAAAGAATTTTATCTTGATAAAAAAATAATTGTTTAAAGACAAATTTTCTACAGCAATGATGTGATAACTTTAACGATGTGATTAAATAGGGATGTTATGATACGAGGGTCGTCCAGAAAGTAAAGAACGTTTTAGTATAAAAAATTAAAAACGAAAGATAACAACACAGAACTTTATTTACATACTCACAGTAACCTAGCCTACTTCTCAATGAAGTTGCCTTGGTTGTCAAAGCATTTATTGTACCGAGGAATCAGTTTTTCAATACCAGTGTTATACTCTTCAGCCGCCAAAGATATGAGCCAGGATGTCACTTCTTCTTTCAATTCTTCATTGTTTCCAAACTGCTTCCCACCCAAGAATGTTTTCAGTTTCGGGAACAGATGGTAATCTGAAGGTGCGTGGTCCAGACTATAGGGAGGGTGTCCAAAAATATCCCACTTTAGACCTTGAAGTTCTTGCTGGGTTCGTACCGATGCATGGGGTCAAGCATTATCGTGAATCAAAAACACTTTTTTTGACAACATGCCACGTCTTTTGTTCTGTATTGCACGTCTGAGTCTTTGAAGGGTTTCGCAATAGGCTTCTGAATTTATCGTTTCTCCCCTTGGCAAAAACTCGACATGGATTAAACCTTTGCAGTCCCAAAAAACAGTTGCCATCAATTTGGCGGGATTTTCAATGGGCGCCACCATTTTGAAAGTTTACAGAGCAAAGATGCGTGACTGCACAGGAATGAAACTCGGCTCACACTGACAGGACAGCCAGAGGTAACTAGCGTGCACGCAGTCGCAGTGGTGGGGGATCGGCGCAGCATGTGATGCACAATCGTTCTTTACTTTCTGGACGACCCTCATAATAACATAGTTCACATAGTGATGGGTTGATTTAAGGGTTACAAGTCATCACTGTAAGCACAGAGTCCCCGTTGAAACATTACTGCACCTGAAGTCTTTGTCCTTCTGTTCCCTAAAGCGATATTTAAAACAAAAGGATTAAGATTTGAAATAAACTATGAAAAAAGCTAAGAACATATTTGCTGAGAATAACTTTTGTTTGGAGATGTGTAAGGGTTATAGAGATTTGTGTATTAAGAGTGTTAAATTAAAGTTGTGAAGAAGTAAACATAAAGAAGGTACAGTACAATCTCGATTATTCGGCCTCGCTTTATTTGGCAGTCCGTGTAATCAGGTCCGGCAAGTAGATAACAATAAAAATTATTTACAAGATAAAATTACAATTAATTGTAAGCGTGTTGTTTTAGTTTAAAAATGGAAATGTCGTACGCGAGTGTTTCTGTTTTGCATTTTGCAAATTACAGGCACTGTATTGACTAGTCACCCTCTCTCGACAAGCAGTTGCTTGTTACCATTTGTTTATAACGCATTATAACGCATATACGACAATGCTTGTTACTGCGTAATAATTTAACAATGCGTCTGAAGATCCAAGCTGGCAATGTTGTTTACTTTTGTTCAGTGTGGCTGGCTGGAAGAGTCCATTTCGTGATTGGGGGAAGTGGAACATTTCATTGTACGTACACACCCACAAACAGTGTCAAAGTTGGTCATTGTGATAAACATAGTTCGATTCATTGCTGCGGAACGCATTGCGCACATGCAATTGTAGGCGCTCCACTTACGAGTGTCTGTTATCAGTTACTAAACGTGTTTCTCCAATAGTACCAAGTTATTTATAACTTATGTTTTATCCAGCTTTTATCGTATCTAGCTTGATCTTTGCCACATTAGGCTGGATAACCGAGGTTTTACTGTATTTTAAAATACCCAACTCATACTTTGAAATCATGGGTCTTAGAATGTTTCTTCTAGGAAACTATAAGGAGAAACTATAAGGTCTAGTTTTGGATATATTTGTTTCTGCAACCATCAGAGGTCTCATAGGTTGCAGCTCCTGAAGTAACTGGGGCAACCTAACTTTTTACTTCAACCACTAACTGAAGATGTCAGTTACTCTAAAAATTTGTGTATTGATTTATTCTGGTTTGTATTCAGTGGACTTAAAGTTTGCTGATGTTCTATCTATCTTATTATATTAAATCTTGCTCTTTTGGTCTCTAACTTAACATAAGGTAAGTCTAAATCTGCATTACCAACTTGGTTATTGTGTAATAATACTTAACGTAATCAAGGTAAGTCATAGTAAAAAACATTTTCATTTGATACAGGTAAAGTTTAACTGTTTACAGAATTAGTGTATAAGTATATCGTTATCATGAATAAGAAAATTAGAACTGTGAATCAATAGACAGAAAGAAAAAAGTTCAGCGCTGCTATAACTTTATTCAACATTCAGGCTTATGTTTTATTAGTGTTTTTTAAAACAACAATATTTGCTTCAGAACCAGTTGGAGCAAAAGGCCCAACATTTTCCTCAGATGATCTTCGTTTCTTCAGAATATCTCGCAAAATCAACCAGAGCTTTAGTCTTCTATGCCAGGCACAAGCCTTTCCTGTTCCAATGTTTAGGTACAGTTTCTCATTTTGTAAAACGTTCTATAAACTAAGTGAATGATCAAAATTTAAACTTTAGGTACGTTTTGATGTAATTAGTAAGATATGGTCAAGTAACTAAAAAATATCTTGGTCCAATTGGTGTTGAAACGAACAAGCGGACTAAAGCGTTGCACTGTGGTCAGGTACAGCACCGAGAATCATCAGATCGAGTCCAGCTTGGGCTGATATTTTTTACCTTGTAGTGGCACTAGTCTGTGGCATAGGGCCTACTTTAAACGGCGTCCAGTATGGGAGGTGGAATTTGAAAGAATCAATGTTTTTATTGTAGTTACACGTAAAAATACTGTTTTGCTACTTCCCATGATAGGAGGAGGGCATATTTTTGTTGTTGTTTTTTTTCTTTTCAAATTGGCTGTATTTTTAATGTATTTAGATTTAAAATATGCTTAAAAGACATTAAAATATCTGGTTATAAAAAATTGATATAAGCTAAAACTGTTAATTTAAGAGAGAAATGCATACAGTAAAGAATAAAATTAATATTTCATCAATAAAAATTAAGACATTAAAAATCACCCATTGAAGGTTTAATGTAAAATTTCCCTTCATGAACAAAACATTACAGTAAAAATATAAATTAGCTTTACAATGAATTCAAACTCAATAGATATGTGAATTTGTAAAAGGTCCTTTTTAATCTGAATCAAGTTTTCTAATTAGAAAAAGTAATGAATTCTCAATATTGAATGGTTAAAATAATTAATTAAACAGAATATGAAGTAGTTTGTTTATCTGTTGTTGGCATTTGGGTAAAAAATTACTTATTCAGGAATTCAAGTAAATATTAAAGATATTGTAAACACTACGTGTATTAAAATAAAGATTGGAATATCGCTAAAATGGTAGTGTTCCAACTGTTAGTGTTCCATACAACTTGCAAATAACTCTTTTCACCACATTTGTGTCTCTTAGCCTTCTCAAAATTTTCTCAATATAACTTGGGTTTTGTTTATTATAAAATGACTTTTTGTAACAGTATTTTTACGGTACATTATTAGGTTAATGCAAATCAATTTTAAATAATTTAATCTTTAACATTTAAATTATAAGTCCCATTTTTTTCACATAACAATAGTTTAAAATATCTCTTTCTAAGGAAAAGTTAGCCATAGTTTGTTACAAAAACCAAATTCGCTAATCTCCACTTGTTTATTATAATCTATCACACATATCTTTGTACTACTGTAAACAATTTCATGTTGGTAAGAAGAATACAATCTATATCTTGAACAATTCACAGCTGTTTCATCCTGCTCTAGAACATTTTGATATGATTGATACGACAGGCTTCTGGTCAGAATGGACACATAAATTGATGGACCTTCCATCCATTATATTTATAGAACAAGTAATTTAGCAATCCTATGATTTTCTCATCTAAAGTAGGTATTCTTATCTAAATTTTTAATTGGTATCCATCTATGAACACTCTTTCAGTCCTGTGTGTTGACTTGCCCTTACAATTCATTCTACATACAACAGTCTGAACTGCTACCGAGACTTGACAAATATCAACAGTTTTGTTTGTAAGGTGTTAGACAATAACAAAAAAACAGGTTTTAGTGCATAGTATTATTCTTCATCTATAAGCTACTGAGGATGCCTTGATATAGAGGGTCATGCTTGCAGGATGAGTAGGTAGAGGAGAATTATGTTCAAGGAATAAATTTGTCTCCAATTTTAATAAAACAACTTAAGGTAAAATTGAACAAGCTCTTTTGGCTTTACTTTTTTATTATGTACTTACTGGCTGGTTGGTAAACTTCTCTTAACATTCAGGCTTTTGATTTAGAAAAATTGAAGTGAATCTTAAACTGCATATCTATTTTTCACAGAACCCGTAGGAGCTAAGGCTCCAACGTTTTCATCCGCTGATTTAAGTCGAACAATAGCTCATAGGCAAGGTCAGGGTTTCAGTCTTCTCTGCCAGGCCCAGGCTTTTCCTGTACCTATGTTTAGGTATGGTACAATTTTATTTGACAAGTTAACTAAGAAATAATATTTTTAAATCATAAGGTTCTTATAATCAACATTCGGCTGTTCTTGGTTTTTAAATGAAAGGTGCTCATAGCAGTATTGTTTTGGCAGAACCAGTTGGCGCTAAGGTGCCAACTTTTTCTACTGATGCTTTAAGCCAGACCATTTCTCGAAAAGAAGGCCAGCCTTTTGTTCTTCTCTGCCAGGCCCAAGCTTTTCCAGTTCCAATGTTTAGGTAGGCTGAGAATTTAACTGTAAAATTGTATACATTGCTATGAAATTGAGTAGAATTATTGTAATAACTTTTTATATCGTTCTATAATCGTACAGAGTAAATAATGTCTAGTCATTGTTGATAGATACATTGACAGAAATACATTTGTTAAGTATTGTAAAATTATGTTATTTAACACATCTATAAATGAAAAATGGTAAAGTTAAGCATTTACTAGGGAGAAATCCACCATAAACATTCTTGTACCAAAATTTAATTAGTGTTTTTTTCATGATTTTTTTGTAAAGAGTCTAAATAGAATAAAGTACCACATTCAACACGATGGCTTCTTTTAGTCTAATTCCTGGGTAACATAGCTTATGTCCCTCTAGAGCCTGTTGGTGCTAAGGCCCCTTCTGTGTCTCAAGACGAAAAACGCAAAGATATCTTCCGAGCTGTTGGTCAAAATTTGGAAATATTGTGCCAAATGCAGGGGTTTCCAGTCCCAATGTTTAGGTACTGTATTTATATATTATTTAATACGAAACTTTCTGATTCTTAGAACCGGTCGGTGCTAAGGCTCCTGCAGTTGATCCTGATGATAAGAATAAGATTATCTTCCGCAAAGTCGGTCAAGGATTCGAAATGCTGTGTAAAACACAGGGGTTCCCTGTACCAATGTTTAGGTACTGTATTTTTAGTGTTAGTAATGCAGTTTAGATAAACAATTTTATCTCAACTTTTTATCTCAGTTTAAAGTGACTTTTAACCTCTTAAAGTGACATGTCTTTGCAAACAGTACGAACAAAAATCTAATTCGGTGAACATGAACAAAAATCTTTCAACTCCCTATCGTAAAATGTCTTCTATTAACTAAGGGAATGTTAGCTCGGTATCTTTCATTGATAGTTTTACAAACAATTATTTACTTTATACATCCCGTTCTCCGGGGGTTCTCTTTCATATAAAACATATCAGTCTACTAATATATTACATTAAGTCCACTTTTCAAATTTAAATTGCTTCGCCATAGAACCTGTGGGTGCTAAGGCCCCTGCATTCTCAACTGATGCTCACAGCAGCAGTTACTTCAGGCAAGCTGGTCATAGCTTTGCCCTCCTCTGCCCAGCTCAGGCATTTCCAGTCCCAATGTTCCGGTAAGAGGAAGAACTTTTGTTATTTTCAATTAGCACTAATTATGAAAAATATACTCAGCTATTTATAGTTTGGCAGGCAAAAATTAGGTTTTTATTATTGTCGAATTCAAGAGTATTTTTGAACAAAATGTTAATAAAACTATATGGCATCATACATGTCTACAACCAATTTCATAGGAATCATCTCCGAAGTAAGTAATTTGTATGTGATATCAAATATCAAGGAACTCTGAACTGTACTTTCAGGTCCTCAATAAGTAGCCGGAATCATCAAAATCCGTGTTGAATTTCCGTATCATAAGTCTATCAACATCAATTAATTGCCTAAAATATGATTTTAACCAGTCAGCATTCTTATCATAAAGATTTAATCTTTCAAAAACGATTTAAATCTGTGTACTGCTGGATATAAATACTTTTAAACTATTAATACAAATATCCATGATAGAAAAAAATACGTTTTGGTTTTATAAATGACAGGCGTGGTGCTAAATTAGTTATTTTATAAATCATTTTTAGGTTTCTTACCATGAATTCACAAAAAATAAAACTTAAATCATCATTTACCATAAATTTTATTTAGCCAATTGCAATGTTAAGTGTCTGAACCATCATGGTTTTCTTTTTCTGTTGAGATTATTTTTTCTCAACAGAACCTGTAGGAGCCAAAGCACCGGCATTTTCCAATGACCTGCGAACTAGCGGATTTTACCGCCAGACAGGACTAGGGTTTGCTCTACTATGTCAGGCCCAAGCATTTCCTGTGCCCATGTTTAGGTAAGAAATTTTAGAAACCCTGCAGAATATTGTCAAGTTTATTTTATACAGCCATGATTGTTTTCTTTTCAACTTAAGCTCTAATCGCTTGTAATAAAATATACTTAAACAGTTTTTTACTTGTTAGGTACAGCTCGTGGGTTCAACGGTTATGGTAAAGAGGTATTATTTGTTATATATATATTTTATATTCTAATCCTCTTTGAGAAATATAAGCCACATATTTCAGATTTTAAACCTCCTTGTTCTAAAAAAAATGTTTTTCCTTCCAACCTTTGGGTCTTGAATATTTGATCAGATTTTTTAACTGTGTTCTCACACACACACATGCACCCAGGAATAAAAGCACCCATCTAATAGTAAACTAAATAGGGAAGGTCCAGTTCCTAATGTGATTTAACAAGATGTTTCGCTCAGCTAGTTGTGTCCAGGCAGCTATAAAACTATCTACTTTTCTATTTAATATTATAGTTATGGATTATGCATACATTGAACTTATGAAATCATCTGTATGTTCTTTTTTAGCTATCTATGTTCTAAAGATTAGATACTGCATTATTATTTATTTATTCAAAGAATGTTCTTCCTTGAATAAATAAATAAATAAAGAAATCAAACTAATGGTTTTCAGTCTCTCAAAATTAAATTTATTTATTCTCCACTCAATTATTTAAAGGAAAAGGGCTTCAGCTTTAATGCTAAAAAACCGGTCTTCAACAATCCTCCCATTCAGGCTTATTTGTGAATGGTTTTAGCTTTCATCAAACATGTTTTGTCATACAGAACCAGTTGGGGCAAAATCACCAAAATTTTCAACCAACGACAAGAGCAGTTCTTTTTTCTATTCTTCAGGAGAGGCTTTTACACTACTCTGTCCAGCTCAGGGATTCCCTGTCCCCATGTTTAGGTATGGCGACAGATAAATGTATTTTCAATTAAAGTCAGTGATGTTGCTAATTTCCTTTTTTTAGAATCTTTTAGTACCAAAACTAATTTTCCACCATTGTCAAAAATATACTAGTATTTCTATACTTCTAGGCAGAGATTTACACCGGCTCAGGGATTTCCTTTTCCTATTTCTCAAACTTAGAGAAAAAATAATTTTATTTTCACTTCAAATGCATTATCATTTTGTTTGGTTTTTTTCATGTCAGAACCTGTTGGTGCCAAAGCTCCCTCATTTTCCACCAACGCCAAAAGTAGCTTGTATTTCTATCGATCCAAAGAGAGTATTGCATTGTTATGTCCAGCTCAGGGATTCCCTGTACCGATGTTTAGGTAAGACAAATGAAATCACTTATTTTCTCTTCTGTTACCACTGTCAGAGCCTGTCGGATCCAAAGGTCCAAAGTTTTCCAACGATCTTAGGAGCAGCACTATTGACAGAGAAGCTGGCCAGAGTTTTGAATTGCTTTGTCTTGCACAAGCCTTTCCTGTCCCAACATTCAGGTATCTGTAATTATTATTCCTTTTCTTACAAAAATGCTTGTCTGACTTTTTGAACAGAGCCAGTTGGAGCCAAAGCCCCCAGCTTTTCGACTAACAATAAAATAAGTTGGTTTTTCTATTCTTCTAAAGAGTCCTTTGCGCTCTTATGTCCAGCACAAGGATTCCCAGTTCCTAATTTTAGGTAAGACATAAACCTTTTATTTTAATGAGCTTAATAGTCTAGGAAAATAAATGCACATATTGTAAATTCTTCTTTGACGCAGTTGACACTGAAAGCTTTGGAGAATAAAAAAATTAAGTTTAATTTGCTTTTTTTTATTTGATTGTTGTATGCTATAATTTACTCTTGATTTTTGTATATCATCAAATTTGTTTTATTAATTTTCATTTAATAATTCGTTGTAACACTAAAGCCTTCGTAGTTGATACATTATTTTGATTGGCCATTATCAACATTTTGCAACTGTTACGCTTTGTTTTCATTGGCTATCCTAGAGTAAAAGCCAAATGAGCTGAAAGTTAAATAAGCAAAATGATTTTGCTCTCATTACAAATGAGAAAATTTCAGGGTAAGGTAAGTGAGCTAAATTGATCTTTGAAGTAAAGTAAAGGAAATTGATGGATCGAACAGTTGCAATTATTCTTGTTCTGGATTGCTGTTGTTAGCAAATAAAAAAAGGAAATTTTCCTTGATAATGAATTAATTATAATGTCGGAGAACATATGAAAAAAGACTAGATCATTGTAAATATGCTTTTAATATAGAAAATCAAAAACCAGAAGAAGAATAGACAAAGCCTGCGTGGGAACTCCCAGTTCTTTATATATTAATGAATACATTGAAATGTATAGGATTATATATTTTTACTTTTTGTGTTAAATCTAGTACCTTCTTTTTAAAATTCCTTTCTAATTAGGAAATCTGCTATCACATCCCAACATAAGGCTTATCTGCATTAAAATTTGATTGTTTAACTTAAAATCTGGTATTTTCAAACAGAACCAGTTAGTGCAAAAGGTCCAACGTTTTCAACAGATGACAAAAGTAGATCTTTTTTCCGTTCAGAAAGTAAAGCATTTGCTCTTTTGTGTCCTGCTCAGGGGTTCCCTGTTCCATCATTTCGGTAAGTTGAACAAAAATAATTGGTCATTTTGATTTGTATATACAGAGCCAGTAGGCGCTAAGGGACCTGCTTTTTCCACTGATAACAAAAGTGGATTATTTTTCCGAACTATTAATCAAAGTTTTGCTCTTCTCTGCCCGGCTCAAGGGTTTCCCGTTCCAATGTTTAGGTAAGTTTAAAAAAAATTTTTGGTGAAAGTAATTTCTTTTTAGAACCTGTGGGTGTCAGAGCACCTACGTTTTCGACAGATACCAAAATATCATCCTACATTCGCAGTTCTGGGCAAAGTTTTGCCCTTCTTTGCCAGGCTCAAGGGTTTCCTGTACCTATGACAAGGTATGTGGATTATTTATAAGTATCACACTTGTTCCTTCGTTTTTAATATTAGACAAATTTATGAGGATAAATATTATTAAAATCTGCCAAATTACAAATGTTTGTAATCTTTGGTATTGAGTTTTATATCTTACACAAACATTTATTCTTATTCAGAATTTACTTAGAATGTCCCATATACAAGGGTATCCTTACCAAAAACTTCAGTTTTATTATTGCTTTCTCATGATACGTAGTAATTGGATTTCACAGAACCAGTTGGAGTTAAAGCTCCAACATTTTCAACAGAAACTTCAATATCATCCATAAAACGACAAGCAGGCTTGAGTTTGGTTTTGCTTTGTCAAGCTCAGGCTTTTCCAGTACCTTTGACAAGGTAAGCTATTTTCATTGAAACTTTGTTGGTTGTTTCGAATAACACAATTAAAGAGTATGTCTTTGTTCGAATCAGGAAAACTTAGCTCTCCATTTTCCTCTGAAAGAGCTAAGATATTTTCCTAACAGGCTTTTACTTATTTTGAACCCTCAAATGTTAGTGGAAATATACATTTTAATGGAAGACTTCAGTATTGATTGGAAAGGAAGCTTTTCTTGTGGAAATAATGTATTGCGAGAGATTGGAATGTTTTATCACTAGATTAACTCTAAATCAGTTAGGTCGTCAAAAGGATGCTATATTTCCCTGTTAAATATCAGTACAGTTCTCAAAATCGTTAGTAACATATAAGCAATTTTGGTCTGTAATAAAACCATAAAGGTAATTTTAAAAGTAAAATCTTCTGAAGGATGAAAAGGACACGATCCTTTGTTCTTTTAAGGATTTTATTTAGGAAATATATGATTTAGTTCAAAACAGAGACAAGCAATACAGTTCAATCACTGTATTATGGAGCTCATCTGAAATCAGCTAGCATTTCATTCTCTGATGTAAATGTTTACCAATTTTTGAGAGTCATAAAACTTAAATATGGACTAAAAGAGATCTAGCAATGGTGAACCAATAAAATGTAATTTTCTTTTCATATTTAAAATAATATTTGGTAGTAGTATATCAACAAAATTCCCATAAGGAATGAATTATGAACTCGACTATATGGAAAATACGGTTAGCAAAGAAAACTAATTTTGAAATACATGGTACGTTTTTGAACAGACTGACTCGTGGTCTACCATTTTATACACAACAAAATTATAATTTTAACAGTTCTGAATTGTAAAATCCAAATTACAATCATTAATTCATGAGAATTAACATGAGCATTTTGTAAAAAATGTTATTTAACGTTTCTTTGTTAGGAGACGGCTTTAGCAGTACCTTTTGGGCGTAGACTCACAATTTTGGTCATCAATATTTGCGTATAGAGTAGAAAAGTGGTTTGACTAAATTTGTGTTTAGGATAAGGAGGGTAGCTCATCATTGCTAATCTATTAACAACAGAGGGATCCGTCATGAACACCCATGTGTCAAGGTTTGGGCAACTTGTCAATGCTTGTGAAGAGTAGGAGGGCAGCTCATCAGCTCCTAATTGCAATGCATACAATTCTTATATGTAAGGTGGGAGCATGCGTGTTCATGTGTTGATAGAAAGGATGGCTCATCAATGCTCCATGTGTTTAGAATAAGAGAGTGGTCACACTAGTGCTCAGATGTATTAGGTTGGTAGGGTGGCCCACCAATGTTCGTGTGTAGGGAGGGAAAGTGGCTCATCAATGTTTACTTGTGTGTGGCTCAGACTACACAAGCAGAAAAAAATGGTACCTATTGTCCTTGTAGATATATGTTGGACTAGACAAAGCCGAAAATCGTCAGCGGATTGTCGGCTTTGCATCCACTAGCTTGGACTACACTAAGCAGATGCAAAGCGGTTTCCGCCATTCCTATTATCGTTTTCTTTCATTAGTTCCAATATAGTCACAGCACTTAATGTTAGTATGTTAATAATACACTATGCTTTTAAGAAAAACCGTTGTGCAAAGAGGCGTGTGGGGTCACACTTTACATTATCAAACCGTTGAGTAACAGGAAAGTTCCAAGTTGTGTTAAACACGCACAGAAACTACCCAGACAAGTTTTTAACTATAGCTAGATCGCATATCTGTGCAATCTTTTGATGAACTGTTAGGATTGACAAGAAAATTTATAGGAGAAAATGATTCAATGAAGTGCTCATCTCTACACAGTCATCGAACATTACTTCACATACCTCTGCCCGACATTTGGCTTTTATCTCTCGATTGCTGTACTCGGCACAAAATATAAAATATCATATTATAAGGGAGTATACATCTGCACTTGACAGATTAATTTTTCAGTATCGAACATTATTTAGTTTTATAGTCAATACAGCACAAACTAGACTGTTTGTTTTTTCTCAAGGCTGCAGTGGACTAGCGCATTGATGGGGGGGGGGGGAGAAGGAAAGTACTAAAGTATAGTCCAGTGAGCCAACAATCCGCACGCCAATTTGATACTTCTAGACACGTTCGATCTGCCGACTCCTTTGTCCGCTTGTGTAGTCCAAGCCTATGGTGGGAAAGTAAATCAATGCTTACGTGAGAAGGATGGATGCTCATGTGTAAGTAAGATGGTAGAGTGGTTCATCAACGCTCGTGTGTAGGTCAAGAAGGTAGTTCACCAGTGCTTATGTGTGGTAGTTTACCAGAAGTCCTCTTTATAGGTTAGCAGAATGGATCACCAGTAGAGTTAGTAAGAGAAGAGAATGTTGAAAGGGAATTTTTGACCAAGATATTCACAAGCTAGAAGTTATAATAAAGAATTTTAATATTTTTGCTTAAAATTTACTTTTAGCCCATCTAAAAAAAATAATCAATAAGGATTTAACAAATTCAGAAAAAAACGTAGAAGTAAATTGTGTTTTTTTTTTTTAATCTTAGCAGTTGGAGTTGCCCATTGATACATTTGTATAAAGTTTACTATGATTGCAAAAATATTGCAGTCTCCATGTCATATTACTTTTAAAAAAATTGTTTTATATAAATATAGCAAATATTAATTAATAATGATCAATCTTGAGTCACTAAAAATATAGGCCAAACTAATTTATTAAGAATGATCTTTATATGTCGTTTTATGTAGCCAACACCAGTGTGATATTCTCATTGGTTTATTATTAAGATTTAAAAGTTCCTGTTTCTAAGTTAAAAAAGAAAATAACAGTATTTAAACGTAAGGATGGATCTTGATATATAATCACTAAGCTGTACAGTTATTTTTTATTTAATGACAAAGTTTTTGTTCCGCAACTAGCACAATGAGTGTGATGCAATCCTGGCACATAACTACATAGTGTGACACACAAAATGTTGACAACGGCCATTTCCTTTTTTAAAAACTTCTCTATATAATTATGCTTTCAATTTGTAAAGTTACAAAATAAAAAAATTATCAAAGATCAAAGTAAAAATTGGTTTCTTATAAATCTGTTCATTTCACACTAATAATGCACACTTGCATCACGCTAGTACGTAGCGGATAGTAATATTTAACTTTGATGATGCGTCTTCGGTAAAGTTTTGATTTTGTCTGTGCAGAACCGGTGTTGGGTTGTGCTAAGAAGTAGACACCCCGTCCGCTGCCCTCAGGTATGCTGGACACACTCGCTAGCACTCATATCACTCGCCCCACATCTCACCCCATCACATTCATTAATGTGCTTCTTAGATTAGATCACTTACTTTATACTGGCCTATTGTCAACATTTCAGGTAGTGTATGATTAAGGCTTTGCTGCTTTACAATCAGCTTAGCTTTTGTCCAACTGTTTGTGATGCCAAGATTTCACCAAACATCATTGTTTTGTTTGTTGAAAAACAATTGAAACTTTCCTATACAATATAAAAGTGTACACCTACTGAATGCAAATTTGAGCAATGAAGCTTTGATAGAATTGTAAAAATACCTAAATTTATTTAGAAAATAATATTGAAGAGCAGATAATATAGTAAAATAATTCAACCATCTATGGTTAATGTGCAAATCCTGTACATGCATTGAAATACAGATCTAATGTTGCAGAATCTAAGTACAGAAAAAATGTGTACTATGACCATAAAATGTATACTTACCCAAATTAAGTTTCAGTTCGTTACTTCAGCTATGGCCACTTGCGGATTTAGACTTACACTCACGCACGATGGCAGGTCTGTTTACCTCTCCTTCCAGCCACCCCTAATTAGCAAACAAGATGACGTTCCTCCACACTTTGACAACTTTGTACTTTTGTTAGGAGATCTTTTGTATCATAATATTTTCATAGTATACTAAAAATTTTAAAGAAAATGAGTCCAAATACGAAAGGAATGTGATATAAATAAATAAAAAAACAGCAACAATTTTGTACAGACATAAACTGTTATATTTGGTAGTTTTTATCACATTCCTTTCTTGATTGAACTTATTTTCTTTATAATTTTTAGCTGATTGTGAAAATGTTTCATAAAAAAGATGTTATTTTAAAACACTACGTTGCTAAAGTAGTAGTAGTAGTGAAATGGCCACTTGTTCTCTAATTAAGGGAGGCCGAAAGGGAGAAATAGCCTGTGCCGTCATATATGCATGTGGTAATCCAAGCTGAAGGAATGGACTGTAATAAAAAATACCTTTTAACAATTGCGCTGTTTGGTAAGGTAATTGCAGGGCTTGTAACAAGTATTACACCAAATTAGCATTTTAGGTTGTTTAAAATACATAGGGTCAGTAATATTATTATTGTTACTATTTAAATATTTTTAATAAAATTTTCTTAGAGTAAATTACATCCCGTCAAGAAAATATTATTTCAATTTTAAAGTTTTAGTCAATGCAAAACTTGCAATTTTACTTCTTTTACTAGGAACATTTACTAAATTATCTTCCAAAGTATCATCCTCTACAATTGCAGGTTTCACAATTGACATAAAAAATGTCCCATTGGACAAAAAGATTCTTGTTTTTTTCATAAATAGCCACAAAGTAAAATTGAAAATTTTAATTAAATTACAATTATGTTATTTTACAAAAATTCAATCTAGTTAGAGCTCTCTTGATAGTAAAAGTAATGTAGCTTCTTCGGATTATTTTCAGTAATTTTCAACATTTATATTAGGATGATTTGTGATAAAATAAATGATTAGAATAAAATGGTGATATTTTTAAAATGTAAATGATCTAATTCTATACAAAAATAAAATCTATTAATCTTTTTGTGTTGATTCTTAGACAAAAATAAATTGCAAACACTTCTGTGATATTTTCATCAATTGATTTTCTCTTCCACATCTACTTTATATACTTAATTTGATTTAATTTAACACTTAAACAATTAGATTGTGTGCGGGGATTGGGTTGGGTGAACAGATTGTCTAACATTGTGCTAGTAAATGGTGGGTTTCTGCAAGTGTCGTGTGTTTGTTGGTTGGTTAGGTTGTCAAGCTATGTGTATTGATACCATACCAAGAGACAAGCTCTGGAGTTGGCCTCAAATCTTAGACGTATCACCTACATTTGAAGGCATGTTTACATAAAAGCCTAAATAGTAATTGTTTACACAATATTTTCAATTATGCGTTTGTTGGTAAAAATTACAAAACTGTATTAATTTTTTATCTAATTTTTTTTGTTAACCTCAGAATTTTATAATAATAGGATATATTTGTAATACAATATTTTCAGGTTTAATTCTTTAAATAATGACACAGAAAAACCATTTGACAAAAATACTATTTAAATCAAATTTAAAAATTGTCAAATCTATATTTATATTACCTGTAGTCTTTTCATTGATTTAATTTACAACTGGTCTTGTTATTAATGTTGAGTTAACATTTAATCACGTGCAATAATATCTTACGTTACAAGTACATTATTAGTGTTCATCAACAATTATCTTGTTACAACATGATACTTAATTAAAGTATTGTGTACTTGTTAAAAATCGTATTCCTTCGTTGTATTCTAATACCATATATAGTAAACTGATTTAGACCAACGTTGTGAAGCAGACTTGTTACTACTCCGTGTTGAAGTGCCTTAAAAAATTATACAGACCAGGGGACATCTCGTGAGTGGGTTTGGAAGATTTCCAGTCAAAAGTCGTAGATTGTCAAGGTTGCTTGAGTGAGCCGTTGATAATTTATATTCTGTATTGTTTGTGAATAGAGTGTCGTATTTTTTTTATATATAATACATGAAGAGGCCTTCATGAGAAGGTTTAACTACTGGTAGATCAGCGGAATAGTCTGATAGATAGTGTGTGAGAGTATGTTATTCTAATATAGCTACATTTTTTAAATTATGAAAAATATTTTTAAAATGTTTGCTCCTGCAAA
Source organism: Stictocephala bisonia (assembly GCA_035578905.1). NCBI lineage: Eukaryota > Metazoa > Arthropoda > Insecta > Hemiptera > Membracidae > Stictocephala > Stictocephala bisonia. The sequence continues at coordinate 63,706 of JAQJVL010000487.1, forward strand.
TGAAAACATTAAAACATCAAGCTAAGGCCTTTTGAATTAGAAAAAAAATTTAATCAAATTTATGTAAACAATTTTGTTTTAAAATTTCCCACACTAAAAACCAAGCTATGCAAAATAGCTATAGCTCTTCCCACAACTATGGAATCCACAGAGGCAAGTATCTTCTGACATGAGTTCCTATGAAGTATGTTTATGGCTCAATGACAATTGATGACAATTCAGGCTTCAATTAATAGAACTATTTAATATAGATCATTTGGTGACTATTTAAGTATTTCAGAACCAACCAGTAATATTGCCCCCAAAGTTCCTGGTCAAAAGTACGAGGGGGGAATGATTATTTCACAATCCCAAGCTTTGCCAGTTTACCTCCTTTGTCAAGTTGTTGGTTATCCAGTTCCAAGATTCAGGTAGGCAGTTTGAACAGATTTTATCACATTTCACTTTGTATTATAAGAAAAAAATAGGGAAATCTTTATAGATTGTAAGTACTTGGTCCTTCTTTTGCCCATATTATTCTTTATGGTTTTTATTAGTATCTTCAAAATCTTTGGTCAGTCTTTAACTGATATTGTCTTTTGGTCGCTTAGTGAAGAGTTAAGGGATAATATTTTATAAAATTAAAAAATAGTAATTTTAAATTAGAAAAATTTAAACAGTCATGATGATGAATTTAATGGTGGTTCCATAAAAGGTTTAGTTTAGGGAGAACGTTTCCATTGACACAAACTAGACTGGTAATCCAAGAACAATGGAATGCTTGAACAATGATCTTACATCTATAAAATTTAGTAAACAATTTAAAAGGATATTTCTATAACAAACTGTTTAAAACTAGGACGCAATCATAAGTATTCTAAATGAAGCAATGAGTTGTGCTTTGAATAACTAATTTAGTATTTTGTTGCAAAAATACTTAGGTGCGAAATTGTATAATCATCTGCTTTCTGGGTATAAACGAAATTGTATAATCTGAGCAGCATCTAAAAAGGTTTAAATTTATTTTGAAACAACTCTTTATAAAAAAAAGTTGTGTACAGTTTGAAAGAGTACAGTTGTCCCTTTCAACAGGTAACGAGTGAGAGAAAAGGCAAGGAAAGTACAAAACCACAGTCAAGCCACTGGTGATACTAATGTGATAGTTTTAATGTATAATTAGCATATTACAGTGTGATAAGCGCCTTTGTCGTGCCCTGAGGACGGAATATCGTTTTCTGAAACCCCAGTAATGACATAGATTTTTCTGTGTCACATGATCTCCTTTATCACCAGCCCATTCCGTTACAAATATGCCTAGTGTTTGCATGAATAAATAGTGCAAATGGTGCAATGGCTATTGGCTCTCTCATTTTAATTTTGTACTATAACTAAGTACTATTTAATCTTGTGAAATAACCAGGAACAGTTTTTCAAAATCTAAATATTTTTATTTATTTTTTGGACATTATGAAAAGTAATTTTATACAATTTCCTTTTTTAATCACCCATTTCTCACCATATAACACTGTATACAATTGTTGAAAGGACTAATATAAACAATAAAAATGTAAACTAAAAAGGTATCCTTTGACATTTTAAAACGCTTGAATATCCTCTATTTACAATAAAATAAAAAGTAGATAGCTACTTCAGTTGACTTACCTGTCATTCAGGCTTCATTATTTTAATTATTAACAATTTTCGTAGATATCGGGCTTGTCATATAATTTATTCCTTGCAGAACCAACAAATAACATATCACCAAAAACACCTGGAGAAAAATATGAAGGTGGTCGAATCATCTCTTCTGTCATGTCAACCACGACTTACCTTATGTGCCAAGTAGTTGGGTACCCTGTCCCTCGCTATAGGTATGTTACATTTAGTTGTTGGGTACCCTTTCTTTGCTATAGGTATAACACACTCTACACCACTATCCCTCACTTGGTCCCCTGTTCCTCGCTATAGGTATATTACATTTAGTTGTAGGGTGCCCTATCTTTCGCTCCAGGTATATTACTTCAAGTTGTTAGGTACTCCGTCCTTCGCTACAGGTATGTTACATCTAGTTTTTGAGTGCACTATCTTTTGCTACAGGTATATTACTTCAAGTTGTTAGGTACTCTGTCCTTCGATACAGGTATGTTACATCTAGTTTTTGGGTGCCCTATCTTACACTACAGGTATATTACTTCAAGTTGTTATGTACTCCGTCCTTCGCTACAGGTATGTTGCATCAGTTTTTGGGTGCTCTATCCCTCACTACAAGTATATTACTTCAAGTTGTTTTGTACCTCGTTCTTCGCTTGAGGTATGTTACATCTAGATGTTGGGTACCCTGTCCTTCTTTACAGGTATGTTACAAAAGCAAAAGATATAATGTTCTTTTCATACTGCTTCCATGTTAACATGAATTATTTCAGAACCCACAAGTAACATTGCTCCAAAAATTCCTGGGAAAAAATATGATGGTGGAGAGATAGTTTCATGTACCAAAGAATCATCTGTTTATCTATTATGCCAAGTTGTAGGATACCCAGTACCAAGATTTAGGTAAGAATTCAGTAACATTTCTGGAACATATTTCTGCTTTAATCTTTATTAAGCATTGATAATTATGCAATATTGACATAAACTTCGAGGGCTGCTTTTTAAGTTAAGGGCCATAAAAAAAAAAACAGAAGGTAATTTGCAAAGATTAATTGTATTATCGAAATCTACTTACTTTTTAATATTTTTTAACATAGTTTCCAAGTATTTGCAAACACTTATCATATTCACAACTAAACTTTGGAAACCCTCTTCATAAAAACTTGCCGCCTGCTCTGATAACCTAGAGTTCATGCCCGTTTTCACTTCATCGTCGTATCTGCCCAAGTGATGTTTGAGACGGTGGAGGAGATGAAAGTCGCTCCGTGCAAGGTCAGGACTGTTGGGTGGGTGATCCAAAACTTCCCAAGAGTCCAGAATAGCTTGGGTCTGAGAAATATAAATACAGAAATCTTTATTCATGATCATTGAGAACAGAATATTTGTCAATTTACAATAATGAAATAATACTACCAATAACAAGAGTTATATGAACATTCAATATTAGGAGTCAAGAATGTTATAAAATTCATCAAGACTGTAGATCGACTTCTTCACCAACCAGTTGTGTAATCTTCTTTATAAGGTTCTTGAGTTGCCAGATTTTATGTCATCAGGGAATGTTTAAAAGTTTGGCTCCGACAAATCATGGTTTCTTAGTATGGAGCGTTGTTCTATGAGCTGGTAGATGGTAACCTTGAGCCTGTCTTGTTTGATAGGTGTGCTTCTCACTGTTTCTTAATAAATTCTGCTTTGAAGCGTAAGTAATGACTTCGGTTATGAAGATTGAAGTAACTGTAAGAATGTTGAGTTCTTTAAATGGTTCTCTACAGCTGTCTTGGGGAGAGAGGCCAGACATGATTCATACAGCTGGCTTCTGCAGTATTAATATTCTTTGAAGGTTGCTAGCTGAGGAGCTCCCCCATAGTATGACTCCATATCGAAGTTGGCTCTCAAAGAGCAACTTGCAATATGTTTAGAACAGATATTGTGCTAGTAGTTTTTATTCTCTTGAGAGCAAATAGGACGCAGCTGAGTTTTGAGGTTAGGTAATTAATGTGGCAATTCCATGTCAGATTTTGCTCTAAGATTATCCCTAAGTGTTTAAGTTCTTCTACTTTTTCCAAATCTGGTGGAGCTGTTATGTGATCTTTAAGTCTGCCTAGTGCAAGGAGTTTGGTTTTAGATGGGTTAAATAAAAGGTCACTATTCAAGCAGTATTGCTGAGCCATGCTAACAGAGATAAATGTGTGGATTTCTAGTGCCTCTGCTGTTGTGCTGCTGGTAATTAGGGCTATGTCATCTGCATATGAGATAAGATGACTAAAAGTTTTGAGCTCTTTACCAAGATCGCTAGTGAATAAGACAAACAAGACAGGGCCCAATAATGATCCCTGTGGAACTCCTCTATTAACCTTCTGTGGACAGGAGTTAGTGACCTTCGTTGCCCCTTTCACTGTGTACTTTAGCTCGACTACCTGCTCTCGTCCTGTGAGGTAACTTTCGAATCATTTGATAGCAGTTCCTCCGATTCCTAAGTTACTTATCTTGTACAAGATCAGTTTATGAGACAGTGAGTCGAATGCTTTGCTCATATCAAGAAAAACAGTTGTTATGGTACGTCCAGCTTCGATATTGTCGATCATGTGCTCGATGAGTTCGGCAAGTGCAGTGATGGTTGATTTGCCTGAGATAAAACCATGTTGTCCAGTTGGTAGAAGTTTGTTGTGGTTAAGATGTTCTAATAGTCTTGAGAGAACTATTTTTTCCTCAAGACTTTTGATATGATTGGCATGAGGGAGATCGGTCTGTAATTCTTTAAATTAAATAATTACCTTCGTCAATCAGCTCATAAGTTCGTAACAAATGTTACGGCCGTTTCGACATCAAAGTGCCATCTTCAGACATTGAAGTTCAGCCATAAGGCATCGTTAAAATATAAAATAAAAACTGACACAAACAACACACACATTACACACATTACGAAAATAAATTTTACCAAACAGGCCTGTTCCGAGACACACATTTCACGCACTCGAGCAAGTTGTGTGTCTCTTGCTCACTTGCTCGAGTGCGTGAAATGTGTGTCTCAGAACAGGCCTGTTTAGTAAAATTTGTTTTCGTAATGTGTGTGTTGTTTGTGTCAGTTTTTTATTTTATATTTTAACGACGCCTTATGGCTGAACTTCAATGTCTGAAGATGGCACTTTGATGTCGAAACGGCCATAACATTTGTTACGAACTTATGAGCTGATTGACGAAGGTAATTATTTAATTTAGTATTATAAGCAGTCATGCTTACAACCTTATTTATGTAGTGGATACACCTTTGACATCTTTAATTTTGAGGGTTTCTTCTTCTTCTTTGAGGGTATTCTCAAGACAATACCCCTTGAGCCAAGGACTTATTGATAACATCTGTTAAGGGTTGGCAGGTCACGGAGCTGCAGTATTTTAGTATTTTGGGATAAATGCCATCATAGCCCAAGGAGGATCAGGACTTTCAGGGATTTATGGTTTTTAATACCTCTTCATTACATGTAGGATTAAAAGAGTGTAAAACTATCCCAGTGAAATTTGTGTATAAATTTAAATGTATGGCATTATGATTATTGTTGTGGCCAAGAGTAGCTTCTGCAATTGTTGTAAAATAAGTATTGAAACATTCAGCTATGGTAGAAACATCTTCTACGTAAGTATTTTTATCGGCGACTGTTAATTTCCAATTAAATTCTGATGTTTCCCTTTTTGGCTTTCTTTTGCTATTAATAACCTCCCAAACAGCTTTACTCTTGTTGTCTGCTTCTGCAATGAAGTTTAAATTTGCTTCTCTTCTTAATTGTTTCAATTATAAATCATAAGACTTCTTCTTTTGGGCAGCTTCCTCTTTATCTTCATTTTGCCCACCAGTTAGAAAGCGCTCTCGGGCTTGAATATATGACAACTGTAATGCATTTACTTCGGAGTCAGTATATTCTTCAACTCGACTTCTGGATTTTTTCTTCAATGTTTTGTAAGGAATGTCTATACATTTAAGGGAGATCATTTGTGTCTCCATTGGCTAGCGTGAGACGGTAATAAAATTTTGTATTGTAATACACGAATAGAAGGAGTATTCTAAACACAATTATTGTTTGAACCTACCTATCATGTACTATTTGGGATGCAATGTAAATGTTAAATTAAAATTCCACATTAAAATGTGGAACCTTTACAGTGATTTTTTAATGAATTTCAGTATAAAGCCATATATCAGTTAGGAATGAAGACGGGACATAATAGATTTGTTTCCAATGCTAAAAGAAAATGTAATGTTAGGAATTTATCATTTCTAGATGTCAAAAAGTGTTAGTATTTTTTTTTTATTATTATTTTGAACTAACTTTCAGGTTTTGAAAATGAAAAAGAAATATAATTTAATTCATTTTAAAGGAAGTAGAAAGAATTTCCTTGAGGACATAATAAATCAAATTAATCATAGGGACGACTTCTCAATATTCAGGCTTTACATTTTTTACAGAATATTATTATTTTAAATTCATTTTTGTAACCCAGAACCTACAAACAATATCAAACCTCGTTATGCTGGCATCCAGATTGAAGGAAGTATTGTCAAAAGCGTAGAAGATCATAAATTAGCTGTTGTGTTGTGTGATGTCTCTGCATATCCCATTCCAATATACAGGTAAAAATTCAGTGTTTGCATGATAATTACATTACATAACTTAACATTTCTTGGTTTAGAGCTAAACAATTACTTAAACAGATAGTTTGATGCACTTACTCAATATTTGACTGATTGTAAGTCAGCTGTTGTTCCATTTGAGTTCCCTACGTTCCCTATCTCAATATTCAGGTAATAGACATCCTGGTAAATATGCAGATCATGTAACATGTTGAAATGTACCAACATAGTTACTGACACTCGTTTGGTAAGCAGTCTTCTGCCAGACAGTCTTCTTCTTTAAGAATGTGTACTCTTACACTTGCTGTTCTGTTTTTGTATTTCAGAGCCAATTTCAAATATTATCCCCCGTGTGTCGAAGGAAAGATTTGAAGGCAATATTATATCCTCTGGATTGACGGCTACTTTGCTATGTCCCGGCCAAGGATTTCCTGCTCCATACTTCAAGTAAATCTGAAGTTTCTTGTTTTAGATATTTATTAACAGTTCCGTATGGTAGTTTACGTTTTATAGACTCTGCATTATGAACTGATTTTAATTATTGAAATGTATTAAAATGTTTCATAATTGCATCCGTTGTTATTTAATTTTGTATTCTTTCAGTATAAAACTCTTTTATATTTATCTCAACAGTCGGTATGTCTGGAAAAGGAATATTTAATGTATAGCTTACTTTTATCAAACATGTCAAATTTACATTGATTTTGATGCACATTTAACAGAATAATGTTAACTATAATTTTGGAATCGAATAGTTACAAGTAGTTTTTTGATAGAAATTAGTTTTTAAAGCATTATCAGGCTATTGTTTTAATAATAATGGTTTCTTATGTTGTACTGAATGGATGCCTGAATCTCTATCGAGATTGTGTGTATGGTTCACTCAGTGAACAAGTCTTCACAGACTTGCCCTCCTATTCAAAGTTCACGGTTTTTTATGGTTGTTGGACAATTTTAAAGCCAACAGAAGCAAATGTTTTAAGTGTCCTGGAGCATAAAAAAATCAGTTTAATAGGTGACATTCTTGAGGATCGTTTGTGCTGGAAGACTCTTTGTTGCAGTTACATTTTTTAGAACTGCCAATCCTGATCCTGCTGGTCCTGTTTATTATGATCATGGCTTGTAACTAATTTCGTACTAATTCCCCTAATCTGTATTTATTTATATGGGTTTTTCATAAAAAAGTTCCATATAGTTTAATTTGTTTTATTTTCATATTTTTTTACTTTCTGCTTATAAATAAAACAGTATTCTTCGAAATCATAAATATTTTACAGTTGAACACATATCTTCCTTTCAGTATCGTCCAGTTTTGCTAATAATGCAAATAAAAATTGTTGGTTTATGTTGTTAAAATGACATTTCTCAACTCTATTAGTCAATATTTGAGGAAGTTACTATGTTTAAAATAGACTCATAACTTGTAATGTGTGTTATTACTGCGAAATATTAAGAGAACTTGATCCTCTGTGTCTTGTTTGTGTTTGTTAAAATAAATTGTTGACGTAAAAAGTGTCCTATTTTTAATTTGCTTAGTATTCCACTAACTGCTAACTTACACACGTGATAACTAAGCATATCCAACAATAAAAACATAATTTCACTATATTGGAGAAACACTTATCATTACCAATTTTTCAACTTGTTAATAGGGTGTTTTTAGATAAAATGGAAAGAGAAAATCATTCTTATGACATTCTACTTTATTAGTTATACTACATCTTAAATCAGACCATACATACATATATATATATATTGTCAGCACTAGTGGCGCAGTACTGTAAACCAGCTACTTGGTGACAAAGTTTTGGGGAGATTGTAAGTAGTAAGTTCTATGCTAAGTTATCTCAATGAAATGGTGTCTACTCAATAGTTTCCACTGACGTGGTCACTACTAGACTTCTCTTTACAGACAGTCACTACTAGTCTGGGGTGTCTATTTTGGGTGGTAGGTAGGGTCCAGATGTTATTAAGGGAAGAGAACTGGTATTAGGCTTGTCATTAACTGAAAATCAGACCAATACTACATGGTTCAGATTCCATGTAAAGCTGTTGATCCCTTAGTTGGTGTGAACATTGGGCTATTAATAAATAACTCTTTCTAAGGAACAGTTGACTTTAGTTAGAAACAAGACTACACAGATTATTAACACTAATACCAAACTTATGTAATCATTCATAATCGTCTTAAAATATCCACAAGGCTGTGTCAGGGTCTCATGTTTGAATAATAATTATTTTAAAACTTTTAACTCTTAAAGGGCTGAGTAATTGTTTGTAATTTTTCAATTAATGCTCGATTTTATTTATATAATTTATTGTATTTATATAATTTTTGTTTTCTCTAAAGTTATATTTTTTCTATTATAACCAGTTTAATGCAAGGTTGAACAAATAAATATAACTATAAGTTACATTTTTTACATTTTTATTCGTCAAAATCTAATTCATCCGAGTTAGTCATTGTGAAAATATTTATAATTCTACAGAATATAACTAGACTATGTAATAGTAAAATAAAATGATTTATACCTTAAATAAATGAAACTAGAAAAAAATATATAGTAAAGGGCAAATAATAAAAGTTGTTTACTCAAATAAGGTTAGTAATAACGTTTTCAACACACAACAAACAACAAGCGACTGAGCTCTGAGCGGCGCGTCGCTGTCTTCACGTTCCGCATGTTTATGTATCGAGCGCTAGCGGTAACTTCGAAAATGGCAGTGATTAGTAAAAACGTCTTATTTATTACATTCGTTGCCTAGTAACCAGTTCATATGATTCATAACCAAATAACAACCTAAAAATAGTGTTGACCTTGAACTGTAGAGCTTGTTGCTGGGTATTTAATTTAATCTAAGTTTATAAATATAGACTAGCATAAATATACGGATACCGTGTTATGGGCAATTCTACACTTGCGTATCCGGACTCTGCGTTTTAAGTGTTAATCAGCGTTAAACTAAGGTTTAAAAATTAAGGTATGTCAATTAGCTAATGGCTAATGCACATTCCTCTAATTGATCTAAAAGGTAATCTACTTCCAACATAGTTTTCCAATACCTTGATTGACAAAAAAATTTTTGTTTATTATTAAAATAAATAAAAATAGTAAGAGACTGAATTGACATAAGCAGAGCTATCCTAAGGTAAGTGTTATGATTTTTATCAGAACCTACCAGTAGCACAGCTCCCCGTGTCTCTGAAGGCCGGCTCCATGAAAAATCACTCGTAACTAAGTCTGCGGGAGCCATCCTCTGTCTGTGTCAAGGATACCCTTTGCCGAGTTTCAGGTATATTGTGTTTTATGTTTTTATTTTTTCTGAGCTGGAACACTATTTCATATAGATTATTACACACATTTAAATGCTGCTAAAATTAGTAAAAAATAAAATTGTAACCTGAAATTTATACCATAAACTTGATCGGCAACACAACAGTGAAGTATGACAAGGTATATTATTAACACTAAAATTGTTCCCTTTAAAAATATAAATATTAATAAACTGAATTATAATAAGAAGTTACCTATTGAATCAACTTATATGGTGTCTAGAGCAAAAAGAAGACTGTACCAATGTCATGCTATGATAATTATGTTTACTAAATACTATAAGAACTGAACTTATGTTCATTTTTTGTGTAGGTGAAAGTGTTGGATATGTATATTTTCTTAAAATTAACATTTGAACCTAGTTTTAATTACAACTTTTCTACAATGATTGACAGTTTCATGAATTCAGGAAGTAATATCTTTGAGTTAGCTTAGATTTAAAAATTGGCAAACTCAGGTACGGCTAAAATTAGATGTATTTTCAGAACCCACTGGAGCTGTGAAACCCAAAGTCCCCAAAAAGAGTATAGATGTGATAGAATCAGTGAAGGGGTCAGCCCTTGTAGGATTGTGTCCTGGACAGGGCTTCCCTGTCCCTCGCTACAGGTGAACACTTTGGGCTGTTCTACTCTCGATGATCTTTGCGCAGTTGTTCTAAGAAAATAATTATCCAAATGCAGTATCATAGTTTTGTCCTAGTATTGGGGTATTTCCCAATAAAGATACACATTTAAAAAATTGTCTTTGCATAAAATATTAATTATTTATATTTTAGGTATTTGTATTTCTGCTTTTTTTTCCGAATAGTGTTGATTCATAGTTTTGTGAAATTAAAATAATTCTAATTATTTGGTCAATACATTTTTTTAAAGAGCTATAAGAATAAATGAAATAGGAAACTTTAATAAAATAAAATAGCAAAATATTTCAATCTTCTGTAAATATATTGAAATAGTACAACTTTGATGTAAAAAATATCTATATGCCTTACACCTATAAATATAATTTTTATTGATCATTTCAAGAATGTTTGATATTTCATGGTAAAATTGTTAAATTAATAATTGATGGCAACAATCATTTATACTAAATATCTGTTACATAATCTTTGAATTTATAACCCCCTGTTGCACAGTAATGCTTTTGATCTAATAGCGTTATGGCAGGTCTAACAACTGGTCTGAGGGGAGGAGCATCTTGTAATAGATCTCCATTCACAATTTAGTTTTTCTATGACAATAGAATGATCTCCAAGCGATGCAAACCCATATTAGTTTTATATGTATTATTTGGATATGGATCTAACTTTGGATTCAAATTTATTTTACTATTTTGTTGAACAACTGGGCCAATTAAACATTAGGTACTATTGTTCAATACAAAAAACCTAGTTGTAACAACTAATTATTTAAAGTAAATCTTTGAAGCGTTTCATTATGAAAACATTTTTTCGGGGAGAAGACTATGGAGTCCTCTTTTCCTAACAGGTAATCTATGTAAATTCCCTACTATGTAAACCCTTACGCTAACAGATTACAAGCCATCTCTGATTTAAAGATAAATCATTAATGTTTAATTTGTACTCGAACTCGGATTCCATTTGAAGGATAATTACTACTGATAAAATATTAAAAATAGTTATTAGGCATACAAATAGTGAGTTAGTTTCAAAATTAATTAACGTGACACTTAATTAGATTTATTAATTTTATTTTCCTGAAGGTTTTTGGTAGAGACGTTTTTGCCGATAAGTATATTTTTTTATAGGACTATCAAGTGAGAAGAAAGAAGAAATTTCAAATCTTTTTTGTTGTCTATTTCATTCATTTATTTTTTATATCAATAAAATCAGGATCACAGGATGCTAAGACTTGGTATATTAGGAGAGATAGGACATTAGGAAACTTACCTACCTAAGAAGGCAAATCCACTAGAGTCCGTGTCATATTGTGAGCTTGGTATATTAGGAGAGATAGGACATTAGGAAACTTACCTACCTAAGAAGGCAAATCCACTAGAGTCCATGTCATATCATTGTGAGCTTGGTATATTAGGAGAGATAGGACATTAGGAAACTTACCTACCTAAGAAGGCAAATCCACTAGAGTCCATGTCATATCATTGTGAGCTTGGTATATTAGGAGAGATAGGACATTAGGAAACTTACCTACCTAAGAAGGCAAATCCACTAGAGTCCGTGTCATATCATTGTGAGCTTGGTATATTAGGAGAGATAGGACATTAGGAAACTTACCTACCTAAGAAGGCAAATCCACTAGAGTCCATGTCATATTGTGAGCTTGGTATATTAGGAGAGATAGGACATTAGGAAACTTACCTACCTAAGAAGGCAAATCCACTAGAGTCCGTGTCATATCATTGTGAGCTTGGTATATTAGGAGAGATAGGACATTAGGAAACTTACCTACCTAAGAAGGCAAATCCACTAGAGTCCATGTCATATTGTGAGCTTGGTATATTAGGAGAGATAGGACATTAGGAAACTTACCTACCTAAGAAGGCAAATCCACTAGAGTCCGTGTCATATCATTGTGAGCTTGGTATATTAGGAGAGATAGGACATTAGGAAACTTACCTACCTAAGAAGGCAAATCCACTAGAGTCCGTGTCATATCATTGTGAGCTTGGTATATTAGGAGAGATAGGACATTAGGAAACTTACCTACCTAAGAAGGCAAATCCACTAGAGTCCGTGTCATATTGTGAGCTTAGTCGATTGTGCTGAAGGCACTCCCCTCAACACGTGTTGCCAATAGTAACCCCAGTTCTACAGCTGTTCCGTTCAATATGATTGTTTATTTTGGTTTTGTTTGTTTTATTCTTATACAATCAAAAAGTAACCTAATCAAACTAAGAGCAGTGTTGTTTTTACTTTGTAAATTTTTGTAATTGTTTTTAAGTTTATATTTATTTATTATTAATAAGTTTAATATGTTTGCATAAGTTTGTAACTTTTTTGTCATTCTTTTGTGTTATACCATTGTTTTATATTTTATTATCAAATTATACTTGTATGATCTAAATTATTATGAGTGCCAACAGTTAGAGTGATATGGAAATTGAAAGTATTGATAACAGTATAAATTAAAACTTGAGTAGAGCCAAACCGACGTAAATTTTGATAATGAAATTGATAGTTCTCACGGCCTAAAAATGGCTGGTGGAATCGGCAGTGTACTTTTAGAAGAAAACAAGAAACTAAAGGCTGAAGTTTTAACTCAAAAAGTTGATGATTTTTAGAACTCGCCAATGCATTTAATAGCTATTTCGCATCTATAGCCGACGAAATCCTGAAGAATATTCAATCTGAAAAACCCAAAGTTTTTCTATCAGAGGCACCTGATATTTAGATTGTTTTTCCATTGAAACACTAAGCACTAACATTTGAAAATGAACCAAGAAAATTAATTGGAGTACAGAAGAACAAGAGCTCCTCTGGCCTGGATGAGTTCTCTTCAAGGACAATAAAATACTGAGCATGAACTACTTACACCTCTAGTTCATATCGTCAATCCTTTCCCAGCAACTTGAAGTTCTCCTAAGCCATTCACCTACAAAAAAAAAGACCTTGAGGAAGTTCATATCTCTCAACATGGCTGCGGAATACTGTAATATGAATGATTTAGTACTAAATAAAAACCCAGACAGCTTAACATGTGCAGGATGAAGGAAGAAATTTTAGAATTTCCCAATCTCCAGTGTCGACTCCATAAAACGTCTGTCTAATTCTGGATTGCGAACTTAAGTGGGAGGAGCACATTGACGAACTCTGCAAGAAATTGCAGTATCTTTGCTCTGAGGTGTGTACAAGCAGGTAGAACAATTAAGGCAGTAAAAACAGGATTCCACACTCTGATTGACAGCCACATTAGATATGGGATTGTTCTCTGGGGTTCTACGTGTCAGCAGAATCTGAATCACGTGTTGGTTCTTCAGAAAAGATCAGTTATGTGTAAAAATGGCTGATTTGGACTTGAGAGAGCCGAAGAGGAGTATTTGTGGAGTGGAAAATTCATACAGTGGTAAATGCATATATCTTCGAATTTGTCTCCTTTGCTTACTCATTACATCCACAGTGCAATGAGGATGTTCATCACCACAACATGCGCCGTGCCCATGATTTCAAGCTTCCTGCCGGACATCATAAAAGGCACATCACACTAGAAGATTTGAGCGGAAACCATAAATTTGGACCAAACGTTTTAACCTGCTGCCTGAGAAAACAAAGAGCTCCAGATCCGAGAAATTGAAGCATGCACTCAACCACTGGCTGCTGTATCGTCCGTTCTATAGTGTGGATGGATACCTTAACTGTTGTACCTCACAAAACTAGAAAGAAAGGCTTTGTTTATGTATGTTTTGTAAATTTGACAATTTTTCAATGTTTAAAATTGTAAATAAATTTTATATATAAATGTATTACTGGAATTGCCATAGAATTAAGTAATTATATGGTTTTTTATATTTAAAATTAACAATTTTACTTATTTTATACATACACTAAACTCGGTATGGTAATAACTATAGGTGATAATTAGTTATGAATAGTGGGTAAACTAGATGTTTGAAGGTCATTTAGATACTAAATAAGTCAGATTCATTTAAGGAATTTTCAAACTAAAAATAACCATAGTCTTTAAAAATATCTTACACAACTTGCAAAACCATATAATAAGCAATTTGTGTTTCATCATAATGAATTTAGTCGAACTATTTAGCTGAAATCCAATTACAAAATTAAATTACTATTAACAGAACCCAAACAGGTTAAAAGAATTATAAGATGTGAGAGTAAAATTTTGCGACAGGCATTAATGGTAACTGTACACTTTACATTAGCCGATAACCTTGCATTTTGTAAATCTACTTTAGTAATAAAAGGCGAATGCTGAACTACGTAATCAGCCAATCTTTATTGAATAGGACTTTATTGTTGCTGAAATCAGCTGATTGATTCTGTCATTAATGGCTATACAATCAATTCTCAGATTTAAATCCCACTGTCTTTGGTAATTAGCGAGATAGCAAACCATATGTGTTTTTAATTGTACACGAGTAGAACTGGCAACACCGGCGAAATACCCAAGCTCACAATGATATGACACGTACTCTGACATCTTCCAGTAGTAAACAAATACAGAACCAACTCTTTTCCCAAATTTTCAGTGCCACTGACACTTTCTTCAGGTGAGTAGACACCTGAGGAAAGTTAGTGGAAATACATAGAGTTGTCTCTAATCATCTGAGAAAGTGGTACTGAAAATTTTTGAAAAATGTGTTTTTTCTGTATTTGTTTACCACTATAAGGCATTAGAGGACGTCTTTTTCGTTAAGTTTGCCGATGTCCTAGCTCTCCTAATATACTAAGTCCTAGCCTAGCGCCCTTTAACCTAACCTTAAAAGGCTGCTAAGATTAAAACATTCTCTAGTAAAGCTTGAGCTGCACGTTCAAACCATGAGGCTGATTTACCCATCAATGGAGACGAACATGGTTTAAGTGGCAACTCTAGGGTTAATTCATTATATTGAATAGTTGAATCAGTAATTTCTTTCATTTCAGGTGGTATAAATTCATTGATGGAACGACTCGGAAACAAGCAGTTCAGATGGATGACAGGGTAAAACAAGTCTCAGGAACTCTTATCATCAGAGAAGCAAAAGTAAGTTAATTAATTTTTATTTTTTACCTGTCCATCTTACTTGTTTATATATATTTTTCAGGGGATAACTTATGACTATCTGATAATAATAATTTTAATTTTTAACCTACAATTGTGTGTTTCTATCTCAATTAAATGTGCCCCTAAATATCTAATTTGTGAGTTATGCCATATGTATGAAATACTGCAAATCTACCTCTAAGAACAGCATAAGAATAGTGCTTAACACTATTTGTTATGAATATAAATTAGTTTATACACAGAGTAGAATCACAGAGTAAACACACAGTAGCGAAGCTTACTCTTGAGAAAAATGCCAACTGACTGACGCTAGCGATCCTAGTTGTCGTTTCGCAGAGCTACAGGAACTCTCCGGCATATCTCCGCTTACTGCCTCAATTGTTTGCTATACCACCGCTAAGATCACTAGCATTGCTAGGTTGGCAAGTAAAACGGCTGAGCTTCACTACTGTGTGTTTATATTTTACTGCGGTACAATTGAATGATCCCTTATCTGTGAACATTTGTAACGGAAAATAGACAGATTCTGTGATGCTTCAGTAATTTACAGCTGATGAAGAGGATTGTTTGTTCTTTTTTTAAACAGAGAGGTCTTATTTCCTAATATTTTAACTTGTATAGAAGATTACTCTATAAACACATAAAGCAGGTAAGAACAACTTACAGACGTTTGAGACCAAACAATAACTTTATTTCATGATGTTTGTTTTCTATGACACCTTGAAACACTAATTCAGTATAATTTTAGTCTGTAGGTCTACATTTCAGAACAGGATATTATTTTAACAGTATTCTTCAGTATTCACTTTTATTCAATTTCAATTTTATTCAATTATTCAATTTTATTTATTCAATTATTCAATTTTATTTATTCAATTATTCAATTTTATTGAAGTCGATCCTTCGACCATCTACCTGGTGTTAACTTTGGAACTACTTGTAACTCTGTCGACTATCATTAGACCGGTTGTTGTCTGTCCTTTCGTCCCCAAACCATTGTGTGAGATGATTTTTTAAAAAATCTTTCAAAACTTTATACTTTTCCAAGTAGTTTTAAGAATTCTAATAATCTATGACTGGTATAAGTCCAATATAAAATTATTAAGAATATATTAAATAACACAAAGAAATATTAATTGTATTAAGTTTTAAATCAAAATGTGTTTCAGGTAGAGGATTCGGGCAAATACTTGTGTGTAGTGAATAATTCTGTAGGAGGAGAAAGTGTCGAGACTGTATTGACTGTCACAGGTTAGTAACCTCAGTAGTTTCAGTCTGCCTTTTAACTAAATGAATATTGTTGTAAATATACCAATTTGAAAATTTTTGTTTCATTTCAACTCCACTCAGAAATCTATATCATAACAATGAAACAAAATGTATATATTTGTAATCAAGGTATGGGTCTTTTTTGGAATGCCCCGTATTTGGTCAACATTATGCATTGAGTATAATAATTAGATTGAACTGTCAATCAGCCGTTGATTCATAATTTATTTGTTTAAAAAAATCACAATCACCTTCTTGGATTGTGTTCCTATTGTAATTTTTTGCTTTGGCTGAGCTGCAAAAAAAAATTATATATATATATGGCCTATTCAACGGCATGTATCTTATTTAATACTTGAAAAAATACAGAAACAGTGAACTATAAACAATATAGTTTATTATATTTTTTATTTATAATAATGTACCTGGTTTTTAATAAATACGTGTAATATTGTGAACAATACATGCTAATGTTTGTTTATTGTCCAAATATAACCCACATTTGGAATGTGATCAATCTGATTAACTAACTGAGCAAGCAACTCTTTTATTTATCTTCTTACTTATTTATTTCTATACCTGTTTTTATCAAATGTTGTTATTTATTAGCTAATCCTTTAAGTATATGATAAGAAATTGCTAGTTGTCCATGGGAATAATACTATTGATTAAGTCAACAAATTGTTTAATGTGGAATCACTTTCATCTATAGCAGACTAAAATATATAATCGTTTATAATCATTACATAATCATAAAAGGAAATATCTTTATTTTATCAATTGCAGCACCTTTATCAGCGACTGTGGAACCAACGACACAGACAGTAGATTTTGGCAGGCCAGCTGTGCTGACATGTAATTACGAAGGTAATCCTGTGAAAACTGTGTCTTGGCTAAAGGATGGCAAAACAGTAACTGGACACGAAGAAGCTGTACTCAGAATAGACTCTGTGCGCAAGGAAGACAAGGGCATGTACCAGTGTTTTGTGCGCAATGAGCAGGAGAGTGCACAGGCCAGCGCTGAGCTCAAGCTGGGTGGTAGATGTGAGTACTGTAATTCTCCTGTGTTATAATATACAATTAAGAAAACATCGGAATTGTTTAGCAGCCTATGCCAAATTTTATTCACACAACTAACTATTAAAATTCAGTATTTTTATCAAAGATTTTTAGTTTTAGATCAGTTTCTTGATTGAAATACAATATTAACTAAACCATATAATATTTTTTTACACTTGTTTTCTTCACTTTTAACTAATTAAAAGTGATCGCTTCGTTTGTGTGTACCTCTGGTCTGAGGAAGGTAAACATGGTTTACTGAAATTGATCATTGCAATTTTTGTACTTATATTAAATTTGCGCTATGTGATGTTCACTGGATAATTATCACAGTTATAAGTTTGTAAATTATACAATTCAGTCTCATAGTTATGAGATAAAAGCAATAGAGGAAAATACTGCTTTGGTTATTTGCAATCTCAATATTGGATTCAAGAAATCAGCAGAGTTTGTAATGAGTCAGAACTTTTATATTGTGGGATAAAAGGTTGATAAGTTTTCAATTCTTCATTATGTAGATTTTTAATGTCAATTTTATTGAGATTTGAGATTTTTATTTCTCAAATTAGTCAAACTTTGACAAATTTATGTTAGGATTTTTTATTTATAATTATCCGTGTTCACTGCAGGTTTGAGATCATACTTCTGTCAAATTTTATACTCCCACTTTGTCATACTTTTTATTCATGAAATGCAATGTTATCTTACAATGTTTTGGAGCTTCCCATTTTTGAACAGAAAAAACAACGATTTGTTCAAAACTTACAGTTTCCTAAACTTTGGTAATATGCAGATTTAGCTTTAAGTAAGGGAAGTATTTAAGCAATTTTGATTGTTAAGTTTTAGTTTATTAAATATTTAATGAACCCGCTCTATAGTCAATTTTTGTAGGATTTGACACACTAGAGACTATTCATTGTTTTGCTAATTTGGTTAAAATATTCAATTTTATAAAATATAAACATCTGTAATTAAAATACCTAATATAAGCTGCATGCTCCAGTTTTTAAGTGAAGAAAAAATTAATTATAATAACAGATTTAATTTTCAACATTTTTTTGTGTTGTTTCGTGTAAATAAATAATTTTAGAATATACTGTAGATTACATAAAAATATTCCTGTTAGAATTGATATAATTATAATTTAAATTAAAATAAATATAATACAGAAATAGCAAATGGTGCATAGAGATTACATATTTAGCATTAGCATATTACGTATTTATAGAAATTTAAATTAGACTTAATTATTTTTTTTTTAAGGTTTAGTGAATAACTTTTTTATTGTTTTTTTTTTGCCATACAAGAAAAAGTATTTTTAGTTGTTAGGCTCTGAATTATTAGCAGTATAATATTTAAATTAGTATAGTATTGATAAGTTTTCTCTTTTTAAAATACTTCTTTGTTTAAATCACTGTGTTATTTCAGTTGAGCCACCCCAGATAAAACATGCATTTACTGAGGAGACCATGCAGCCAGGTCCGTCTGTTTTCCTCAAGTGTATTGCTACCGGGAATCCTTCACCTGAGATCACGTGGGAACTTGACTCCAAAAAGCTTGCAAACACTGATAGGTTGGTACTTTTGAGTGTGTACTTACATACTCCTAAGGTCCTAAATGTAATATAACTTGGAGAGAAAGGGTAAAATACATTCAGAGATTTGTTTTACAACTGTGATGGGATCTGCCTGTCCCAGTTCAGAAGTGATTCAACAGTGGCAATTCCCTATGAGGTAGGTTCATCGCACCACAGGTTTTGACAGATCAATAATAAGTACCTTTTTTTATCCATCAAAACTGGCCAAACCTAGTATTGAGTGATTAATTTGAACTACCCAACTAGAAAGCAGTACATAGAAGTGGGTTTTGAGACTTTAAGCAACAGTTCTGACATGGAATATCCTGTGTAATGGGGAGGTGCTGGGCATTCAAGACCTTAATGAATTCTTTAAATAGTGCCTCCTAACGTCTTATCCCTGGAGGAGCTATATTGCACAGCGCCTAGAGCCCAGAAAGGGGATGCCATGAGTGTTCCACTTATAGCTCTTATAACACTATTAAGTTGTTGAACATCAATTAATTGCTTTAGTATGCTACTTAGCCATATGGGAGCATTTAATCAGCAGCTTAAAAACCAATGACAAAGCGGTTCATTGTCATACTCAGGATGTGTGTGTTGGCTCCTCAAGTTGTTCTGGCAATATGATGTTTAGCTGCTGTTTAGCAATATGGTTTTAATTTTAGCTTATGTTTTTTGATGATGGCTTTTAAACATCAGCGATCGATCCACCCGTTACAGATACTGTGGATGATCATTTTGGTGGGGTTTGTAGTGGATATTGAAGAAAGAGACTAAAGCGCCTAAGAATGGTTTATATCAGTTATCAAATTTGAGTTTTGTTTTACTATATGTGTCTCGTGTTTGTGCTTTTTGGATTTATCTCTCCGGTAGCCTATTTATCGTGATATCTCCTATTATATTCTAAATCTAGTGTCTATTATTTAAACTGCAATTATATAAAAATCATAATTCTTTCGGCAGGCTCCAGGTTGGTCAGTATGTAACAGTGAATGGAGACGTGGTATCACATCTCAACATCTCGAGTGTCCACACCAATGATGGAGGTCTCTACAAGTGTGTGGCTACCAGCAAAGTGGGATCAGCAGAGCATGCAGCCAGACTGAATGTATACGGACTGCCTTTTGTGCGGCCAATGGACAAGAAGGCTATTGTAGCAGGAGAGACGCTGGTCGTCACCTGTCCAGTTGCTGGCTATCCGATTGACAGCATTGTGTGGGAGAGAGGTGAGTAAAGTTGCATCATATAAATCAAAATGAATAAAACAAATAAAAGCTGGGTTTGAAGAAGCCCAGCTCAGGTCACACAGAGTGGTCTGAACAAAGGCCCTTCCTTGAAAGTGGCCAGAATTTCCCTGATCAGAGCATTGATAGCATCGACAGCACATCTGCATTTTGAATGATACATGCAACCATGTGATTAAAGTGTAGCATGGTGGAAATTGTCTTTTTAACTAGCAAGATGACCTACTTCATAAAATAAAATTTCAGATCTGTGACAGAAATTATTAAATTCAAAATGATTTTGAATGTAATATACTTGTACTATCTCATAAAACTTGTAAGAGATGTGGTAGTCATTTTGGAAACAACAAAATTAGTGTATGTAATATTCATTCAAGAAAAACTGTTAGTATTGTATAACTTTTTTTTCAAAAGTACACATTTTAGGTAAATTTAATATTCATCTAAAAAAATTTAAAAACATTGAATTTTAAGGAAAAACCCATTTCCCTCTCTCAATATGTCTTCTCTGATGAAGCATTAAATAATGAACGAATTGTATGAACTTTGTGGAGGCTATAGCTATAAACAAGCTAGCTACTTGCTAATACCATTGATTATAGATTCTAAATCATGTGTTTGATTCCATAGGAAATGCTCTCTTGATCTTTGTCTTTAGTAATCTATCGTCTTTAAATTTTATACTAAATGGGACTAAACTGCTGGTAAAGAGTGTTGTATATAATGAGATTCCAAGTTTCTCCACCAGATTGTTCGTTCGCTTATCTGTCTTACCTTCAACCTTTAGAATGAAACGTCTGACTTAGTGTCTATGTATATAACCAATGTTAATAACAGATAACTAGCTCAAAGCGTTCCTCTTGTAAATAAATCATCAGCTTTAAATCTCTTTATTCAAAAATTAACGTTAAGGTCAATCTGAATCCACTTTCTTTTTTGCTCCATTATTTTAAGTGTGTCATTCTTTTCTATCTTCGAGAACATATTTTCAACTTCTGGCTAAAAAATCACATTGTTAAAGGAAACTCATTTCTCTAAATAAAATCAATACAGATGAGTTATTGTTCGTATGAAAAATCGGAGTATGACTACACATTTTGACCAATTTTGTTCATCAAACTAAGAAAAAAGAATAAGTAACTATTTATTCAATAAAGAAATAATGATTTATATATTTCAGATCAAAGACTACTGCCCATTAACAGAAAGCAGAAAGTATTTCCTAACGGAACACTTATAATTGAAAATGTGGAGCGTCAGAGTGATCAGGCCACATACACTTGCGTTGCTCGCAACGCCCAGGGCTACAGCGTCCGCGGCACTCTTGAGGTCCAAGTTATGGGTAAGTCAAGTGATTTTTCAAGATTACAATTTTAGTTTTACTCCATCTGGTCCATTCAGCATCTGTCTATTTGTGTTTTCAATTTGAAAACTTAAAAAAGTTCCCTTTACTTATCAGTGACAATTTTAATGAAAAAATAAATGTTTCATTTAATTTGTCTATAAATGTATATAATTGATAGTAAAAAAAAAAAACATATTTAACCCTTTAGTGCCATTGTGGTGAAATATCGTCACCATATTTATGAGTGAAAAGTGCCATCATAACGAAATATCACCACCACATATTTTATCGATTTACTGATGAATAAAGTAATATATCGAAGTTGAAAGGAATCGAATAGTAAGATCGATCGATTCTTAATTCAATTCCATTGCTTTTGAAAGAAGGAAAGTTATATTAGATTTAAATATTTGTTACCTATGTGTATTATTTCATGGAAGATAAGACTATAAAAGCTAAATTAAATAATTGTGGGCTTATTTTCAAAAGAACTGCTTAAAATTTTTATGACTTGTAAAGAATATAATAAGGATCAACAATATAATACGTTCTATAGTAAAAATGTTACATTTTATATTGCTATAATAAGCTCAAACAAACAAATTTTTGTTAATTAAAATTTTCAGTTTTAAGCGCTTTTAAAAAATTAAATATGTTTAATTTGAGGTAAATGTTGTATTAATGTTTTCTTATCTAATAAACAACAATTTAACACCTTGTAGAAATATGTTACGTAGACACAGATTTATGAATTTTTTTGTAAATCTTTACAAATTTGCCATTTGTGGCATGGTACTTTTATTAACTACCATGAAAAAAGTTAGGTGCAGAATTTTTCAACTTAAAAAATTTCACCTTGGCACTAAAAGGGTTAAATAATTTCTTCAGTATATTCCGTGTTGATTTTCTACATGCCTTGTCCCTTGTTTAAGTGCTTATGGCTATCAAATTGACTTGCTTTTAATTTTAATTGAAATGCTGTAAAAACCAGATGGAGTTTACTTTATTCAAAACAGCCAATATATTGAAATGGAATTATAATATTTTAAATGTACAGTCGTTAAGCAAGGAATATTTAAGTAAAAATTATTTCAAGGTGTAAATCAGGTTTTAAATCATACCAAAATCTTTGAATATTGTCATTTGCTGTTCAAGATTACATTTTAAAATGTAATAGTTAATATTTAGTTTAGTAATTTTTTTTTTTTTTTATAAGTAAACCTTATGTGAGTATCTTCATGTATAAAATAAGAATGTTTACTTTGTAACCAAAGATCATTAACTGCCTATATACAAACACATTTATCTTGAAGGTCTTTTGTTAACGTTGATTAAACTAACCTTATTATTTATCATACTGAATGTTGATACTGGATGATAATGATTATAAACAAGTATTATTCATATGCAATACGCTCTTATCAGCTGATATCTAAAATAACCTAAAAAATGTGTACTCTTAATTGGGCCTTATTTTTATAAATACTACTTATATTTGTGTTCAAATAAAACTTTATATGAATGTCAATTTATCCATATTACCTGTTTGGAGGTGATTGGTTGTTGGTTGTTTTGAATAAAGTTTATTTTATGATAAAAATGTCAATGTTCAGTCATTTAAAAATAACATATCACTTTTATTGGTCACTACCCATATAAATTAATAAACATATTTTAATGGAATTTTTGTTCAATTTTTTATATTAACAAATTTTTAAAATCTTAAGTAATGACAATACTTTTAGATTTGCTTAAGAACGTAACGTAACATCTGCACTAAAAGTTAAAAACTTAGAAATATGTTTTTTAAGTCTTGAAAATTGGTAAAAGTGATGTGTTATAGTTGTCTGTTTTGTTTTATTCTTATTAACTAGTCTTAATAGTGACCAAATGAAGGAGATACTATTCTATAAGCAAGCCGCTGAGATGACATGAACTGTACATCGGTAAGTTTGTTTGTGTCAGTGCTTATGCAGGATGTATGTTTGCATTAATCTTAAAGTTCTATTACATAAGTTGGTTTGAAGTTTAGGACTTGTGAAAACTTCACGGAAGGAATCTTCAGTATAATCTTCTTCATAAACATTGCTCAGCATATAGAACAAGTTTTCTACATGAATTACAACTACAGAATCAGAATACAGAAGTTTATAAAATATACACAAGTTATACTTTTTTTATATTCAGTTAATTATTATGTTTACTGCACCATTATTTTTTTATTTCTGCTTAGTGAAAAATTAAGTCTTTTATAAATACATGCAGGGTTGCCACTTATTGACAAGATTTTAAATATTTTAACTTGTAAATGCATACTTATGTGAAGTAATTTTATATTATTTTTAATAACATCCAATATTTTTTAATATTTTAATTCTTTAAAAAAATACTCTCTAGGCATTATATTGATAAAGTTAACATATTTATTCATAATTAAATTACCTAAACACCCATGCTATTTTTATTTTATCACAGAAAATCCATTTTTTTCTCAGTAATATCAACAAATTTGAAAATCTAATGTTACTCATTTGCATTTGCCTGTAATTTTAATTCTGTTGACTGGTATTGTCAACCGTCTTATAATTAAAAATTGTTTGTACAATTGATGAGACCTTAATCAGTAAATAAGTGGCAATCCTATGTATGACACAGTGCTACCAGTAATAGCTCCGTTTGAGTTTGATGGGCCAATAAACGCGGGCGAGAGTGTGCAGCTCAACTGCTATGTAACACGAGCTGACCGGCCACTACGGATAGAGTGGCACTTCCATGGTGCTGAAGTATCTCATGCAGTGGGTGTCAGAACCAGTATGTTTGGTGACCGTGCCAACATCTTGGCCATAGACTCGGTGACACCAGGCCACCGTGGCATCTACACCTGCACTGCAACCAACCTCGCCGGTCAAACAAATCACTCTGCCACACTACTCGTCAATGGTCTGTAAATAATTTATTCGATGTGTTAATCACACTTCTGTCCGAAATACTGGTTGTTTCACTCACTAATCCTTTATATGAATCCCTTCTAGAGAGAATTGTTTTACTGTGGTGAAATTTAAAACTAATTTCTTCGTTTAAATAGTTTATAAAGATAATAAACACTTATAAAAAGTAATGTTACAATTATTTTTTAGCTCTTTGAAAAAAATAAATAAAAATCAATATGGAAGTGACCTGTAACAGGTTTATATTGATTACTAAAATTAGATAAATTAAAGAACGACATGTAATTTTGCTTGAAAATGAACAAATTTTTATAAACAAATATGATGTAAGGTTAGAACACTCTAGGCCAGAAATTAATATGGCTAGTGAAGTTCAGTAAGGCAAGATGAGTACAACTACAAAAAAGGATAT
This sequence comes from Stictocephala bisonia, assembly GCA_035578905.1. Lineage (NCBI taxonomy): Eukaryota > Metazoa > Arthropoda > Insecta > Hemiptera > Membracidae > Stictocephala > Stictocephala bisonia. Next base: position 88,852 of record JAQJVL010000487.1, read on the forward strand.
TAACATAATAAGTAGGACCCACATTTTCTTTTACACTGACATATTCTTCAGTCGCTTGATGAAAGACTGTTTAGTATCCTATAATCTGTCTTCAACATGTCTGGATTATATTGCAAACTCAAAAGAAGAAAATATATCTATGATACCTTACATTGGGGTTTTGTTTTGTGTTTTAAAAACATTATTTTTACATATCTTAGAATGTTAAAAAAATGTTAAAATCCATTAAACTTAAAAACTGTAAGAGAAAAAAAAGGACTTTTGTAAAATACCATGGAGAGAAAATATCAGGATAGACTGATAAAAGTAACGGATAAAAATGTACCATCTAATGACTCGGTCAACATCATTTATTCTTTCATTTATTCCATAGAGTAGGAAGAGAAATATTTCTTTCAAACTCCATGTAAATTGCATGTAAGATAGCATTTATGTAAAATGACGGAGTTTTGTTTTATGATGTTCCTCTATGTTTATCTTCTTTAGTAAGATTACAGATTTTTCTCATTTGAATCCTTTACAGTTTCTTATTTATGGACTAAATTTATGTACTTAATAACTCTTTATGAACTTTAAAAAATTTGGAATACACGGAAACCATTCTCTCTAGTACGGAAGCAATCGTGTCTGGTCGTCTGAGAGTTGCTAGTGAATGTGGGGAGAGGTGTCGGGTCTGAGCACAGAGCACTTTGTTACTATGCACTTGGTCTCCTACTTGCCACCCTGTCCCTCCCTCTGGGCCGTGGGTGATGAAGTAAGCAGTCTCATCGTCAAGTAATACGACTCGTTACTAGTCACTAGTTAGATCTCCACCTCAAGGCATGTGCCTTGTATGCATACTTGATCATGAATTTAACACGTTCACTGATAACCAAATACTATGTCCTTTAACATATGCTAAAGGATGTTAAATGCTCCTTTGATGTTCCATTTCTGAACATTATCCAATTAATAAAAAAACTTAAAACCAAAAAAGTTCACCTCATAAGGCACTTAAACTCCTTACACAAATGTACAATCCACAAAACCACCACACATTAAACAATAGACCACTAACTGGTGTGACTCAGCTGTTTTAATCCAGGACATGCAAGAGCATCCGCAAACACGGCTCAAGGTTAACTCGACACTGAAGCGTATTTCCCTTAGTGAACGTGTTAAGAAAAAGTTATTCTAGATTCATGTTCAAAAATGCAAATAAAGAAATAAAGTTGCCTTGAATTGAAGATGTAGACTAGTTGAGAAGATATTAGATATGGAAGTAGCAATTTGCATAGTAAAAAACTAATAAATGTTGATACATTTACTATATTCTGTATGGTCTTATATGAACATTTAAACAATAACACCAAATACACTTCACAATTTTATAAAATCAGTAAATATAAATATTTTAGAAGTTAAAATATATAACAATGCTGAGTGAGAAAATAAAGCATTTTAAACTTGGTAATCAGTTATTAAAATAATCAGTAAACCAGCCTATTATGTCACATGTTCAGTAGTTAGATTTTAATGGACTCCTTTGAATTGAAGGCAGACTATCTTCAGTTTTAAAGACAATTATAATTGTTATTTTGGGAGATTTTTTAATATAAAATTAGTTTCAATGAAATGTTTTTTATAAATATCTATTTAAAGGAACAAACATGTTACTGGTAAAAAGAAGAAATATACATAAACTTATATATACTTAAGTTCAATAATAAAAAAGTATTTCCACATATTTGAGATGAAACAATTGTCTTGTTAAAAGTTCCGCCGTCTATTTCTCCCTTTACATTCGGAAACCTGCCGATGAATGCTGGGGGATTCGCTTTAGTCCAGTGTGCAGTGACAACTGGAGACTTGCCCTTGGAATTGTCATGGCAGTATCCAGGAGATCATGAGGTGACCCAGAGACCCAAGGTCACAATTACTAGGATGGGCGATCGTGCAGCTATGCTGGTTATAGACGTGCTGACGGCAGATCATGCAGGAAATTATACATGTGTTGCAGCCAACTCTGCAGCACGCTCTTCCTTCACGGCAGAGCTGCATATAAATGGTTCAGTGACAATTAATTTTGTCTTCTTCTATTGTTGTGTTGATCCATATTTATTATTTTGTCAAGAATTGTTTCACTTCTTATTGATTTTCCTTTTTTAATGCACCATGCCTGCTCTCTTGGGATTCAAACTTGCCACGTAATCTTCGGGAGCTAAGAGTCTATTTTTTCTATACTATTCTTTTTAGTCGTTTAGATTGTTGATATCGCTCAGAACATAGTTACTTTACCTTATTTTCAGCCTTTAATAGTTGTTTGATTCAAGAAGTGTCAGGATGTAGAATTAGTGTTTGAGCGGGTTTAGAATTAGTTTGTGTTGACAGTTCCTCCAAAAATATTGCCCTTCACATTTGGTGACCGACCACTGAATGCGGGCCAGCTGGTTACTGTACCATGTGCTGTGGTGGAGGGTGATGCACCGATTACACTGCAATGGCAATTCAATGGTCAAACCATTACACAACGCCATCAGATCACTGTGGTCCAACTGGGTGACCGCAACGTCATATTGAGTATCGCCTCTGTAGATGAAAAACATGGAGGAAACTATTCCTGCGTTGCACGGAATCTTGCCGGGTACCATGCCATTACCGATACACTTTATGTTAATGGTAACTACTTTTACGCCTAGTCTGTTTATTGTACCTGATTTCCATTACTTCTGTTATGCACAGTTATTTTTATTTCATATTTTGCAAGGCGTTCATTGTAATTTTTAATTTATAGTTTAGTTTTGGTAATTATTGTTGTATTCTTCAATATTATTCATTCCTTGGTTTTTACCATTCTCCTTATTTACTCAAAAAAATATTACACTTAAAACTATTTAGAAAGTCTAAATCTTGTACATAAAAGTAATATATTTTAATAGTAACTAACATGTAGATTGTATTGCACCGCAGAATCTTCAATTGTTCTTCTCCGTTTCATATTAAGAACCTAAGTTGTATGTTGTGTAAAGTGTTGCCTCACATCACTCCCTTCAGTTTCGAAGGAAAGCCCAACTCAGGTGATAGTGTGCAACTTACGTGCTACGTTGCCAAGGGAGACTCCCCCATCTCTGTCTCTTGGAGTTTTCGCAATAATCCTCTCTCCTCCCATCTTGGCATCACTACAACCAGGATTGGAGACCGCACCAGTCTCCTGACCATTAGTTCAGTGATGGCAGGTCATGCTGGAAACTATACATGTACTGCAACGAACCCAGCGGGATCGGCAAACCATACTTCTACGTTGTTTGTCAATGGTAGAGTCACTTGAATTCAATAAATGTTGCAGGTTTTTAATTTGTTCAGCATCATCTTGGATTGTTTTAGATGTTTAATGTTTTTCTTACCTATTATAAAAAAGTTCTTCTGATGACATTTTCCTAAGAATTATCTGCTCATTAACCATAAATTCAATATTAAAAAATGTTCTAGTAGTACAAATAAAAAGACATGACATCATTAATAAATAATAATAAAGTCAATTTATCATTAAATAAGATTTGTTTAGCTGGGTAACCATTTATTTTTAATGTTTGAATTGGAAAACAAGACAGATGTTAAACTCTTTAAGTAAATTTTTAGAATTACACTACAAGTCAAAAGTAATATCATAATTTAAGTAAATGACTAGTTTCATGTTAATCTCCATGTTGTTCATGTAGTATGTCGACGCTAAATTACTGAAAATTAAGAAACGTTCTTCAATTCTTGATGAACTAATTATTATTATTACTCCAACTAGAACATTTTTTAAATTAATCATTTATAATCAATAATAATTATTGGACATTGCTTAATAGAAAATCTCGTATAACGAGGATATTTTTCTTTAGGTCTCCTTGCTACCATCTTCTTGCACCTGGAACTAGAGCACAGTTATAAAACTTATTCATCAAAGGAAGTATGGACAATAAAATGTCCATTTGATCACAATTGCTGTCGAAATGTTAGATTTACAAAATTATGTTGCTATTTTAGACATGACAATCAATTTTAGTCATTCATTATTCATTTATAAATAATGATTTACTACATTGTTTTTAAACTCCTAATCTTATTTTAAATTATAGACTTTCAAACCTAAACATTTCAGGTATGATTTGCTTGCTTGAAGAATTAAAATTTAAACTTCATCAGATTTTTTTAAAATTAAACCTTTATTTAGTAGTCATTAATAATCATGGCACAGCTGCAGTGAAAATATAAAATTCCAGTTATTTATGAGGCGCGTTTTTAAAGTAAATACAGTTTTTTAATTCCGCTGCCGTAGCACTTCGGTCAGCGTTTGGCATATGCACGCTGTGTACTGTTATCTGTTTGTAAGCCATAGCCGCCGTTATGGTTCAATTCAATTGAATTTAAGGTTGGTTATGAATGTTTAAAATGCCTCCTCCGATTAAAAATGCCGCCAACTGTAAAGTTTTACAGTTGTGATTAGTTTTCGTAACGCTAAAGGCATGAAAGCAGCTGACATTATCGTGAGATCTGCAGGTTTATGGAGAAAACAGAATGAGTGATGGGATACGCACAACTTGGGTATCATTGACCTTGGATAGACTACTTAACCTTGAACTCAGGGGTATACAGAATTAATGCTGTCCATATCTGCTCGCCGCCAAATTGATCCGGATAGTCATGAGTCGACTGTAGTTAGTGAAATCTTAATTTCAGGGATTTATTTCTCTAACAAAAATAAACTGTACACAAAGTTAAAATATGCTATTATAACTCTTTATATGTTTGGTTATCATAAGTTGTTTGCAGTAGTATATTTTTTTAATGATTTTTTTGTACCAAAATTATAAAATTAGATACAGTAGATATAAGATCAAAAATCTGTTGATGAAAGTATTTAATTTATACAAATTTAAGTAGCTAGTTAATATGTTATTTGATGGCTAGTTAATATGTTATTGAATGGCTAGTTGATATGTTATTGGATGGCTGGTTAATATGTTATTGGATGGCTAGTTATTGGATAACATGTTTAAGGGGTTTTTTGTTTAAGCTATTGTCTTCTTCTTCTCATCTTATTTTGAAAAAGAACATTTTTAAATATACATTATGAAAAATTAGTCAAAATAACCGAAAACAATTGATGTGATGCTTTAAAAAATAAGCAAGTAATTTACATCTTTAAACATTTGTTGCTCATCACATAAAAGTTCGTGATAGACCACAATGTAATTACATATGAATTTAGTCTTATACTGTTTTGTAATCTCTACTGTTCGAATAATCTTCTCATAAATTCTTGTGCCCATTGTTCCATTGAATGGCGTGAAGATGGTAGCAAATATTGAATTAGTTTTATATTTTTTTACTGTTGCTTTGCTGTATTTAAATGTGAGGCTTACCCTTGTTGGCGGTTATCCAGTCCTTCCGCACATATTACCCTTCAGCCTTGAAGAAGAGATCATGGCAGGGGAAAGTATTCAGCTGACATGTCATGTATCGAAGGGCGATGTTCCACTTAACATCCATTGGAACTTTCATGGTGAAGAACTTTCATCCCATTTGAACATAGTAACCACGAGAATAGGCACCAGGACTAGTTTGTTGAGCATTTCATCTGCAATGGCAGCACATAGTGGCAACTATACGTGTACGGCTACGAACCGGGCAGGCTCCACTGGTTATACCGCCACCATTCATATCAATGGTATTCCACCACCTTTTACATGGTGAAGTGTCATGCCCTTCTTAGAAACTGAGTTAGCAGGATTTTTTTGTTAACAATTCAGGCCACAAAATTAAGAAAAAATAAAAATTCAAGGAATTTTAGTACTTATCTCACTGTTTATTTGTAAGCGTCATTTGTTATTGATTTAAATTTAATTGAAATTAAGAAAGCATTTTTAAGCAGTAAAGATATAAACTTTTAAAAATAAACCGTACTCATCAGATATAAAATTATGCATATCAGTTTTGTTCTTAGTACAGTTGAAACAAAATAAAGGAATTTTATGTAATACTAATTGCATCAAAAAAATCACAAAAGAAATATACTTGATAACAGTTTAATTGTTCATTTGTAATTTTTATTTTATTGCTGTTTTTTGGCCTTTACTGTGATCTGTTTGTCATTATTTTGACTGGCAGTGGTCTGTTTTCATATTCCATTTAGAATGACAGCACAATTCATTCATATCATAATCTCTTCATTCTTCTATCTCTGTCACTTGACCTAACCATAACTTAATATGCAACCTCAACATGAAATAGGTACTTATCAGTGTGTGAGTTCCTGTTCTGATTGGTTTGATGCTATTTACATTAATGATTTTCTTTCAATTCCTGCTACAAAATCTGTCGAAGTCATTATTTAGCCAATTAGCTGAAGAACATGTTTTTCCACTGTCTATGATTTTAGTTAGTAAGTGTCAGTTGTACGTTTTACATAGAGTGAAAAATATTCTTATTGTTAATGAATGTAATTGAGTATTTACAAAGGAGATGGGTGGACTGCTACAAATTTACTTTGTTTATTTATGATGTATTCAAGTTCTGCTAGAGGAGTAAAATTAGCAAAAAATAAATCTCTGTTAAGAATATTGCTTTATAATAATTTAACCATGAACGTAGAAAAGATTTAAAATAAATTGTTAGTATACTCTTGATTTTATTTTGAGTATTTATAGAATATTAAATTCTACATAAATTGAATTATAACTACGCACTTATCTAATTACCTTTTGTCATAATTAATATTTTAACATTGCAAACTCTTGTAAAGATGCATTTTAGTGAAAATGTAGTTGCATCAATCACAAGTTTTTATGTGCAAATATTTATAGTTCTGCCACATATCACACCGTTTGATTTGGAAGAGGAAGTAAACACAGGGGAGAGTATACAGCTGAATTGATGTTAAAAGGAACGCCAAAATAAGCTGGAACTTTTAGGATAGGCATTAATCCATATGGCAAGTTCAAATAGTGTTAGTAGTACCATCTATTTAATGGATTGTATGAATTAATTACAGTTGAATATACATCACTATCTATCCCAATGTAAGATTACATGTTAAACTCTGTTCAAATCATTTATAGTGAGGTTTTCCTTTGCTTGTGTCAAATGACTTTATAGATCTCTTCAAGTTTTTGGTCGGAAATTAAACAAATTAATGATTGTCTATTTTAAACATGCTTAAAACTAATTTTTATAATATTTGTCTACACAATGGAGGTATGTATCACTGCTGTCTTTTTGTGCGTTATGCAATATTAATACCTTTCATTAAAAATAATGTTAAATATGTATAATCTTTATTCATTATGTTTGTCTTTAAATACTTCAATCATTTATCAAATTTATCTAACAATACTAATATGTTAAGTAAAGGTATTGATATTGTGTACTGCATTTTATTTTTAATCTTAAGTTCACAATTATCCTTATATCTCAAAAAAACAACTTTCTAATTAGGAGTATTAGATTCTGTAACCATCATCTTATTACAAAATGGTTAGATCTTCATTTCAAGATCGGTCACTGTCAAAAATTAATGATATTTGTAATTCTGCTGTCTATTGCTGTTTTTCTTTTCATTAGTTCCACCTATGATCACGCCAATATCTGTTGAGCCGCAAGTTTTTGCTGGGGAGACAATTCAACTAAACTGTTTTATATCACGAGGGGACTCTCCCGTATCAATATCATGGTTTCTAAATGGAGAGAAGCTTTCAATTTTCAGTAGACTTTTAATTTTCTTCAATCAGCTATCAATTTCCTTCCATAAAAATTATAGAGAATTAATCCTAGGAGTTATATAAGGTATCAAAAATATTAATACTCTACAACTTAAACAATTCAACATACTTAATATAACATCTAATTTTTTTTTAATCAAATCTTGAATTAAAATTGGGTATAAAAAGTTGCAAATATATCCATATTTAGTTGTTTTTCCTAGGAGGGACATTAATGAAATAATGTCCAATAAATTTCAATTTACAACCCTTATTGATTTCAAATACAGTTTAAAGAAGGCAAGTCCATCACATAAACATTCACGTAAAGTCGTAATACTTTCATATTTGTAGACCCACCTAAAATGATGCCATTCTCTTTTGGCGACGATCCATTCCACGCAGGGGAGTCAGCCACAATTCAGTGTACTGTATCACACGGAGACCAGCCGCTGAATATATCTTGGTGGTTCAACCAACAGCCTATTCCTTCTTCGGCCACTGTTAATGTTGCCCGAGTAACGTCCAGGGTGAGTGTTCTGACTATAGAACCTGTACTGGCTGGGCACATCGGAAACTACACTTGTGTCGCTGTTAATCTGGCTGGACGTGCCGAACATACTTCAATTTTATTAGTCAATGGTCTGATTTATTTTTACTTGTCAACATAAGTATTTTAATTGTTTATGGTTGCGGATGTTATTTCTTATTAAATAAGAATTTGGAACACTGCATTTTGTTTAACTATAAATATTTTCAAGGAAAATAATAAATTTCTGTCATTTAAACTAGTAAAAGCTGAAAATTCAAATATTTTATAATATGATTCATTGAAGAAATTAATTGCAATCGTTCAATTTCTATTAATTTGCAATAATGATATTAAAATATACTCTGCAGTTGTTATAGTTAATCTCTAGTAAATATTTATACATATTCACTAGAGATTTTAACCATTAAGAAATGTTTGCTAATATATCTTTTAAGCTATAAAATTACATCAGTCCTCTATATTATTAAAAAAATGAAGTGTTCCAACAACAGACGGGCATTTTTAGTTAGCTGCACTGAATATCTGTCTCTGCTACCACAGTCCCCCCTCAGTTGAGTCCTTTTCCAACGGTGCCTGTGAGTGTGGGGGACGCAGCCCAGCTAACTTGCCTCGCTTCAAGGGGAGATAACCCCATTATCCTGAAATGGAGGTACGAGGACCCTCCTGGCCAGCCTAAGCTGCCTCCGCCAGGACTCACAGTTGTGCCAGTTTCTCCTGTAAACAGCCTGCTTCTGATCAGTCGAGTGACTCCGGCTCACAGAGGGACTTATACGTGTCAAGCAACCAACATTGCGGGTCATGACAGCCACTCTATGGAGTTGATCGTCAACGGCATGTTTAGGTTTTCCATTTATTCTGGCCTAGTCAGGCTTTGTGCAGGGTTTTTACTAATCTTAGATTGCTTTTGGGTCAAGGCATTCTAAAAATACCACAAATGAAAGTGTTAATTTTATACTTAATACTGTTATTACATAAATCAAGGACCAAAAGAGTACACAAAAACTGAAATAAAAATGTACTTGTACTTTTTATCTGGGTATACAAAATAAATAAATATATTAATTAATTACTATCTGTAATTTTACAGTTTATGGGTATTAGATTTGACCCCCTCTTAGTTTCTAACTACAAATACATTAATAAATAAATGTAATAATCTCTTATAATTTGATTTATCTTATTCTGTAATAAACCATACCTGATTTAACCATTTGAACATGAATGTAATGTAAATTTACTTTCATGTTCTAAAGCACGATCAGGTTGGTGTCAGTAGTGTTTCTCAGGTAAAGAATCAAACAGGTAATATGTAACAATAAAGTCATATATTAAACTTTTTTTTACATTCACTCTTATAAATATAGGACTATTAATTAATTTAGAATGCCTTTTATAAATTTAGTTATTTGGAGTTGAGCAATAGAGCTTCTGTGTGGTGTGGACTAACAGTTTCGATTTTCTCTGAAGTTGTGTTAAGTTTCCTCTAGGCTTGTGTTGTGTCGGATTTGGTTGAATTGTAATTTGTCCTTCTTGTATGAATTGATTGATTTTGATAATTTTATATATAGTGTACTAATATAAATGGATTAAAACATCAGTAGTTTAAAAAATATCCATACATAAATTTAAAAAATGAACTTATTTATTAGCGTTTACTTCAGATTAACATTTATACCAGCTAATAATTGTTGCATTATAAGGCATAAAAATAAATGTTAAGTTTCATTTTTGGCCTATTTAACATATTAATAATAATTATATTACCTATTTCAATGTAAGATATTTATAATTGAATTCCATTTGGCGCTTTATTTTGTTACAATATAATGTATATATGATTTCCTGATAGAATACGAGAAATAGTACCAGAAAATGAATGTTTATAGAAGGTTATCACACTAATTGGGAAAATACTAAACAAACATTACAAACATAGACCACTGTGAAAAGAAATTTATAAAACTAACTAATGTCATTGAAACGTTTTGCTACCAACTATAGATACAACATCAAACGCTGTTGTACCAGATACTTTATGGTACATGATTGTAAAAATGAGTTGGCTGCTCTACCCTAACTAGTTTTATGTACAGTGGTTTTGACCCACCCGCCCGCCCCTACACGTACAGTGATTTTGACCCACCTGCCCGCCCCTACACGTACAGTGATTTTGACCCACCCACCCACCCATACACGTACAGGGGTTTTGACGTCAAAATTGATGTGAAATAGGAAAGTTGTTGACCTGTTGCCACAGCTTATGAATATACAAAAATAAACAAGTATCTCCAGTGCAAAATATTTAAATATATAAATTAGCTATTTGTAACCATTAATAAACTAGCAATATACTTGGTTACAACCTAGTAACCAAGTTGTTACTAGCAATATACTTGGTAGTCTATATAGTTATAAATGGTATAATTGAATGGGGTGTGTTCACACAACATTCACAGCATCTCAATATATTGTTATATTTTAGATGTATATCTCATGAAACAATCTCATATAAATAATCTGTTGAACTGTGCTTAAAATCCTAACAACTTACTTCTAACAAACTTAATTTGTGTATCAGTCTCACCAAGAATAATTCCATTCTCATTTGGAGACTCTGCGATCTTTGCGGGAGAAGCGGCTCAGGTTACTTGCCTAGTGTCCGCCGGTGATCCTCCTCTTCATATCTCGTGGGCTGTACCATCGCAGAGCAGAATGGCTCGGTTAGGTGTCACCGTGACTCAGGTGGGAGCCAAGGCTAGTACTCTGCTCATAGACGCAGCCACACACGCCCACCGTGGCGACTACATTTGCACTGCTAAAAACAGGGCGGGTGTTGCTCACTACACCGCCACTCTCGATATTCATGGTACTTATGTATCCTAGCATGGGATTCCTACTGATACAGTCGGTTCCAGTACTCATTCTACCGCTTCTTAAATAGCTTAACTTGGTATTCTAAATAATCTGTGTAAATCCTTCCCTGCTAAATAAAATATACATTACTCACCTCTCTGTTATTTTCTTCTTCTTCTTCTTCTTACTAATATTTTTCTGTCTCTTCCATCATACATTTCATGTTCCTATGGCATTATATGTACACAATGCTAATGTACGTATGTTGTATATAGTTGTTCCACGTATAATACCATTCAGTTTCGGAGAGTCACCGATCTTTGCCGGACAGACGGCACAGGTCACTTGCACAGTATCTGAAGGTGATCCACCTCTAGAAATATCATGGACATTCCATGGTCCTCAAGATATGGATCAACTGGGAATTTCTACCACTAAATTCGGGAAGAAAACTAGTTTACTTTTAATAGATTATGCAAGTTATCACCACAGAGGAGTGTATACTTGTACTGCTAAAAATCCAGCAGGATCCGCAAACTATTCAACTTCGTTAAACATCCATGGTATATAGCATGTGACTGTTGTCAACGTAAGCTTTGGCATGCACCGTTCAGTTGTGTTTGCTCATTTAGTTTTAATTTCAAGTACATATAAGTTACTCACTGGATTTCTATAAAGAGCAATTTAGATATCTAGTCACTCAGTGGTGTTGTACACAATTTTTAGTTCCACCAAGGATCATTCCCTTCAGTTTCGGAGAGACGCCTATATTCGCAGGCGAGGCTGCTCAAGTAACCTGCTTAGTGTCGGCAGGAGATCCTCCTCTAGACATCTCATGGAGCTTCCATAGCAAGACAGAAATGTCCCAGTTGGGAATATCCACTATGAAAAATGGACAAAAAGCCAGCATGTTGTTGATTGAATCTGCAGGATACCAACATCGCGGAGTTTACACTTGCACGGCAAAAAATCCAGCTGGTGTCGCAAACTTTTCAACAACTCTTGACATCCATGGTAGAAGCACTTCATGCACTTGCATGTCATTGTAAATTCTCACAGTCTTATATAATTCAATCTTCTCTTTCTCTAACCTCACAGTTTCCTTTACAAAATTAGTTGAGTGCTCAACAACAATTTTGGTTACTTAAAATAAAAAGTATAGGATTAAACTTACTGCTTATTGACTTGTAATACTACATGACTTGGAAGAAATACTTTGTTAAACTTAAAGCTTGTCGGATTTACGTAATTAAAATATATTTTTAAAATTACTTATATTTTTAAAACAAGAAATAATCATCAATTTTTTTTATTGTTTTATTGACTTGTAATGGTACGTGACTTGGAAGAAATATTTTGTTGAACTTAAAGCTTGTCGGATTTACGTAATTAAAATAGATTTTTAGAATTACTTCTATTTTCAAAACAAGAAATAATCACTACCAAATTTTTTTAATGTTAGAAAAAAACATTTTTGCCACTGGCTTACACAGCACTCCTGCGCTTGCTATCTTATTATATTTACAGATTTTTTTACAGATTGGTATCTTTAAGCTTAACATACATGTTGGTCATTGCATTTGTTTTAGTCCTGCCTCGCTTATCACCTATATCTTTCGACTCTCCAATATTCGCTGGACAGTCAGTTCAAGCTGCTTGCTTTGTCTCCGAAGGTGATTTGCCATTACAGTTTTCTTGGAGTTTCAATGGTAGGCCAGATCTTTCATCTTTGGGAATCGGTACTATGAATGCCGGCAGAAAAACTAACTTATTGATCATAGAATCAGCTCAATATCACCACCGAGGGGTGTATACATGTTCTGTCAGCAACTCAGCTGGGACGATCAGTTCTTCAGCCAAGCTGGAGATCCATGGTAAATTAGCATGCTTGACATCAACTCGCTTTGCTTCTGTCTGCTTTATTCATCTTTAATTTTTACTTGTTATGCTGGACTTCATTTTAAGGAGATCTTCAATTTTCAACTTAGGTGTGTGAACAAACCCCATTCTGAAACAGTGTAGATTACTTATTTAAGACACTTCACTGAAATTAAAATATCTTGTAACAATTAATTTATGTTGATCATTGTTTTATTATTGTAGTATTTATTATGTAAATTGGAATAATAGCTGATTAAGATTTATTTCCTTAAATATTGAAGTGTGATTTAACATTCTGGTATTGTTATATCAACAGCGAACAAATTCTTTCTCACAAAAAATATCTCGCTCAAAAGAAAACCTCTTTGCTAAAGCAAATTTTTGTATGATTTTTTTCCCCGCTTAGTATGTATAAATCTTATTTGCAGCAATTTATCTCTAATCGTCATTGCATCTGCAATAGCGTAGTAACAAACTATTGAAATGGTTTTGAACTATTATGGTAAAAACTAAACTTACCATAATTAGTTTTGAAATGGTGGATGCAGTGTTTGGGCCCATGCAGAGTTGCCCAAAAAAGTAGTTTGCAAGCCTATTGAAGTACTGAGGCAAATTACCACTATCCATTAAATGTAGTGATTATAACTCGTCATCAATACCTTGTTTATAATGTTGTCTATTATTATTGTAATACAACTAGAGTAAAATACTACATAGTATTTTAAATCCATATGTCCTTGTAGCATGAAGAATTTGTATGAGTGAAGATTTTTTGGTTACATTCAAAGAATTAAAATCCCAGATTGATGTTTTTCATATATTATTACTAGGGGTAATAATATATGAAAAACAGTGACCCTGTAAACTTCTGCTAACCCTGCTAACACTGTGCTAATCCTGTCACTAGCTACGCTTGTGAAGGAAACTCGGCCTCGCCTAGAGACTCTGTCTTATGCCCCTTTGTAGAACTCGGCCTATGGCCTCGCCAGAGTGCTCAGTTAAAGGACCTTTTGTAGAACTCGGCCTACGGCCTCGCTGTAGAAATATCGGCCTGTGGCCTCACCAAGGCACTCTACTACAGTCCTATTTTTGGTTCTTGGCAGGTAGCCTCGTGAGGGAGATCGGCCTATGGATTCTTAACCAGTTTGACCATGAATTTTGGTTTTAGGAGCAGTGGAGCCCATAAACATAGTCTTTTCTAAAATCTGATGGTATATTAGTAATCAACTTAAGAATACCTTTAATTTGATACCCCACTTGGGTATATTAGTTTAATATTACCCAATTTTGGGTTTTGGAGCATATTTTTTTATTTGGGAGGCAGAGCCCTTAAATGTTGTCTCTTCAAAAATACAATGTTATAATGTGATTTGGGAAATAAATACCTATAGTTTGTTACCGCACTATGGCGGTTTATATTAATATTACCCTTTTTTCAGAATTTTTTTGGGCATATGCCCCTTATTAATTGCCCTTTTAGAAATCTGATGGTATATTTTGATTCAAGAGAAAAATAACTTTAATTTGATACCCCACTTGTGTAGATAACATCAGGACTAATAAATTTTACATTTTTTAATTTCAGTTTTTGGGCCCCTGATACCCAAAATTAATAAGTTTTTAGGCTGACATTCATGTATAAGGTGCACATTTGTTACGCGTGTAGAACTGTCAAGGTTTGAAACTTTTACTACAGATTTTCCTCAAGTTAGGTCAAAAATACTACTTTTTTGTGATTTTTCAATAAGAAATACATAAGGGCAGTTTTGAGGGTAAAAAAGACTGCCATTTCAGAACTATTATGATTTTTCAAAATCCCTTCTTATTGCATGCCTACAAGCCTACAAAATTTCAGCCTCGGAGGTTTAGTGGTTTTTGAGTAACAGTGATCAGTGAGTCAGAGGTATTTGGATTTTATATACACAGATTAAAAATCACTGAACATATATTTATATACATCTTGGAAAGGATCAATTAAAGAAAAGCACCTCACTTTTTTAGTCATGCCACGAATACTTCCATTCAGTTTTGGGGAGTCAGCGATTTTTGCTGGTCAATCTGCACAAGTAACCTGCTTTGTGAGTGAAGGAGATCCTCCATTAGATATAACCTGGAGTTTCGAAGGACAGGACCTTTCCACCTTAAGACAACACGGTGTTTCAACCACCAGAGTTGGCAGTAAAGCAAGCATGCTGGTCCTAGATGCAACTACTTTTCAGCACCAAGGGCAGTATTCTTGTACAGCTAAAAACCCAGCTGGAGTGGCAACCTACAATGCGATTCTTCACATCCATGGTAGTTGGTTACCCTCGCATGTAATCTGCTTATTTCGAATGAAAAGGCCTCAGGACAGCCTTTCGAGCACAGTATTGATTCAGTTGCACTTAAATTAAAACCATGAAACCCCTCTTGATAGATGGTACAGACTTCTTCACCGTAAAAGGTCATCGTGGATAAGTTTTTCATCATCAGTTTTTATTTCAAAATACTTAGTTTATAAAAGTAGCAAGTTTGTTATACAAGGCCATCAACTTAAATTACAAACAGAACCAAATACTATGATTTACTTTTTGATTTAAAATTGGTTTCGTAAATATTTAAATAAAAACTTAATTCAGCTACAAAGTTTTGTGTCAAAATGAAAAGAAAAGCGCTTGGTTAAGGTGACCAACCGTTCATCTAGGAATTGGGTAGAATATTGGCTAACTATAAAAAATCATTTTTGAAATATAAAGTTTGCATTGTATTTTCATAAACTCTTACAATTGTTAATGTATAAGGATTTTATAACTTCAAGTTAACATTCTATTTTAGAAACGACAAGACATTCTATGTTATGAACAACATAATATATAAAAATATTGTTCTAAAAGATTTAAATATGTTGGATTTTAGCTTCTCTTAAGAAATATATACATGTATTATTTACCGTATTTTCGCTCATAAATTGAATCCTATTAATCATTTATATCTAACACCTTTACTTCTTGAGACATAGATAGATTGATACACCGAATTGTGGTCCTGTTATCAAACCCACCGCACCTAGACTCCATGGCCTTTTGCGCCCCAAGCCTGGCAACAGAGTCACAAGGGACCAGTCCCCTTATGAAGGACAGGGTCTCCCCAAGTGTAGCCCATCTGATATCCTCTGGTTTCAGAAAAGCGGGACCCAGAGTCCTGAGACATTGTTATTTTTGTGTTTTAGATATAACGGGAGTTCTTATGATACTGATTACCCAGATTAAAAGACTTATTTGAATTTTGTTGTTTTAATGATCAGACATTCAGATAGAAAAATTTTTAAAAAGAAGTTTTTTTTTGTTTTAGTTTTGCCTCGTATTACGCCATTTGCTTTTGAGTCTCCGATTTTTGCTGGACAAGCTGCTCAAGTGACTTGCTTGGTGTCAGACGGAGACTCTCCGTTAGAAATAGTGTGGAGTTTTGATGGGGAAAACAAAATACAGCATCTTGGGATATCAACAATAAAAGCTGGAAGCAAAGGAAGCATGTTGCTCATAGAATCTGCAGGTTATCGACACAGGGGGAACTATACGTGCACTGCAAAAAATCCTGCGGGAAAATCTGAGTTTACAACTTCTTTGAATATACATGGTTAGATTTCGCATGTGATAAGATATCTTGTCGCTCTGATCTTTTATACCTCTTCATATTTTTAATTTATAGTATATTGTTATCACTCCTCAGCCTATATTTCTACCTTGATTATTCTTAACATCATTAAGAATAATGAGATGTACGATTTAATTTTAGTGGCTCCTAAGATTCTTCCGTTCTCTTTCGGAGAGTCTCCTCTATTTGCGGGCCAATCTGCCCAACTCCAGTGCTTTGTGTCATCCGGCGATCCTCCTCTAGACATCACATGGAGTTTTCATGGCATATCGGACATTTCCTATCTCGGAATCACAACTTTAAAGATCAATAAAAAGACGAGTGTTTTATCCATCGAGTCCGCAGGCTCACAACACCAGGGGGCTTATACTTGTACAGCCAAGAATCCTGCTGGTGTCGCTAGCTATTCAGCTTCTCTGGAGGTTCACGGTACTCAGGCCGTAACTGGTTTATTTTCACATATAGTTTTTAGCTGTTGAGTTTTTTTATCCATTTATCTTCTGTTGTTTGCATATATAATTTTTTTGTTTGTATGTAGTGTTCATCATTACTTAAAATCATTTTTTTGTTATCCTTCCTTATCTCATCATTATATTTTCTTGTGGAGATTAGAAATTTAATAAATCTATAGCTGCATTTCTAAATAAAAGTTCAATGCATTTTCTGATTTGTACATTTAAAAGTAAATTATAGCATATTTATATTGATTAAATTTATTTAAAAATGTGAAAAAGAGGCACATACCTTGAATTGAAGCTGTAGGGTTAGTTGTTGCTCAATAGAACTTAGATCTGTTTGTAGATCCTGAATCTTATTAAATATAACTCAAAAACGATGAACTCTCTATGAAATCTCCGGAACCACTGAATAGTTTTTGATTCAGGTGTACAGTTCAAAAATAGAACCTATTATTAAACAGTGATTGGACTAATAAGGATTACAATGGTGGGCATTGAGAATACTCAAATACTCATTTAACACAATAGAAGAAGCAGTTTTCTGTATAAGTCAAGTTTCACATTTCAAAATATAAAAACAATAAATATATATTTATTACCATTAAAATAAAAACTAGATTGTTTTAAATTTAAAATATAATAAAACAATAACTAGTAACAGAATACCTCCAGTCCTAAAATATACATCATTCTGATAAAGAGTGTATTATACTTTTAATTATTGACAGCATAAAAAACCAAATACTAGAACCTGCTGTCTTAGCCACTGCCCAAGGTTTTCTACTGAGTAGAAAGCCCTTCAAATCAGATATATCCTCACACCTTTTTCAAATGAATTCAAGGATTTATTGTTTGTCAGACTTGGATAAAGAGAATTAAAAAGCTTAGGGCCAAAATTAAAGACTGAATTTTTGAATTTGGCAAGTTTAAACTGATCAATTTGCAAATTATTTCTGTTTCTTGTTGAGTAGTGGTGGCTGAGATTATTGAAATAATTTTGATTTTTAAATACAAAAATTAAACAATGGTATATTAGTAAACAATTCCTTGTAAGGAGGTTTTCTAAGGATGTTTTATGACCGGAAACGATCTCTACAACTGTCTCGCAGGTTCATGTCCCAAATGGTCCTGAGTGCTCTCTTCTGGAGGGCAAAGACTCTGAGGAAATCGTGCTGACAACAAAAACCCCAGAAAACCAAACAATAGCTCAGCCGAGATAAAAAAAAGGCCAAGGTATGCGAGCTTCAGGATATCAGAAGAGGCAAATCGTAGGAAGAGGAATGTAGTAAAGACGCAGTACTTCGTCATATGCATATTGTATTCTATGTGTGATTTCGTGGCCATTATTTTCTATTATTAAGACATGTTTTTGTATTGGAGGAATGATATTCACCAAATACTAATTTTAAATTATTTGTAAAATAAGATATAAATATACATTTACCTATCATGAAATGAAACGCAGATTGTCGGTTACTGGAGTTTCATTTGTTACCAATTAGGATAGATATTAAAAAAGGTATATAGAATTATTTATTCTATATACTAACCAGTTAAAATGTTCAACAGTTTATAATCTTTCTGTTGTTAAATTACTTACGTAAACCAATATACATTAAAATAATTTTGTATTTTTCATAGTGGCACCCCTGATAGTTCCTTTCACTTTCGGTGAGACTCCAATCTATGTTGGTCAATCAGCTCAGCTGACATGCTTTGCCATGGAAGGAGACTTACCTTTAGAAATATCATGGAGTTTTAATGGAAGCCAAGACCTTGCGTTCTTGGGAATAGTAACAATAAAAGCTGGCCATCGGACAAAACTGCTCATAATCGAATCTGTTGGGCCAAAACACAGGGGCGTCTACACTTGTACCGTAAGAAACCCAGCACGTAGTGTCAGCTACTCAGCAAATCTTAGAATTCATGGTATACCAACACGAGGATGTATCTTGGGGCTAACCAACTGTGGGCAAAGGGTAATGCTTGCTACATTGATAACAATTGGGCTTAACTGTTTAATCAGTTTATTAATCATGAGAAGGATAAAATAATTCATTACAGTATGTCATTGTTCGTGATGGTACAATAAATTAACGTCTCATCACTAAATAATACAACTTTTTGAGCTATATTTCAATTTAATTTTTAAAATCATTTTCAATCTCTTTCTCAAAAACCAACAAACCTAAAATTATTATGTAAATAAATACAAATGATTAATTTTTAGAAAAATTATAAATATTAAACACATGTTCTTCAATAGGTATTTTGATAAAAATATAGTATATAGCTAAAATTCATATAATTTAGTTGTCATTGAAAATTGTTTTTGATTTGTTAATACTTTTTCTGGTTTCGTTTTTTATTATAGGTATATACATAGAATTAAGTTTTGTGCTTGGTTGTGAAATACTATTTTTCTCTATTAGCATACAAGCAGCTTCTTTGATATTTCTTCTTTTCCAATTACTTTCTTTATAAATTATGCTTGATTTTGACCATAGTACTTTGTATCCAGTATTTAAAATTAAACCTCACATTTTAATTATTAGGTTTAATTTTAAATAATTTTGGTTTGTTGATTTTTGAGAAAGGGATTGAAAATAATTTTAGAAATTAAATTGAAATATATTCCAAAAAATTTGTATTATTTAGTGATGAGAAGCTAATTTAATGTTAATGCTTATAAGGATAAAATAGTTTACCATTTTCATATCAATATGTTCTCAAAGTTTTTATAGTACTGTACATGTCACAACACTAAATTTTTAATATATTTTGATTGGTAATTTTTCCCCTTTCAATTGACAAATAAAATATCAATTTTTAATGTAAATCTTGAAATTTAAATATAACTAATTTGAATATCACAATTGGTTATTTTGTTAACTTTTAGAAAATATTTGTTCGAACCGTATTATCTTAGAAAATATTAAATTGAACAAGCTTCCCGTTATGAAATTTTTTACGTTTTTAATATCTTTTTGGTTATTTTCAAGCACATTCTTAAAAACTGCTGCATTAATGGTTTCTTATTAGTTAAAATAAGACCACTTCATTGTTTTTTAGAAATGGTTGACTAAGGTATTTGGCATTGTTATTTGTAGGTACAGTTATAGTTGATTTAGATGCTTGGTTAGGAACTTTTGATAACTTTAGGATGTTTGGTAAATGATAGAAACTTGTTTGTTTTAGCCTCCATTGGTTTTTCATGTTTTTCATATGGGTGACTGCTTGGTTTCTATTTTTTTAATGGACAAGCAAAGAATTTTTTCATCTGACGATTTTTCAAAGAATTTAAGTTCTTGCTTTTAACCTCTCTTGCTATAATTCTTTAAGTTAGTTATTCTGGAAAATATGTATACTTATTATGCTTCAAGAAGTCATTTCATATTTATTTAGGAAAAGACAGTTAGGTGGAGCGAGAATCAACTTTACTAACAATCAACATCCCTATTGTAAATTGGGTACTTTTGTGTATTGAAAAACAACTTGATGGTTAATTTCTGAATAAGATAATTTAAACACCACACTGATCATCTAACTATATTCACCACCTCTTTTAATTGTTCCTTCCATAATAGTGGTCCCACAGATAGAACCGTTTAGTTTCAACCCTGTGGGTATGAATGGAGGAGCGTCAGTGCGGATGCTCTGTACAATCATTGCCGGTGACATTCCTGTTCAGCTCACTTGGCTGAAAGACGACCAGCTGATTGTTACCGGTGGTGACCATCGTACACAGCAGCTCGACGACACCACAGTTATCCTGTCGCTGTCTCGCTTATCGCTTAGTGACTCTGGCAACTACACATGTCAAGCGGTCAACAAAGCGGGCAGGGCTCAACATACGTCACTTCTCCTCGTTAAGGGTACCTTTTGTTTGTCCTATCATTATTTTCTTTTACCTCTACCAGCTCCTTCACCTACCATTTTTATTTAATTGATTGCAATCTCATTAGAAAAAGTTTCTCCTGAATATTTTCAATTTGAAGAAGATCAGGTTAGTGTTTCTTTCACCTGTAAGAGATTATTTTAGTTTACTATAAAACGCTAATCAAATAAATGTCCATTTGTTTCATGTGTGTTGTTTGTGAAGTTTAATTTTTTATAAAAGGGCACTCGTAACTTCAACTTCATAAACTAATCAAATAGTACACTTAATTGTAAAAATGATTAAAAAAAACAATAGCTTGACAATTTTTTAATGTCATTGATAGCTCAAATCCTTGTTTCACCAACGGCTTCACCTGCATCATAAGGAAAACAGCTTAAAGTGTACAAATTATACTATTGTAAAGTCTATAAGTGATTTAAATTAATTCGGGCTGTCCAGAAAGTAACTTAGGTACTATTTTAACTGTCCTTGGCAGTGGGGAAAGATAAGGCCTCAGTTTGGTGTTAAAGCATCCTACAACAACTGTAATAGCCTGCAGACCATACTGCTTCTACTTTGTTTTGCATTTTTAAAATTGATGCTCCCCTTTTTGCACTTGTCA
This sequence comes from Stictocephala bisonia, assembly GCA_035578905.1. Taxonomy (NCBI): domain Eukaryota; kingdom Metazoa; phylum Arthropoda; class Insecta; order Hemiptera; family Membracidae; genus Stictocephala; species Stictocephala bisonia. The sequence goes on from JAQJVL010000487.1 coordinate 110,459, forward strand.
ACTTCAGTAATAAAAGGAGATAATAATTTACTGTGTTAAATTAATAATTTAAACTACAGTAACCAATAATTTTGTGGTTTAGGTTAGGTTTAGGTTTTGTGGGTTAGGTTTTCTTTTTTCCTCCCATATGCTCATCATGGATGACATATTGGTAGTAGCTCTATTAATTAATTTTGATATTTAAAAAATAGCTTTATTTTAATAGAATCCGGGTCTCTGTTTATATCAGTTGCATATTGTAAGTGATTTTTAGACCTACAATGGGAATTTTTAACACATCAGAGATGCGTACATAAATACATTGTTGACTACTCAGTATGGACATGAGATACCAATGAGTTACATTGATAGCTACATAAATGTTGATAGCTCCTCATTGTGGGCTTGAAATATTAATGAGTCACATAGATAGCTACATTAAATGTGACAATTGGTTGATAGCTCCTCAATATGGGCCTATGATACCAATGATTTACAGAAATCGCTACATAAACGTTGATAGCTCCTCAGTATGGGCCTATGATACTAATGAGTCACATTGATAGCTACATAAATGTTGATAGCTCCCCAATATGGCCTTGTAATACTAATGAGTCACATATGGGAGCTCCTCATTATGGGTCTATGATGCCATTGAGTTTCATAGATAGCTACATAAACGTTGATAGCTCCTCAGAATGGGCGTGTAATACCAATGAGTCACATAGATAGCTACATAAACGTTGATGGCTCCTCAATATGGGTCTACTAAATCAATGAGTCATATAGATAGCTACATAAAGTTCAAAATGTTGTCTTATTTTACCAGGTGAAGCCCTCTCTAACACTTAACCTGGGGACCAACGGCTTTACGTGACTTCTGAACCATGGAAGTGGCAGGGCAAAAACTGTTAGTGATCATATCGGAAATCGAACCAGCACCCGTTGATAGCTCCTCAATATGGCCTTGTAATAGCAATGAGTCATATAGATAGCTACATAAATGTTGATAGCTCCTCAGTTTGGGCTTGTAATACCAATGAGTCATATAGATAGCTACATACATGTTGATAGCTCCTCATTATGGGCCTATGATACCAATGAGTTACATAGATAGCTACATAAACGTTGATAGCTCCTCAATGTGAGTCTACTAAACCAATGAGTCACAGGGTGAGTCACCTACATAAAGTTCAAAAGTTAAAGTTTGTCTTATTTCACCAGGTGAAGCCCTCTCTAACACTTAACCTGGAGACCAACGGCTTTACGTGACTTCTGAACCATGGTAGTGGCAGGGCAAAACCTTTTAGTGATCATATCGGGAATCCAACCCAGACCCGTAAATAGCTCCTCAATATGGCCTTGTAATACCAATGAGTCATATAGATAGCTACATAAATGTTGATAGCTCCTCATTATGGGTCTATGATACCAATGAGTTACATAGATGGTTACATAGGCATTGATAGCTTCTCAATATGGGCATACAAAACCAATGAGTCAAATAGATAGCTGCATAAATGTTGATAGCTCCTCAGTAAGGGCATATGGGCCTATGATACCAGTGAGTCACATAAACGCTGATAACTCATCAGTGTGGACTTGTGATACCATTAGTCACTCAGATATAGGTACAATAACGTTGGTAAATCCTCATTATGGACCTGTGATGATATCATCAAGTCACATAGATGATATCATCACAGACTTTGGTAACTCCTTAGGATCTACCTGTCAGTCAACATATTTGGAAGGAGAAACTTTGGTAAATAGATAAATCCCCAATAAAAATTTTAAAGTTGGTCTAAAAAATCATTTTAGGGCCTCCTGAATTAAAAAAATTTTTTTTTATGTTGATGTCTCCGTTTGTGTGTCTGTATGTATATACGTGCACTTCGCTAGAGACCAAACGAATTGATCGATTTGTATGAAATTTGGTATGTATGTGTATTTAGCCAATATCTACAGACTACATTTTTCACTTTTTTTTATTTGCGGTTTTTTTATTTTATGGGTAAAAAACAAACAAAAATGAAATTTTTTCAGAAACGGCTCTAATTTAAAATATTTTAGTAAAAACCGCATGTCCCTAACTTTAATAGTTTTTGTGTTATAGCATTTTTGTACACGGGCAAAAACATTAAAAATGCAAATTTTTCAAGCTTTATTCTAACAAGTTTGATTGAAGTTTCAGTGAAGATGCAAATTACAATAATTTTTATATATTTTATTTATTAGTTATCACCCCACTAAGTTGGGGCTGGAGGCCGAAGGCCAGAAGCCATAACTCAAGTTGTTGAAGATTGTTTTCATAAAATCTGGCTATGTGGTTATTTGAACAGCTGTTTTTAAGATTATTTTTGTCCATACTTTTATTTAAATAAAATATTAGTTACATCTGTACATTCCTTAGAAATATAATTAATTGAACATCAGTTTTTATGGAAAAATCTAACATAAAGGGAAAGGGAGACAGTATTTGCCAGTTACCTGGTACCATTTATTTAGTTTGTTTTGTTTTGTTAAAATAAAAGCTGATAATAATACTGAATATTTTACTAATCTATACCAAACTCATTTGCAATCCATACCTGCTCGTTTTTTAATGATCAAAATTTTAATGATACAATACTTACATATGAGACGCCGACACAACGTTGTTGGTATTTTAAGGCGAATATGAATGGTTATATGAGTATAGGATGATTGTGGATGAGTGTAGTCTGGTTACTAACTGAGTTCAACTGTTCCTCAGAAATGGAAATTTATTAATAGCCCAACAGCCAGGGCAACTAAGGGACCTACAGCTTTATGTGGAATCCAAACCACGTTGTGCTGGTCTGATTTTCAGCTAATTGACAAGTCTGATACTCAGTTATCTCCCCCCACAACATCCGCACAATGATTACCACCCAACATGGACACCCCAGACTTCTCTAGTAGTGTCCACGCCGATAGTAACCATTAAGCGGACGCCATGTCGGTATTAAGAGGACCGTGCATCCAACCTATCGCCTACAATCTCCCAAACACTTGTCCCCATGTAGCTGGGTTACAGCACTGCGCCACCAGTGCCGACATAAAATACTACTGAAGATTAGTCAAGTTATCTACTACGATTTGTAAATGACTACTAACAAACTACATAAACGTGCTATATTGAAAGCATGATTTAGGGTTGCTGGCTAATTTTATTATGTGTAGTGTAATGCAGGTAAAAGTGGTCTGATTTTAAATACTTCAAACACAAAAATAAAACGTCATTTTATTTTAAATATCTAAAAACCAAGTGGCTGATTTATCTCACATGTGAAACACATCCAAGCTGGCTGATTCATTCTACATTCTTCCTGATAGAGGTCTTACTTGTTTAGTTTTTTGTCACACATTAATTATTTAGACAGTCGCATGATTGATTAAGTCTCTGTCAGCCCCAATTTGGCTGATTTATTTATGTGAGACTCGGATGGCTGATAATCTCACATGTGATACATATCTTTGTTGATTCATATATTTCATGTCAGAGACAAGCGAGGATGGCTGATTATCTCACATGTGATACATATCTTTGTTGATTGATATATTTCATGTGTGAGACAAGTGAGGATAGCTGATTATCTTACATGTGATACATATCTTTATTGATTGATATATTTCATGTGTGAGACAAGCGTGGATGGCTGATTATCTCACATGTGATACATATCTTTGTTGACTGATGTATTTCATGTGTGAGACAAGTGAGGATGGCTGATTATCTCAGATGTGATAAATACCATTGTTGGTTGATATATTTCATGTGTGAGACAAGCGAGGATGGCTGATTATGTATGACGTGGTATAAATCTCGATTGCCTCATTTATGAAACGTGTAATAAAAGTGTACTTTTGGTAAAGGTAAAAGTTGGATGATTGTCATTTTTTTACTGTGGGGCGTGAAACGTTTACTATTTCAATATTTAAAACTGATTGGAATATTGTTTACACTGTTTATTTTTATTTTTCTCTGTAGAGATACAATTTTTGTATGTATCCTCCCATATGGTCAAGTTGATAAAATCCTTTTTATGTACACTAGCAATTATGAAAAATATGGAACCAGCTTATAATCTATATTAAACTATTTAAAGAGTGTTATTATCATCTTTAAACTTGCGGTTCTATATCGTGGTCTAGAAGTGTTTTTATTTAGATAAATTCAGAGAAAATAAATGAATGTTGAGGAAATTTTATTTAAATTTATATTGTTAGTGCTTAAGTTCTTGGATTATGTGACTAATTGAGAACCATTTATAATCTTTTCCTTTACATTGTTAAAATATGACTTGGAAATATGTACATATTACATACACTATGATTTAATGTTGTCTGTGATTAAACTTTGTAAAGAACTGTTGGTGTCTAGTGTTCAGTGAGTCGCTTCATTAGGGTGCCTGAAATAAGTGTGCTACTACCCCAAAAAGAATGGCTTTTCTTGGTTTACATTATAAAACTCAAAATGCTGATAATGTCATTAAAGGTTGTGTTAAATATGTATGTATGTTAATAAAAAATATTGGACTTTTAGGTTTGTTATTTTACATTTTTAAGGAGGCGACTTTTTTTTAAATTTCGTCCTGTTTTGTCCCAAGAAGTTTTCTTTTTTTCAAATAATATACACACGAGGTTTTTAGGAATTGTTTGTGTTTTGTTTATTCTGATTTTCACTGGATGGCATTGTCATAGGTTTGTTGTTCGTTATATCTTCAATTTATACATTGTTTTTCGCAAATAGAGGGGTTCTGTTGCTATTCAAGTTTTCTAATGTTTTGTAATTCAACATTGATCCTTCCTGTCCCAATTCCTCCCTTCTTGTTGAGAGGTATAGGTGAGCTAGGATCCTTCCTCCCCCTCTTCACCCTTTCAGTTTCATTATATTTAGTTTCCTTAGCATGAAACTCTGTCTGCATGATCGCAAGTTTATAAAATTGTAAAACAATATTGTATAGGTGCTAGAAAGAAAAAAACTCGCACAAAAAATGTATTCTGAACTAAAAAATATTTTCTTTACCATAAGATAAAAATCCAAATAGATGAATCGTTGAAATTGATAAAGTCTTAAGTTCACTAAGAAAAAATATTAACTAGTTTTCATGTATTAATCAAATTCAATGTTGTTGATAATGTATAGATTATTTTGAAGACAAAATTGTAAGTACACTTCTGTTGTGTTTTTTATTTAAGATTCGAGAATAATAACTTTAATAACCATATAAATTATAACAAAACTAAGGATTTAAGACCTTTTGTCATTAAAATGTATGAGCTAACCTCACATGTACTGTAGATACTGCACATAGTTGAATGTAGAGTAGAGTGAAGCAATGTTAAATGTTGTTGCTATTTACTTACTTGTTGATTTCACCCCTTAATTTTAATTTGCAATCTGTTCACCGCACTTAGCTGCATGATGCATGATTTTTGCATGTTAAATGTTAGATTAACTTCATTATTCCAACCAAAAGTCATGGTTGGTTTTTGGTTGGTAATTACAAGACATAACACAACAAGTACAACTTGATAGTGAACTCTGCCATGTTGCACGAATATATTTTATGTAGTATTGTTAAATTATTAAAAAACAAAATCAGGAAAACGGTGCTACTTAGATTAAATATCTATCAAACAAAAGTTCGTAGCATACAAGATATTGTTGTCAAATAATAAATGTCAATAATTATGAACATTTAATGAGTTTGTTGTGTTTTGTCTAAATTTGGCTAAAAATATTGAAAATTAGTTTTAACCCAACTAAAATAGTACTTTTTCAACAATAATTTTAAAACTTTTTACAAATTCATAAAACTAAAGAATAAGTTTTACAGACAATATTTTGTTTTACAATAATTTTAGCCAAAATGTTTTATTATTAGGAGTGCCGTATCTTATTTTGTATATTTGTGTGTAGAAACATGATATTTCAAAATATTAATAAAATAAATTGTTTAGTAACAAAGTCATTGAAAGTAAAGAAAAAATAACACAAAGTATTTTAATTTGAATTGTTTATTTCACTAAAAATGTTATTTACCCTTGAAAAGTTACCATTATGTTAACTATTTGAGAAATGTAGTTAGCAAAAATAATAATGATAAGTTAGCTTTGCATGTTTCTACACATAACTATTTGGTCCCTTTTATTACCCTTTTATTAAAAATAATTGTTTTTGGGCTATTAAAAGTATATTTAAATGATTTTTAAATATTCTGTGAGAGAACAATATTTTTTCTTAAATTCTTTCAAAAATTTTTGATTTTTATACAGTATATGTAAAACATTTATTTTTCATTCTGCCCAAAAACTTGGATAGTTAAAACTTAAAATTACCTTCAAATTTGAATATTTACTTTGTCCCCATAGTTAAATTTGCAATGTCATAATATATATCTTACTATCTACACCACATTTGAAACTACTAAAATTGAAAAAGGAAAAATTTACCATTCAGTAATAATTGGTATTCCTAATGTACTTATAATCATTTTGGAGTTTTTAAAATCACCAGTTTAGAAGCAATCAGAGCAGTAGATTGAAGAATGTTTCAAAGTGGTGGGATGGCTTTAGTCAGTCAAGTCAATACAACTAAGCAATAATTGTCCTGTGCAGTGCCTCCCAGATGGATACTGGAGCCTACGGACAAAGCCTTCGCCCAAGGCAGTGATGCCAAGGTTGAATGTAAGGCAGATGGTTTCCCAAAGCCTTCAGTAACTTGGAAAAGGGCTTCAGGTAGAATTTATTTCATTCAGTTATTATTTTCAATAATTTTGTAACTAACCGTTCAGTAAAAGTTTTATGAACCGTTCAAAATTTATTTATTTTATTTTTTTCATACGAAATGTGGAGGTAATTGTCATTTTATGTAATTAATATTCCTGTGCTATAAAATTAATTAATGTAGACATAATATGAGTCTCTGTGTTTAGCTGTATGGCCAGGACCTTTTAAAATGTTCAGAAAAATCTAGGTTTTCTGACTTGATAGTCTTTTTTAGCCAAAAATATATATATACAGGGTGATTGGCACTTGGTGTTTAAAATTGTACTGGGTTATTGTACATAGTATATGGAGTAAAACAGTGGTTTTAGAAATATTTTATTTAAATTTATCTTTAAATAGCAATTTTTAAAGATTTTTTACAAAATTAGTGACTCTTGTTTTTCCTATAATAATCAAAATAAAATGCTCAAAAGTGTGGTATATTCTTAAAGAGCGTTAAATTTCCATCAGAATAAATTGTTTACAAATATTTTCTAATTTTAAGAGGACTTTTCATCACCAAAAAGCGAATGTAGAAGGTGTCAAACTAACTTAAAGATTTTCCTAATAAAAGCTTTATGTTTTTGTAACTGAAAGCACATTAAAATAATTTTGGAAACCTGTGTTTTGAGTTACAAAATGGTAAGCTATGTCAGCCAACGACATAAGTTCTTTAAGTCTAATGTACCAAATAGAGAATTTATTAGGAAAGTTTTTTTAGATAGTTTGACACCTTTCACATTCGCTTTTTGGTGATGAAAAGTCCTCTTAAAAATTAGAAGTGTATTTGTAAAACTTACAAATTTTGTACTTTTATGCACCTTAAACCACAATAAAAGGCAATCAGTCTTAACATAAAGCAGTTTATTCTGATGGAAATTTAACACTCTTTTTTCCAGAATAAATATACCACTTTTTTGAGTATTTTATTTCGATTATAATTGGAAAAACTGATTTTGTAAGTCACAAGTCACTTATTTTGTAAAAAACTTTAAAAAATTGCTATTTAAAGATTAATTTGAATAAAAAATTTCTAAAACCACTGTTTACTCAAAATACCATGTTCTGTACAATAACCCAGTAAAATTTTAAACACCAAGTGCCAATCACCCTGTATATATAGGCTATTTCTTTCTTGTATCATTTTAAATAACTATAGAAAAAAATAATATAAGTGCTACTATAATGATACTGAACACTAAAAATTTGTCAGTTAAGTTAATATTTATGTATTGTATATCATTTAATTAAAAATAATTTAATCTAATATTTTTTCTTTATCCAAACAGGTAAATCAAGCTAAATAGGTTCATTTTCAAGCACAGACTTCCAAGGTTTCATTGCCTCTACCATGACTATTCATTCTCAGTTATAACTTATAATAAAACAGCTGTGTTCACCACCAGTGATATATGCATGCTTTGTAGTGTATGTATAATATATGGAGGTATATGATGCTGTAAAAGTTTTAATAAGGCAATAATGTTCCATTTGATATTCTTTATTGTGGATTGTTAAAGCCAAAATTGTGAAAACGATGCTTATTTGTTTGTTGGTAATGTATTTTTCTCAGATTATAAAATCAGAATATGGCTATAAATAGAGAACTAATTGATACGCTTTTTGATACATAGGACTGTATTATATTTAAAAACCTGGTTCAGATTATACCACCTATCAAATAAGAGCTTGACAAGATTGATTTAATGAGGCTATCTGGAGTGGGGGGGAACGAATAGCGAGGTTTAATGTCATATTTAAAAGTTATTAGAGAGAATATTTATTACCATTTTGGACAAATCTACGTATAATATTTTGACATTATCTTTGAAAAAAGTTGATATTAAATTCCCTGTTTTTAAGTAAATATGAGTCATAAGAGTCGATTCAGTGGTCCATGACCAAGTTTGGTTCTAATAACCTGAATTATCATCGTTGTCATGATTTTGATCCTCCTATCTGGATTATTTAACCGAGTATAATTTTGGTACTCTGTCCAAGCGCATTTGGATATGCGATCGGATGGCAGAGTTGACATGACGGATTGTGCTCGGACTAATGCCAGACTGTTTGAATGAAATAAAATAAAATCTAGTGTTTTTAAAACGATGGCTGAAATGATACTGAGAAGAGGCATAGCTGCTGTTTTAGACTAACAACCATTAGAATCTACAGTTTACGGTACAGTTTTCGAAAAACATAAACATAACCTATAAAAAACTAATGAAATAGCGGAACCGGAAATAAAAAAAACCAATTCGGATCACTCATATACGAATAAGTAGAGTGCTGTCCGACTTCACTCCTACTAAGTGTATTCGGACCAAGCTACTCGGAACATGTGTTTTAAAATGTTATAAAGATTTTATAGAATGTGGAGGAATCAATATTTTTGGTAATCTGCATCAATTAAATTCTACTTCTGAATAATGACAATGATTATTTTATTTATATAAAAATTTTTTATATTACATATATTATTGCTCATAAGCTTAATTATTTTTTTATAAAAAAACTTGGTTTTATGGAAATTTCCAAATGTATCAGTGAATTTTACTAAGCTTATGTATGTAAATAATATTTTTAAGGTTTAAATTTTATATTTTAAAATGTTTATTTTTTACTATCCATTTCGACACAGTTGTGTCGAATACCACTACGTGTATGGGTGGGTGGGTCAATACCACTGTGCGTGTATGTGTGGGCAGGTGGGCCAATACCACTGTACGTGTATGTTTGGGTGGATGGGTCGATACTACTGTACATGGATTGTGTGGGCGGGTGGGTTATACTGGAGAAACGTTGATTTATTTTAGTACTTAGATAGTTTATATACTAAAGCTATATACAAACTGTAAGTCTTCTATACATATTAGTGTGTTATGTACAGGGGATTCTCCTGGTGATTACAAAGACCTCAAACCCAACAATCCCGATATCCGTGTTGAGGACGGAACCCTCCTGATTAACAACATTCAGAAGACCAACGAAGGTTACTACTTGTGTGAAGCCGTCAACGGCATTGGCTCTGGTCTGTCTGCAGTCATAATGATCAGTGTGCAGGGTAAGTTATGTATTTGTATTATTTGAAATTTATACATAAATTTCGTGTTTTTATTATAAGGTAATAAACATAAAAAAACTGAAGAAGACCTTATTACTTCTAAAATCAAGGGAAGAAGCTGGAAAAGTTTTATTATTGATTACGAGGAAAAACAAAATACCTTTTTATTTCAATAAAAAATCAAATTGGAAATAGTAATCTTCAAGTATATGGAGTCAAATTCCTTAAGGACAGAGATTTTAAATACTTAGGGTAAATTTTATGAAGACAATCAAGTAGAAATGGAAGTAGAAAGCAAATTTACAGCAGCAAGGAAAATAGTCTACATTATCAAAAATACTGAGATCTAAACAACTTTTCAAAACTACAAAGTTGAGAATTTACCACACTATAATCCATCCAGTATACCTCAATGGAACTGAAAATTTAGTTATGAGCAAAAATTCAGGGAAGCAATTAATAGACTAATACAAACAATTTTTTAAAAAAAACCATACAACCTCATTATACAATTTGTGGTTAATCGTAAAAACAAATTCAAGTTAATTCTTCACTTTGATTTTTTTGGAACAAGTGTAGAGAAATCAACAATCGTTTGCTACTGATGTTACGTATTTTTTTATCTCAAATTAATATTTAGTTGTGATACTATAGGTGTCGACTCCTAATAGACAGAAATCTATAGCTATATGGATTTTATTAGATGTATATAAAATATTTTATATACAAATCAAAACTAAAACATCCAATATTAGTACCTTATGATTACAATTTAGCTGTTAATGTTTAAACAGCTATTATAAAATTATATAAATGATGTAAGAAACATTCACTTATAATATTGTCTTTCATAATTTTTGTTATACAATTTTATATGAACTCCAGAAGTTGATTTATATTGCTCCTTAAAGGTTAACTTTGTATTTAATCATGTAAAAGGGACATAACAACCAAGAACTACATAGAGCGTGTCTACCTAAATATGTACTAAAACCTAACAAGTATCACTCTAAATTAGATAAAATAATGAAACAAATTAAATGAAAAACGTCTTTATTGCAACATGAGGCGAAGTTAGGGCTGCAAAGACCTCTCTACCATTTAACCTCAGCATACATAATAAGATATAATTTGAAATATAATTAACAATTCAAATGAAATAAAAAATGGAAATATAATTACGAAGTAAAAACCATACACAGTCAAAATATGAAAGTTATATTTATCTTAAAAATAAAAATAATTTTACTATATCAATAAAACTAAAGTTATTCTACATTTTTTTTAAAGTACATTCATTTGGCACAATCACTCATTACCATCATCACCAAGCCACAGCGCCACCAGCTACACCTGCGAGGCCCGCAGCAGATAACACCTCACCTCCAACCCGAACCAAGTGGGCTTATCAATAGATCTGATATTATCTGGCAGAGCATTCCAGAGTCTGCACACGGATGATTTGCTGAAAGTGGTGGTGCGGTGAACTGGAATAGCTAACATTGACTCTCCATGCCTGGTTCTACGCATACTAACTTGTGACAAGTAAACAAATTGCTCTGACAGATAATTAGGATTTTGGTTTTGAATAATATTGTACAACAAAATCAGGATGTGGAATTGGTGGAGGGTGTTTAACTTTAAGTTGGATAATTGATTGAAAAATGGAGTAACATGATCCCTTCGCCTCAGGCTGAAAATAAATCTGATGCAGTAGTTTTGGGCACGCTGTAATCTTTCCGTGAAAATACTGTTTAGAACAACTCAATCAGTCTTTGAAGAGCTATTTAAAGATCTTCCTTGATAGGCCCACATGTCCTTTGCTTTCTTCCTTAGCAAATTTATAGGCTTTGAGTGGGAATGAGGTTAATTAAAGTAAGTCATTTCTGTTAAATTTTGTCTTTTAGAAATGCTCTGTTTAACCTTGTATTTTGATCTTATATAAGCTATCCATTGGACTACATTATAACACCTCTGTAAGTGTCATAGAGATTATCTATTCTTATGAAACTCATAATAGGGTTAAATATTCTCAGACTTTGTGTTTGAATCCTTAAAATCACAAATTTCTTTTACCAAATACTACACTTCTCTGCAACATTTCTTCATCCAACCCGAAAAAGTGTTTATTGAAGGAAATTATGTTAGTGATTAAATAGATTAATTAAATAATTGTTTTATTCGTGCTTGCAGCTCCACCACAGTTTGAAATAAAATTACGAAATCAGACTGCACGGGTAGGGGAGCCGACAGTGCTGCAGTGTGAGGCCAAAGGAGAAAAGCCTATAGGCATTCTGTGGAACATGGACAACAAACGGCTTGACCCTAAAAGTGATATTTCCAACAGGTTAGCTCTACATCATTGCCATCAAAGTAATAACTAACAAAAATAATAAAATATTTTATAGTTCAGATAATCCATATTAAATTGTACACAAATACAAACACCAAAAACAAATGTAATTGAACATTATTGATTTTAGTTATTTAATTAAGTTTTATTTGTCTTATTTCAATAATATTGTTGATCTTCATCAGCCGAGTCCCTTGCTATCCATTCTATAATAAGGTATATACATTTAATATTACATCAAATTATCATGTATACAGAATAGACAGCAGTTTCAAAGTCTATTTTATGTGAAGATAGTTTACATAGACTGGCTACATTGTTAAAGTAGAAGTATAGGGAGATTTTCTTTTAGCGCTAACCGTTTTTTCTTGTTTCCAACACTTTTCACTTGTCTACAGTCAGAGTCCAACTGTAAATATCCAAACAAATGGTTTTTAACACTTGTACAATTTCTGGAAATTTATTACATACAAAAATTATTGTATATTATTATTTTGTTACAACCTTAAATCTACCATTTTATTATGTGGAAAATAAATTTAGCTTTGAGGAAAAAAACACATTTAATTATAATTGTATTGTTGTGTTGTGTTAAAATTAAGCCATTTTTGTGACTTGAGAAGAGTTAAATATCTAGTTTTAGCAAAGACCAGTTAATATTTTTTATAAAGAATGCCATTTCAAATGTAGGTTGAGCACTGTTAATTTGATTTTACTCTATACAAATTATTATTTATTTCTTTAAGTTTACATGTTTACTAAGACTTATCAAGACAAGAATGAACTGCAATAAGTATAGTTGATGATTGAAGTCTTTGCTAAGCTTGACTATTCCATAAAAATATCATAAATTAATGATCTTTGGCCCTTAGATCATTCATTTCAAAATTTGACCGATGAAAAGAGTTGAGATGTATCGAATAAAAAGCTGTAATTGACCAATTTATGGTCTGACTTACTTCATTTCACTTTTATCACTAAACACTCTTTCTGAGGAGCCGTCGACCTTAGTAACTATAACTACGCTTGTTCATTTACACTCATCACATTCATTTGCCCCTCATATTTCGCCCATATCTTGACGATAGGCGTCTTACTTATGAATAATGCATGTATTTGCTCTAAATTTGTTGAATTTAATGTAATACTATGGATTAGGTTAAATAACTTTAATTAAATACTATGTATTAGGGTAAAGGGCACTAGGCTAGGAATTAGTGTAGTAGGAGAGATAGGACATCAGTAAACTTACATGAGGAGAATTTGTGCAACATGTCTTATTATTGTATTTGTTTACTACTACTGTGGTGTTAATGGATTTGTCTTCGTTAGTAAGTTTGCTAATGTCCTATCTCTCCTAAATATACTAATGAAATATTATATTTCTATACCAGTTACAGGTTTTACATATTTCTATGACATAACATTTCTATAATTTTTTAAGAATGAATGACTACATCAGGTATATCAAGAGTCTTTACGTCCAGAATAAAGAAATAAACTGAACCTCAGTCTTAAAACATATGAATAATCATAATTTGTTAATAGGTACACAATCCGAGAAGAGATCCTTCCCAACGGAGTTTTATCTGACCTCAGTATCAAAAGCTCAGAACGCACAGACTCGGCTCTCTTTACATGTGTAGCAACTAATGCATTTGGTAGTGATGACACCAGCATAAACATGATTGTTCAAGGTACGTCTTTCGCCAACAGAATTATGTTACTAAAACTTACAGTTTCATTTAGTTTTTGTTGGATTAATTCTCTATTTTATTATATTACATAGCAGATAATAAGATCCATTTTTAATAAGTTTGGATTGATAAATATACAAATAATGCATAGTAAACATTGCTAAAATGCCAGCATGGTGGCTCAGGGCTAGGGTTTCGGATTGGGAGGGCAAATTCCAAGGTTCGAATCCCCACTGAGCCAATAGTCGGTACTTCACTCGTTGAGTAAAGTTAACGCATAGTCTTGCAAGCCCATGTGAACTGGCGAGTGAAATTAAAAAAATATCCTGATTTTGTATACATTTCTATACAAATAACATATTTTATACAATAAGCTTCAGACTTGACCCAATTAATCTAAATACTTATTCTTGACGAGAGTGAATGTTTATTTCTTGAAGGAAAAAATTATAAACTGATTAAAGTTACAGACAGGTATTTGAGCTGAACAAATAAATGTTAAATGTTCTTTATGAGTTGTATAAATGATATAGCAAGCATTAAAATTAAAAAGAACAAAACAAATTATAGTTAAATATTTTATACATAAACTTCAATTTTCATTTGCAAAACACTTACAAAATCTACTTTTAACCCTTGCATCACAGGAATCGGATATATTCCCAGCCTCTATTTTATAAAATTTAATAAATTGCAGTTGCAGTGGGATCTGCTAGAGTTTAGGAGAATGTTGAATAGTGTTTCTAAACAACAGTTTGTGTGATTTGAAAGTGATTGGTTGGTCGTAGTGGGAGGGGGGAGTGGCTTTGTCAGTTAAGGCACGCCCGACTGTCAGTCTGAGGATACCCATTACGGGTGAAACGGATATATCCTTGACTCGTTATTTTAGTTTATGTCGGAGTTTTGCTAGTGTTATATAGTTTTATTATCATTCATATACATGTCTAACATCAATTAGTTCCGATTTATTTTGTTTTTATTGTATGCAGTTTTATCTATCAGCATCAGTTTTACTGATCATATCGTATTTTTACTATTTTTTATATCTTTCATATTTTATTTCATTTATTTGATGCATATTTTGTAATTTTTAACTTAATTAATTTGTATTCCTATTTGATCTTAGCTGTAAAGTGAGTTTGAACACTCAAAAATTATAAACTTTTTTTAAATTTGTTCGTAAATGTAAAAAAACTGTAAAAAATAACTTTTTGAATTATTTCTTAATACTTTGGTATTTTTTACACCTTATTGCATCCTCTAGCTAAAACAAAAATCCGTGTTAAAAAAATTACATTTTTAAATAATTATGCTTTTTCAGTAAAATACGAACAATTTATTCTGCTTTGCAAGGATTAAACATGAGAATTTATTTTTAAAATATCCAATTCAAAGGTTTTGAAATTGTAACAAATGAATAAATAATAATTTAATTGAATAAATAGTGTTATTATTTTAAATTTTATAATTTTAAAAGAAAATTAAAAAGACAACACTACGTAAAATATTTCATTTAATCCCAGCATAACAATTAATTATCTAATAAAAGCTACCTTTTTATTAGATGTATATTTCCTTTCTATATTCGCTCTCAAATGTGTACATTTATATTTTTTACCCATTGTTTAACCTAAAAGTATGTTTGATATTGCAGAGGTTCCGGAGGCTCCATACGGCTTGAAGGTGTTGGATAAATCGGGTCGATCAGTTCAACTCTCGTGGAACGCTCCTTATGATGGAAAATCTCCTATTAAAAAGT
The DNA here is from genome assembly GCA_035578905.1 of Stictocephala bisonia. Classification (NCBI taxonomy): domain Eukaryota; kingdom Metazoa; phylum Arthropoda; class Insecta; order Hemiptera; family Membracidae; genus Stictocephala; species Stictocephala bisonia. The sequence goes on from JAQJVL010000487.1 coordinate 126,106, forward strand.
ATCTCATTCAGCATAAGATCTCCAAAGGTAAAAATTGTAATGTTCATTGTGTATTATGGATAAATCTGGACAGTAAATATAAAATTTATCCCGAAACAATTCTAAAAAAGATAAGTTAATCCTAGTAGTTAATTTTCTTTAGATAATGAACGATACAGTCCACCACTGTTGTAAAAGATTCTATATTAATTCAGAAAGAATCATTATAACTTTTGTACCTTCGATATTAGAAAAAAATTCAATTTGTTAATGAAAATGAGCTCCATTAAGGCAGTTAACGTCTTGTAAAGTGGCTGACCATTCGTGGATTTGCAAGTATAAATTATATATTTTAGATTAGGTTAAAGGGCACATGGCCAGGAATTAGCATATTCATTAGGAGAGATAGGACGTCAGCAAACTTACCTTAGAAGACGAGTCCACTAAGACCACATTAGTAGTAAATAAACACAAAAGAATCACATGTGCACGAATATTCAGTGCCACTGGCCCTTTCTTCAGGTGAGTAGAGAGAGAGAGAGCTCTCTACTATATCTCTATACTATTTTGTATGCACAGTATTGTTATTAAGAATTCAACCATTTATAGGCCGCTTGTGGAACCTAACACTACGGTACATTATTTTCTTAATTTCTTCAAGAACTTCCTGTACTGTCCGATAGTCTGTCTTTTAAAATATTTATATTTACAGTAAATAAGCATTTACTCTATTGGTAAAAACTGAGACTTTTCCTCTTTCAATATTGGTTCTGGAAATGTCCTGATTAGTTATCAAACTTTAAAAATGTTTTTGAAAAATGTAAATAACTGGTCTAATGCTTAGGATGAAAGGGGGGGGGGTTTGACTCGATTCTATTGGTAGTACAAAAAAATTAAAATTTTGATCATCAAAAAGTTATTTGTCAGGTCACATCATTATAATTATTTTATAGTTGTTTACTGGAATACCTGTCCCTTAAAGAACTCATCTTTTTATTTTCATTCAAACGTAATAAACTGTACATCAAACCAGACTGTGCCATCGAGGAAACAAGAAATCATTTCATTCTTGTCAATGCTATGGTTCAAGACACAACTTCTTTATATTACTGTGTAATTTATTGCATATTTTTTATCCTTAATTTAGTCCTGCCTCATGTTGTCTCCTTCATATGCAGGCTAAAGACAAAATGTGACAGAAGGAGTTGCAAGTAACGTAACATTTGTAATCAACATGTTACTTTATTATTTCTGCTATAATTTTGCTGATTTCTGATAGTTCCAAATTGAATAAATCTGTCTATGGACTCTATAAACTTAATTTTTAGTATATATTATTGATTTCCCTGAGCATTAACCTTTGTACCAATGTGATATAGACAGATGATTTCTATTTGTAGGAACGTGGCAAGCAGACCAAGACACAGTGCTGGTACCTGGCTCTAACACAGTAGCAGGTGTGTTCAATCTTCGACCAGCTACGACCTACCATCTACGGATTGTAGCGGAGAATGAAATTGGAGAATCAGATCCCTCAGACACTGTTACAATCATTACTGCGGAAGAAGGTAAGATACAGTACTTTCTATCTATCAGATTCACTTTTGCTTACCATACAAAAAACAATTATTATATTATATGCTAAATCTTGAATTTTTATGGATACTTTTAGCTGATTCAGTAATCTCTATGTGCAACAAAACCATGAGTTCTCGCTCAAGAACTGACTACAGATCGTTGTTAAACCTTTAATATTAACTTATCTGCAAATATTATTATTTCAATATATTAATACTACAATATTGTAAAAGCTACACAGAAAACAGACAACTTGTTAGCCTAACAGTTTATTTGTTCTGTATTGTACAGATTTGTGAATTATTCAATGGTTATAACTTATTGTATTTAAATTGTGTTTATTAATCCATGTGCCAAACATAGTTTGCTGTACAAAACTGATGAACTATTTATGTCCAGTAGATCATATATTAGGGTTTGTATTGACAATAGAAACAAGAAGACTATCTGCTCCTATGAGTCCTGTGAACCTAGTTTTCTTGCTTGGTGTAATTAGTTCATGTCCCGTTTTTACAAGTAGCACTAGCGTTCTCCTCTCTATCTCTCTTCATTCCTCTCTCTGTCTCTCTCCAGTACAGGCTGAATTGACTAGTAGCTGAGCTAGTAGCATACTTGGGAATGATTTTTTTTAACTGAATAAAGTTAAAGTTAATACTCTAAAAAAGTAACTATTTGAAGTAAAAAGTTAGAATAAATTGAAACTAACTGATTAAAGTTAAATTATTAGAAAGTTAGCTGAAATTGAAAGTTAAAAGTTAGTTTTGGTACAGTAAAATATACATAAACAAATACTTAACCTGTATTATCTTTTATTATTTATAATAGCTTAGATAAATAGGCCTATTTATAGTACATTATTATACAATACTATTAATTAGACTATAGCAATTTCTTCAGTTTGTTATATAACTGTCCGAAATCTTAAAAATGAAATATTTAATTTAATTTCTAAAATTATTAACAAAAACTGACATAAGTCTTTGAAATTAAAGCTTTACATTTTTAAGCTATACTTTAAAAAATCAATAACTATCTTATAGGAAATTCACGATAACAAAACGTTTTTTTGATTGGCGCAGATAATAAGAAAGACCAAATAATATTGTGACATGTTGACTCCAGGTGATTTTTATCAGGCTGGAGATGATAAGGAAGGGTCACTGATAAGAAAGTATGGGGATTAGTGGTAAACAAAAACTGAACAAAATATACTCACTCTATAAGTGAGTGAAAGCAGATCTATTCATACTATTTTCGATAAGCAATTACGTTTATTAGATGTTTAAGAATTTGCCGTTCTGAGTGCATGTTTTATTCTTACTGAAATAAGTTAATTAAACATTATGAAAACTATCTAAATCATTAAAAAAATACAAAACTAATTACCATTCATAATATTATTAATATTAAAGATAGTATTATCATTATCTTTTCTTTTCCATGGTGCTAATAGCAAAATAATGAAAACAGAACGAAATATAGCAATTGTTACTTGAAATAATATGTTCTGCAATCTTGAAGATAGTTTATTCTGTTGTGTGGTATCATATAATGGATTGATTTTCCCTAGTAAGCCTAATTTAAAATAAAGTAAATGTTTGTTGAAATGTTGGTTTGATTAACCATTTAAATGGTTTTTCCCGACTACTTATGAACAGGACAATTTAGATATGTAATGATCAATTAATCAAGTATTGACAGCATTAACGTCAAAATGCAACTGATTTTCCTAATTAATTATACAGATAGATGGGTAAACAGGTAAAATTACAGTATTAGAGTTTGTGAAAGATAAACAAGCTTAGGCCCAACACGTTGATTTAAAACAATATAACTAAATAACTATCTCAACTTTATCCCTAAACATAAACTAGTCAAGTGAAGTGATCACCACAGGGACACAAGTCAATCCCACAACAATGGTATACTCGTTTGGTCTGCCTTTTTTTATTTATAAGGCAGTAAAATGTGAGTAAAGGGGAGGGGGTGCGTCTTCAAAACAGTGACCTTGCTTGTCGGTGACAATTGGGGGATGAGGAAAACAATCGGTCTTTGACCTGAGTTTTAGATACTTTCTCCCCAGTCCACATTCCTCGGACCAAATGGCACCTTTAACACATTTGAAAAACTAACTGAGTTACATTAACTGTTAGCCAAATTTTCAACAAGTTAAAGTTAGAAGTTAAACATTACCAAAACTAACGAATAAGTTAAAAAGTTAATAGAAAAAGTAACGATTAAATTTAATCGTTAATTATTTTTAATCGTTAATCACAAGTATGGCTAGTACACTAAACAAGTAATACACTGAACACTTGTCTGAACGCTTATTTGAAACCAATCTCTGTTAGGTAGAAGCATACGCATACATCTTCAGCAAATACATTGGCTTGGACAGTTTGTTTGTTTAGTTAGTTTGATATAGATATTTAGTATTATAAATAACTTGTCCCATTTGAAAATTAGCCTTAGGGTTGGCGCTCATTTCACCTGTAACTGGCAAACATTTTTGGCCATTTTTTTTTTTTAATTCATAGAAAATATAAAATGACTCTTTAATATAAAGCGTTATACATAATTTTAATCAGAAAGATATCTCTAATAACATATAAACTTATTAACTCCTTATCAAAGAATAAAACTTACCAAAATATTTTTTGGTTGCACTCCTGATCTTTTTTTTTTTTAATTCCTTTTCAAAAACTTTTATAAACTTTGGAGGTTTTTGAAAGAACGCAAAAAACTATAAGTTCAATAAAGATCTGTTAAATATAAAAAATATTCAGAATTTAATAACAAAAAGAACAATATACAATGTTAACCACTTTGCAGTACTATAAAATATAGTAACACAACAATAACAATTCACACATGACATAGACGTCAAAACAAAAAGTAAACAAACATGAAAGTGATTATACTTTCATCGCTGCCAACCTGATCAGCTGGTCATATGAGCTACTATTTATGTATTTTATATATATATATATATATATATATATATATATATAAAACATATATATATATAAAACAAGTCCTCTTCTTTCAAAATATACCATAACAGAGACAAAAAACTTACAGTTAGACACGTAGGAGGGAAATTAGTGGGCGCTTGAAAATAGGATCGCGATTTTACCAGTCTCAAAACTGCCGCGAATGTGATCCGTACCAGAAACTACCAGAAATAGCGCCGCGAATGTGATCCGTACCAGCCCTAGGGTTAATTTCTGCACTGAAAATGTTGTCTGTTTTAAACTACCACAACCCTCATTATCATGAAATTTTGAGTGTATGAATTTTGTTCAATCCTCTTCATATTCATAGATTGAGGCTTCACTCTACAGAGTGCTGAAATTTTAAAAGCATTATAGCACTTAAAGAAGTCAAATATCAAAACCAACCAACCTGAAGATAGCCACAAGATATTTGAAATATTTATTTCTAATAAAACATTCCAACATTCGTTAAAACAAACCAACTGCTTTACAACATGTTAAAGGCTTTTTCTAAAATATATTAAATTGTTTGTTTGCCTGATAGCACCCAGTGGTCCCCCCACGGGAGTCAAAGTTGAAGCTATGGACCAAAACACACTCCGTGTGACTTGGAAGCCTCCAGAGAGGGAGGAGTGGAATGGAGAAATCCAGGGCTATTATGTGGGATACAAGCTGACTAGCTCCGGCAATCCTTACTTATTTGAGACTGTTGAGTTCAGCAAAGAAGAGGGAAAAGAGCATCATCTACAGATTGGTAACCTTAAGTAAGTCGGCTATTTTACTTTTACTTCAAGCACTTCCAATTAATTTATGAAAAATAGTACAGTCTTGATTATCCGGCTGTTTGTGTAATCTGGCTTGATACAAGATGAAATAATTTTCTTATTAGATAAAATTACACACGGAACTGCTTGTGGACACCGAGAACATATTGTATCATCCTCTAACTTCTTACAAGGGAAGTGGTGATTATAGGCACCGAAAACATATCACAACCTCCTTTAACCTCGTATTAGGAAAGTGCTTATATGGCTTATTTTCAGTTTTAATGTTCAGTCTTGCAACGCAAATCTTTTGAACACAATTTGAGATTAGCATCTCAAATATTGAAGGCACTTTTAAATTGTCATGCATTATCGATTGTCACTGCGTAATATGTGAAAATCCGAGCTGGCATTTGTTTACTCCTTAAAAGATTCCATTTACTTCTGGAAGAGTCCATTTTTAGTATGGGTAAGTGGAAGTCCTCTCGCATTATGGAATGGTTTCATGTGACTTTTTTGTCCGGCTTTAAACGTATTCAGCTTGACCTGCCGCCACATTAGGCCGGGTAGCTGAGGTTGTACTGTTTATGTTAGTTGTAGTCTTCTTTAAGTAATAATATGTTTGTATTCTTTGTAAAGAAGATAATTCTTAAATCATGCAATATTAGAAATGAGTATACATATGAAATGTTTAGACCAGTTTTACAAAATTGAAATTAAAGGATAAATGAAAATTTGACATATGCAGGCTGATTTTCTACGTATAAATAATTAAATTTTTCAATTTTGGACAACTAGTATTGAAATACTACTTTACTAATATTATTAGAGCACACTTACAAACTTGTTTACACCACTGTCAATCAAGTACTGTAAGTGTAAATGTTGCCTCTTAACATAAAAGCCTAGCTCATCTATACAATGGAATCAAAGTAAAGTTTATTTAGTCTGCTCTTACTCCCACGGCCATTTATACCCAAGAAGGGATTTGGCCTCAGCAACATGTCTCTCCAGTATTCTCGGTTCTCTGCTTCTTATAGACTTGTATTAATTGTAGAAATATCTTTTTGGACTTTGATCCCACCATAGTAGTCTTTGTCTTCCCTTGGTCTTCTTCCTGCTGGCACCCCATAAAGTTTAGTTTATGATTTTTTATTTATTAAAATTGTAAGCTAATATAACTGTGCCACCATTTAAATCTACAGTTTATACTGTTATGAATAAAGTTATTGTGATTTGATATGAATATAGTGTAAGCAGTTATCTTTCTCTTGTTTTAAGGACATACACCCAGTACAGTGTGGTAGTGCAAGCCTTCAACAAGCTCGGTGCAGGGCCTATGTCAGACGAAGTCAGGCAGTATACGGCTGAGGGTATTCCTGAGCAACCTCCCCAAGACACTACCTGCACGACCCTTACGTCACAAACTATCCGAGTGTCCTGGGTGTCTCCTCCACTGACTGCAGCCAACGGAGTCATCAAAGGGTACAAGGTGGTGTATGGCCCTACTGAGACCTGGTATGGTAAGTGCTAGTTTTCTCCTTTTTTATTTGTAAACTATAAATGTAAATAATTTAATATTTTAATTTTAAAACTATTCTAAATGCCACCAATAATTTTAAAGGAACATTTTAAGTAACAACTCTTCGTACTCGGAAATTATTTTACCCTATTTTAAAGTAAGTACAGTATTTTGCGTCATTAAGTAAAAAAAATAATTTCAATGAAATATGAAGTTAATTTTTTTTAGTTTTAGAAACATGAAGCAACATATAAAAAATATAGATTTGTATTGAAAGTTAAAATTATAATTTTTAATTCTATGTTATTGTATATTTACAATTATAATGAAAAGTACAAATATAAACAAAATTCAACATTTTAGTTGAAATGTTTAACGTACCTGTAATTTATGATACAGTAAAAACTACAAAACAAAGAAAAAGGACGATAAGTGATGAAAACAATGTGCTCGGGTGGAGCGAGAGATCGAGGATATTTCCGTCTTACACAGGATACCCTCAGACTTGTTGTATGACATAACATAATACCACTGTACGTGTATGGGTAGGTGGGTGTGTCAGTACAACTGTACGTGTATGGGTGGGCGGGTGGGTCAATGCCACTGTATATGTAAGGGTGGGCGGGTGGGTCAATGCCACTGTATGTGTATGGGTGGGCGGGTGGGTCAATGCCTAATGAGATCTTGTCGAATGCCTGCGGCCTCGGCCCGCCGCTCGACCGCGTGAATGTATCCTACTTAACCTTTCAATACCATTGTACGTGTATGGGTGGGCTGGTGGGTCAATACCACTGTACGTGTATGGGTGGGTGGGTGGGTCAATACCATTGTACGTGTATGGGTGGGCGGGTGGGTCAATATCACTACATATATGCGCCTGCTTATGAGTCACTATAATTACCACAATGAGTCTACTTTTGACTTGCGAGTGTTAACTCCGTTTTTAGTTCAATAAAACCGAGTGGCCACAAAACATAATGCACGCTCTGATTGGCTGCCCTGCTCCTTTTCATTCATGGATGAATTACTTTTAGATAGACTGAGGGAGTTAGCTAAAGACATGTCTGAGTTGATGCTGCACTCTAGCGGAAGTTTTTGGAACTATACATTATTGAAGAAATATTTCATTTCGGATATATTTCTTCCAGTTAACCGCATTTGAGGCAAAGTAGAGGCTGGGTGTATATCCGTTTGCCACGTACGAAGCGTTCATTAATAATGTTTAATGAAAATATGGAGTATTTTCATAAAGAATGTAGTTATTATGAATAGTAACTAACAAATACATTACATTCACAGTATTTTTGTTGGACCATAGTATACATTTTGAACTAACCCTTAAATCGAATTCATAATGCTTATGTTATGTAACTCAGTCTCTTCAACTCAAATGATACAATTTTAGTTGATGAATCCATTCATTTTTGTTTACCTCTTTTTAAATGAGTATTTTTAATTATATATGTGCATATATAAATTGAGCAGTTATTTATATTTTGAAATCGATATAAGTAATCAAACATTCCAATAAATTCAAAGTTTATTCGTGAAGCCTTCGATTACGAAGTAATCATTGTTAAACACTCAATCACATCAACTCACGAATAAACTAAAAATTTATTGGAATGTTTGATTACTTATATCAATTTTAAATTATAATTTCAATAAGAAACTCCTAAAGAATCACAGTTATTTATAGTTAGATAAGATTGTATTATAAAGCACAATCCTCATATACACATTTTAGATTTTATTCATTTTATAAATTGTTAATCAAAGTAATGTTAAATGTAACTTTAATAGGGGCAAGATACAATTTGTAACTGAAAAACATTGAAGTATATTACAAGACTATGAAAACATTTTGGACTTATATTAAAGTTTCTATTTTTTAAACTGATTAGCGCCAGTTTTTCCGCAGTTCTTATATTTTCATTAAAAAAATAATCAAAATTTTAACTCACATTTCTAAGAATAAATTATATGATTTTAATTAATGATTCTATTTTTATAGTATTTAAATTTAGATTTGTCATGGAGTCAGAATATAAATGTTTGTAATTTGCAGATGAGAATACGAAAGATACCAAAATCACATCATCTAGTGAGACAATACTTCATGGCCTCAAGAAGTATACCAACTACAGCATGCAAGTCCTGGCTTTCACGTCTGGAGGGGATGGCGTCAGGAGTGCTCCCATTCACTGTCAGACCGAGCAAGATGGTATGTGTTGTTTGAAATTTGAAGCCTAGTAATACATTTACATACTATTAATACTTTTTTGTTTATTTTTTGCAATTATTAGGAGAATGTGGTAAATTTACCCATTTAATGACCATTAATATGTTACGCAATTTTATCCTTCATTTAATCGCAATTCATCTTATTTATTACATTCTTCTAAGTATAAACCAACAAAGCAACTTTAGTTTCTAATTTAATTAAAATACAATTATTTTACACCTCTCAAAACATAGAATTATTAGAGCTGGTAACTTGAAGCTTTAAGGTTAAAGCTTGTAAATTATCTTTAAGCTATAAGGCTTCTTACAGCATAATCATGTTTACTATAAATAATTACAATATTTAAAAACAAAATTGTTATAATTGTGATTATTTTTGTATCAGGTTAAGTGGAAGAAGGGACTTTTAGTCCCAACTTCGCCTGATTAAATAAAAAAATTTTTATTTAATTTCATTACATATATCATTTTAATCGAAAACAATGTAAGTAAAGTATAAATTCATTTACATGAGAAATTCACAAAACCTAATCTAATCCAAGAACTAATTGGTGGATGGCAGGCTAATAAACTTATAGACAAACCTTTAGTGCAGATAAGACTAGTTGAGACAATATGGATAAAAATATGTAAAAATGATAATTTGATGCTGGTTTATTTTATGTCTTGTGAACATTCTGAACTGAACTAACAGTTCTAAATATTTTTTATGCTACATCAGTTTTTATTTACAGGTAGTCCTCGTTATACGCGGTAGATACGTTCCGCCTAAGCGCCGCTTATAACGAAACCGCGTATAACGAGTCGGAGCTAAAGCGGGTTACGCCACTGTAGCTACAGCAGGCCGGCCTACTGCTTATAAGTAATGTACGCAATTCAAACTACAATATCGTAAGATTATCAAAAGATTAATTAATTGTTTTGGAAATATAATAAAAATGTAGGCCTATTATAATTCATCAACACCTTTTATTGAATTCAAATTTGACTACTACATGAACAAACAAAATAAGAACGTACACTCGTACAGTATAAATGTATATAGGCATACTTTAATTAAAAATTAAATTCAAAGAGAAAAGGATATTAAAAAGTAATAAAAGTACTGTACAGTACATAACTAAAAAAGTACATCATATAGAGTAGTTCAATCTTTTGATGTGCCTGCCACTGGGCTGGGAGGGTCAGACTGCCCACCTTTGTTTACGTCTGACGTCTGCTTACCAGGTGTTTGTACCTTTTCAGCTGTTTGGGAGAAAAATTTCTTAATCGAGAGCTGGTTGTTGTTTTTAATTTATTTTTATATAGTTCACGATAACACTTAATCACATTCTCAACTTCCCTTTTAACCTTAGCACTCCTCGTGTCATCTGGGTCGTTCTCTTCAAAATAATTTAAAGCGTTATTAATCATACAGAAAGCCTCTGCCATTCCTTTACTAGTCAAGGTTTTAACACTTTCAGGTTCTTCTTCCTTATCGGATCCTTCAGAAAACCTATCATCTTCTATTGTTAATAGGTCTTCGGTACTTAGCTATTCTTGTAGTGTAATCAATTCATCAACATCCGCTTCATCTACGTCTGTGAATCCCACACGCTGTGCCATATCCACAATATCTTTTGACGTTGTTCTCACATTTTCAGTCATTTCTACATCATATTTGACGATTTCTGGCCACAATGTGGAATGTTGGAATGTTGGTGGGTTGGTGTTGGTGGGGGGTCCGGCCCATCCGCGTATAAGCGAAACCGCGTAAATCGGGACCGCGTATAACGAGGACTACCTGTATAAATTTATGGCTAAAGAAATAATATATTTAGTTTCATAAATGTTTTCTTATCCTTTTAACTGATTGCTGAAAAAAATGTTTGTAACAGTTGTCTAGATAGTGTATTGTATAACAACTAGGCAAAATTTAAATAAAGATTATGTTAGCAAAAACTAATTCAGTTATATCTTCATTAGTAGTAAAAATCAATTTTGTATGAAATGTTATTCAATTCATTATTTTTTAACTATAGTATGATTGCCAAATTATTTGTTTATGATATCATAAGTATATTTATTCTACTGTTTCTCTTCACAAATGAATTTAATAACTTAATACATATACAAGTTCAAATTTCTCTTTGCTAATTTACTAGTACATTCTAACACATTAGGCCTACCATCATCTTACATTACAATTAACTCAGTTGTTATGTTAATCTGTGCAGTGCCAGAGCCTCCATCAGCTGTTAAAGCTCTAGTCATGACTGGAGAGTCCATCCTAGTGTCTTGGAAGCCACCCACTCAGCCCAACGGTGTTGTTGTCCAGTACACTGTCTATGTCAAGGAAGAAAGCGAGGAATCAAAAGATGTAAGTCATATATCTATACTGAGAATTAATAGTTTACTACCTAATTCACTGTTGGAAATATTCAATCAGTACATGTATTTTAAGAACATGTTTTTATTCACGTCTGAGTCAAGCGATTGGATGCGTCAACTACCAGACTTTGATCACTACTCATCAAAGCTGTCACCAGAACAGATGCCGGAGAATACTCCAGGAGGATATTGGGATAGATAAATAGTTTTATAAAATAAATTTTGTTTGATTCAAGAAAGATTAAATTACACTATCTAAATGCATGTTCTAATTCAGTCCAATTGTCAACTTTAATCACCAATTGTATGAGGAGTTAATCCAATTTTTTATGGTTCATGTGTTATTAATTATTATTTACATTGTATTAGTTGACTTAGAAAGATTAATTTTATTTCAGGAAGAACCAAAGAGCACAAAAGTGCCTCCTTTTCAAATGAGCTACGAGGCAACAGGGTTGAAGAAAAAAGCACGCTATGAATTCTGGGTAACAGCTTCCACAAACATCGGTGAAGGTCAGCCGTCCAAGCCTGTTCAGTTGGCACCTAGCAATAGAGGTAATTAATTTTTATCTCTGTTAATTAATATTACCTAAGGACCCGTCCCTAAATTACGTAAGGCTTGAAAGGGGGGAAGGAGGTTTTTGGCAGCGTTATGCACCGTTGCAGGGGGTGAGTTCTACGCAGCGTTACGTAACTATTAAATCTCAAAATTTTGTTTGAATTCAGTCACACAAATAGATTGTTTTCCCCAAAATAAAAGATTGTTTAAACAGATTTTAAAGTTAGTAATATATTCTCTCCCCATTAGAAAACATATGGACACGAGTTTTTCTAAAAGTATGCATGAAATGAATGAAAAATGAGGGGAGGTGTCAGTGTTACGTAATTTTTTAGCGTGTTTGGCATTATCATTACGTCCCTTACATGGGGGAAAGGGGTTGATTTTAGCATTACGTAATTTACGGATGGCCCCTAATTAAAATTTAATAACTATGGTAAATAATTCAAATTTAGTTATATATGTTGAATAATTATTATACGAGTCTCTATAATTAATAATAAATTACCTACATTTGTTCATTAATCTTTTAAAAAACTGTTATCATGTATTTTGCAGTCCCTGCCAAAATAGCTTCTTTTGATGACAAGTTTACGGCAACATATCGGGAGGATGTGAAGCTGCCTTGCCTCGCTGTTGGAGTGCCGGCACCAGAAGTTAAGTGGAAAGTAAGTTATTTTCATTGAAAATAATGTGTTTTATATATGTTATAATTATTTATTTTTAATTTGTTGATTATATTGAATCAAGCCATTTTATTTTTAACTGTCCAAATTCATTCAATATTTAAAAGAACTCCTTCATTATTTATTGTGAAAATGTATTTTATGAAACATTATTTTCTATTGTATAAGTTAATTTCTCCTGGAAACCCCCATCGTGAAATTAGTGACACTGGAATGCTATTTATTGCTACTGGACTCTGAAATCAAATTTTATACTCCAAAATAATCATATTTTATTCAAAAATTTTCTAAGCTTACATTTTGCAAAAAAATCAATCACTGTTATCATATTAGTTGGCTTGATGATTTTTGTTAGGTACACGGTTAAGAAAGTTTATTCAAAGTTACGAGGAAATTAGATATATTTTACTGTATAAGTATCCATATAGTATATTATTTTGTTATATCATAACAATATTACAGTTTAATATATATTGCTGTAATTAATTTAATAAAGTATAATAACAATAACAACAACTATATTCCAACAAAACTTCAGTGAATAAAACACTTTTTTAAAACATACATTTAGTTCAGCTTTAAAATTTTTTAAATCTGTTGGTAATTTAGGTTTGGTATATTGCCAATTAAACAATTCAATTGTCGGTATTCAATTATCTCCTTATATATTTCACATCTTAGGTTATGTTTGAAATCGCTAGGCCAATAATCAATATGTTCTCAGGTAAGTTTGCTGATTGTATTCTTCTTCTTTAATATTGGAGGAAATCCATATCACTCCTCCATACGAGTTTGACAACTTAGATTAACTGTAAAATGTCCTTTATCCCCTGATAACCAATAATACAGTTTCATCATTGTTTTTGATACATCATTCTTTTGTGTTGTTAAGGTTAAAGGTACTTTATTCACGTCTGAGTCAAGCGATCGGATGCGTCAACTACCAGAGGGATCACTACTCATCAAAGCTGTCACCAGAACAGATGCCGGAGAATACTCTTGCTCTGTTGAAAACTCTTTTGGTCAGGACTCTGTAACTCACCAGCTTATTGTACTAGGTAAGAGGAAAATTATCGTTATTTTTACAACACTTTTTAAATGCAATATTAAATATTTTATTTTTAAAATTTTTTGTGGACTAACTTAAAATTAGAAAGATCATGAATGTTTTCTTTGTCAAAATAAGAAGTCGTATAAAACTATTGAATACAGAAATCCTGTAAGTATCAATTCAATTCATCAAGCACTTCAGTCAATAAAAGTACAAAATGATGTCAAACAATATTCATGTAACATTTTTGACATGATAGATATTATTACTTTTTACAAAATGGACTGTCCTTTTTGCTAATGGCATACTGTATGATACTTGACAGTATGCCATTACAGCACGCCCCACCACGCCATATACTTACCTGGCGTAGGGGTTACCGTGATCATGAAGGCAGTTCCCCCAGGACGAGGCCTTTCCATTGCACTACGGTCGGGCTGACTCCTGCGAATGCCTCAAATGTGGGTATCTCGGGCGCGTAATTTTTGTTACCAGACAGTGTAGCATAAATAATATGTTCCATCTTTTTTATATTCGTTTTTTATTCCTTTCATTTTTTAAAGAATTGGATAAAATATGTTATTTCAGCATAGGCCTACACTATCCTAAACACTATTACTGTCACAAAGTCCTACTTCTCCCTAGTTTTGTAGGTATGGATATCTTGTTTTGAAATTATATAAAACATTTCTAAAAGGAGGATAATGGATGCTTTTTTTTTGGAATTTAATTTGAATGAACATAAACAGAAGCAGAAGTCTTATTTAAATAGATTACATTCAAACACATGACATTGTGTCAGTATAGTAAAACATAATTAAATAAGGATCATGTTGTCGACCATATTTTAGAATTAACGCTGAAATGTTCAATTATTTTTAGCAAAATTGTAGCTATTATTTTTAAGAGTCTGCAGAGGCTATCGGTCATGTTGATATTTTTTCTAAACAAATTGCATTTGATCAAGAATGAAATTGCACGTTGGAAGTGCTTTGCAAATTCCTAGTTAGTTTTATAGGAAAAAATATAACAAATACTAGCTGTACCCGCCCGCTTCGCCGGTCATAATATTGAGTTTTGATTGTATCATTGAAATGTGCAGCAACCTTTCAGTTTATACAGTATCCAATTTACAACAGCTGATGTTTTGTGTAGTTTACTACTGTACTCAATTATTTTTAATTTTGAAAGTTCTGCCTACCACAATTTTATTCTATTTGTTTTTATTTAACAGCTGTTAATCAAATAAATCAATCAATTAATATAGCTTCACAAGAAATCAAAACATAAAAATATAAACAGTATAATTTTGACATATTTAAAACCCACAGCTGATATTCTTTTTATATTTGACTTATTATACCTTCATGCATCCTGCTATTTGATTAACATCGAAACTTTAGAAGTCCAAGGGATGGAGCCCTGAGGCATTAAAGAAACGGGAATAGGACAGAAACCTTCCCTGGGGTATATAGAACAACTTCTTCAAGTTTCATGGCGATCGGCTGGACGGTTTGGTAGCACATAAAGGATAGACAAACAAACATACATTGGATTTTATATATATATAGATTTAGTTTTTAAATTTTTATTTTTACCTATTTTTCAAAACTAGGCGTATGCATTAAAAATATCAAAAACAAACCCAATGCGCAGTATGATAACGTATAAAATGACACCTCATACACAACTTTTGGTCAACAAATAAAAAAAAAAAATATGGATTCGCAAATAACATTGTTCTTATGGGATTAAAACTAACATGGCGGACAGCCTCTGCAGACCCTTAAGTAGCGTGTACTTTGTCCAGAGAACAAACATACTGTAAGATCTTAACAACAAACAATAATCATGTAGAAAATCTGATATTTTATACAATGCTGCATGTTAGTAATTTTTTCAAAGGAATTACTTTATGAAAGTTGAAACTGAATTATGTGCTTTGTAGACATAGTTTGAATGCAACTAATTCATGTATACAATATTTAAAAACATGAAAATGTTTAGATTTTTACCCACTAAAAGATAGAAAATGTCTGCCAATACTTTTTCTTCAGTATTGAATTTAGTATTATTATAATAATTGAATCATTTGCATAATTAAGAACACTATTGTTGGCAGCCCCACCCCACATGCCTCAAGTAACCCTGACTGCCACTACAACCAACTCCATAACTATGAAGCTAAAACCACACCCAGGAGACAACGAACCCATTCACGGATACACTGTCAAGTACAAGCCAGAGTTTGGCGACTGGGAAACTGCTCAGGTGCCTGCCACAGCACAGAAATATACCCTGGAGAACCTGTGGTGTGGCTCGCGGTACCAGATCTCTGTCACTGCCTATAACAGGTGGGTTTACATACAAGTGGATACAATCTTTGTTGTGGCACCACTGTAGGAAACTATGTAAACTTTTATTTATGTCAGCCTCAAATCTTACTAATTTAAAACTGCTATCTTAAGGTAAGTATAAATGTAATGTTTTTTCATACTTTGATCATTGTTTATCAATAACGGATATATGTATTGTACATTGTTAATAAAGTCGTGTTACACTTAGTTTATTAACAATTTATAAACTAAGAAGTATAATATAGATTACTTCATAATTTAAAAGAGAGTAAGTATTTTGTATTCAGCTGTATAGTTGTTTGATTTTTGTGTCCAATTAAATGTTTAATGTGTTATAAAAAAAATACTTTATTAGTAACCTAAAAAGTGCAGTAAACAATAAACGCAAACAAACTGTTTTCATTCACGCTCTGTCATGAACCGGCCACTCCAGCAAAAAATCCAACCCTGATACAAGAAGACAAAAGTTGTTTTGAAGCCCACAACAGTCCAAGCAGCTGCAGGGTTAAATAATTTTGTAACATTAACTTACTTCAAATATCATTATGATTTTTATATGACAATAAACTACCAATTTTAACTATGTAATGTTGACTCAAGACAAGAAAGAGATATACAACACATTAGTTGGTCATTGAAGGATACAACATATTAGTTGGTCATTGAAGGATACAACACATTAGTTGGTCATTGAAGGGTACAACACATTAGTTGGTCATTGAAGGATACAACACATTAGTTGGTCATTGAAGGATACAACACATTAGTTGGTCATTGAAGGGTACAACACATTAGTTGGTTATTGAAGGATACAACACATTAGTTGGTTATTGAAGGATACAACACATTAGTTGGTCATTGAAGGATACAACACATTAGTTGGTCATTGAAGGGTACAACACATTAGTGGGTCATTGAAGGGTACAACACATTTGTTGGTCATTGAAGGGTACAACACATTAGTTGGTCATTGAAGGATACAACACATTAGTTGGTCATTGAAGGGTACAACACATTAGTTGGTCATTGAAGGATACAACACATTAGTTGGTCATTGAAGGATGCAACACATTAGTTGGTCATTGAAGGGTACAACACATTAGTTGGTCATTGAAGGGTACAACACATTAGTTGGTTATTGAAGGATACAACATATTAGTTGGTCATTGAAGGGATAGGACATTTTATAAAACACCAAAGTCATTTAATTAAATTAATCGGGAAATACTAAGTCAGCACTTACCAAACAGCTGCATCTTTGGTTTATCACCAATTCATTCATCACTGGTCATTCAACAAGTGTGTCAGTAATTAAGTATTGCGCTTGGATAATAATCCTTCTCTAACCTAATTGTTTTGTGGCAGTATCGGCACAGGAGATGAGTCTGATGTTCTGAACACACGCACTAAAGGTTCCAAGCCCATCATCCCCGAGGCCAGTCGCTTTATTGAGGTGTCCACCAACTCCATTACTCTTCATCTTAGTGCCTGGTCTGACGGTGGCTGCCCCATGCTTTACTTTGTCGTTGAACACAAGAAGAAGTAAGTATTAGTACAATAGCATGCTAGTTCAAATTTTATATGATTAAAGCAAGAATTTCAGGAATACTCGATTTAAGACCTGTTGTTAGTTTTGATTATATCTATAGTCATAAAGTATTTAATTTTACATTTACTTTTATTAACCCTTCAGCGTGTGGTATTTTGTAGTATGTTCTAATATTTACTGATTAGATATTAACTATATGTTAATTGTATGCATTTTTATATGTTCAGTTATTGTAAATACACGTCTTTTCATTTACTTCACATATATACATATGTAAATATATATTTAATAAATGGTTCCAAAGAATTGGCATAAACTTTCCCCCATATTAAACACTAAAAAATCAAAACTTTGAAAATTACCAGTTTGATTCCCAAATATTTTTTTTTTTTTTTTCCATAACTAAAAACTAATCAACATGTGGTTTTTACCAAAATATTTTAAATTGCAATTCACATCTGTCCTGAAATTTTAATAAAAATCGTTAGAGCAGTTTTTGAGAAAGTTCCATTTTTGTATATATTTTGCCTATAAAAAAACTAAAATTTAAAAAAGTGAAAAATGCTCTGGAGATATTGGCTAAATACACCTACATACCAAATTTCGTAAAAATGTATTTATCCATTTGGTCTCCAGCAAACTGCACGTACACACACATATAGACATACAGACAAGCACCAACATTTTTTTTTTTTTACAATTTTGTTGGATTCAGGGGAGCCTAAAATGGATTTTTAGATCAACTTGTAAAACAATTTTTTTGGACAATACTTTCTCTATGCTAACGCATATGGGAGAAAGTAAAAAAGTAAATTTAAAATAAACAATAAAAGCGTGTCATCTCCCTCTTTTCATACAAAGTAGCTAACCAGGTGTTATACCATGCAACTATGATATAAACATTGATCCTATCAACTTCCACCCCCCCCCCCCCATGCCGAACACTGTTTATTTAAGGTAGGCCCTACACCACTTTGCCACAAACCACTACACAGTTGTCTGGACTGAGCTGGAGTAGAATGGATAATACTTGGTGCTGTACCTGACTATACAATGGCTTAGACCGCTCGTCCATTTCAACACCGATGTTGGCTTGGTCTTACTGTGTTAATAGATCATGATGATATACTATATACGTCAAAACATGCTGTTTTACGTTATAGTTAAGAGTTAATTCTAGTGAATAAATTGTTTTTAAATGTCTTGTTCTGTTTTAAAATGTTATGTATATTCAATACTATTTTATCATTTAATCTAGATTTTATTTTCTATTCATAGATGTTATTTTTACAACTTATTTCAAACTATAGCCTACTCTGTATTGATTGTACACTCCAATGTACAATATATATATATATATATATATATATATATGAAATTAATGTATTTTTTTTATATACAATCTTAAGAAGGAATAAAAGAACAATTGTTATATATTCACCAATTTACAATATTATAAACTGAAATATTTTTGTCACTGTTGTAACATAAAATTAAGGCATTGCCAAATTGTTTCTTGTTGTTAACGATGATAATAAATGTTTCACAAAGTACAGTATAATGTGACAGTAACGATTTTAATAAGATGTCAACAAATAAAATGTGATAATAAGCTAAATATCTGAAGCCAAAATTAGTTTTAAAATAAATTTAAGTTTTATTTCTATCCACTAATTTATTAACAACTGAAAATGATTATTATAGAGCTCAAGTGGAGTGGAACCAAGTGTCAAACAATGTGAAGCCCGGAGGGAACTTTGTCGTGTTGGACCTGGACCCTGCTAACTGGTATCACCTGAGAGTGACAGCTCACAACAATGCGGGCTTTGCCGTCGCTGAGTATGAATTCGCTACACTTACAATCACTGGAGGTACGCTTTGATACTATCAATTACTCTTTTAAAGCGTTTTGTAAACATGTTATGAATCAGTGAAACATACCACTATTCATCATTTGGAAATCCGGCCCTGATTAGATGCAACCGGTTTTAAACAAAGCAGACTAAGATAAATTGTATGGAAACCACATCTAAGTAAGGAGAGTTATGTTCAGTGGGAGAGTACAAAGTGAACAGCTGACTGCTGTCAGAAACTACTATTGATGTTGCAAAGTGAGCATGGCATTGAAATAAAGTACTTTTGACTGTCTAGTATTTGAGAATGTTCGAGTCTAGACGTGAGGGAAGTCGGGAACTGCGGAAAATGAATGAATAGTTTAATTCTGTGTTGAATCAATACTAGCTTTTTCTGGTTATGCCTGAGTTACAGGAATATTCAAGTAGGCTATATCTAACAATTTAAGTTTGACTTGTTCTTATCAAGGAGGATTGATAATTGCATTTAATAGTATATAGTACTTCCTTAATAGTTAGTCAAACCATTTTTTCTTTTTCTTCACATTCAATAATTATTTTAAAAGTTTGTCGATGATAAAATGCATGCTTAATAATTAATTGTCATATGTTTCAAAGTGTTTGTATCTTTGAATATGAATTTATTTAATTTTCTATTTAATTTGTTTTTAGTTGTGAAGATCATATACATATTAAAAAAAACCATAAATATATGTTTAATTTGAATAGTTATATTTTCCAGCATTTATAAACATATAGTGACTCATATAATAATATATTATATTTATTTATATATGTGTGTGTGTTATTTTGTAATTTGTTCAGTTTAGTGAAGTACTGCTAATCTGAAATAATTATGACCAAAACTATTTCAGATTAAGCAGACTTTCCTAAATTTATTTATTCTTAAGACGCTGATTGTCAAGATATTGGCAAATATAGATTACTAATGAGTGTGATGGGTGTGCTTGATTGAATTTAGTCTTTGTTACAAACTAAGGCTAACTAACCTTAGAAAGTGATATCGATTAACAGCCTAATAGCTGATAATTAATTATCAACTGATCCCTTTCAAAATTTTGACTGATTATGATCGAACTGAGAACCTTCATCCTGAGAAGGTGGGTTTTAACTAAATGTGCTAATGAGGAATTAAAATTAATAACGTTTCTTTAATTAAAAAAGAACTCAAATAGTTAATATGACATTGTGTATAGTTTTGTATGATTATAAAATCATTCAAATAGCTACAGAAGAGCCTCTAAAAACCTCAGATGAGAGAGAGGGAGAAGAAGATGGCAACAGTGAACAGAGGGTTATCCCACAGAGACGCTGTGGCTGCGTTTGATCTGGCAATACGCTATGTAGAACAACATTCTGCTGCAACCCCTGCAGATATTATGTTTTTGAAACGCTGGCGTAATTTGGCCTCCAAGGAGTAGTATCTTGTATAAAACAAAGAAACTTGATTGATTTTTTTTAAACTAGTAATTTTTTTAAATGATTTACTTACATTGCCATATTTGATTTTATTTTCTTGTAACTTTTATAAATATAAAGTAGTGGTTTGTACAGTAATGACGTTTTTATTTTCCTAAAAAATTCAAATGGTTTCAGTTAAGGATTGAGAAAATTGCAGATTATTGAATTTTGGATAATGGAACTCTATTAGACTAACAAATTGCTTTTTTATTTCATTATTTTTATATTATAAGCATCAATTCAGTACTCTATGAGGGATTTAGAAATTATTCTCGGGGACCTGTAACAATCATAATTTCAGCAATCAATTTTTAATCTATAGCAGACAAAATAAATGTTATTTTTGTCTTCTTTAATTAATATAACAAGAAAGAAAAATTCATTTTCAATAAAAACTGCTGCAAACTGTTTTACGGATTCCTCTTAAACTATGTGCATCTTGGCTAAAGTATATTTTCGTAAGGTCTATTTATATAAGGGTTTAATAAAAAACTTTTACTCAAGATAAATGAGAGGATTAGTTTTGACTTAGGATTCTATAGTATTCCTAACATGAAAATTTACAAAGGAATATCATGTTTCCTATTTAAACAATCTATATAAATAATCTGTATCTACTGATTAGTGTTGTATTTTTATAAAAACTAGGTCATGTATTTTTTATTTTTAAATATTTTTGTCAATAATAAAAAAAATGTGAGTCAACAATTATTTTTAAAAACGCACTTTTATTATTGAAAACTCACATTTTTCAGCTGTGTGTTCAACTGACTATACGATACTTATAATATTAACAAATATATATTACATAAAACAAAAATCTTGCATGCCCATAAGAAAAAATTAGCTTTTGACTACATTTACTAAGCCGACTTGGCGAGTTTTAATTTTACAAAATCATTGTTTCATTCAAATTCATTGATGTTATCTTACAAAATCTTCTATTCACCATTTTTCAATTGCCTCTAAAACTATTAATTTATATTTTACAGTAAGAGTATGCTTAATCTTCGACTAGAATACCGTTACTACTATCATCATAAACATAATTCATTCAGAGACTAGAATACCGTTACTACTATCATCATAAACATAATTCATTCAGAGACTAGAATACCGTTACTACTATCATCATAAACATAATTAATTCAGAGACTAGAATACCATTACTACTATCATCATAAACATAATTCATTCAGAGACTAGAATACCATTACTACTATCATCATAAACATAATTCATTCAGAGACTAGAATACCATTACTACTATCATCATAAACATAATTCATTCAGAGACTAGAATACCGTTACTACTATCATCATAAACATAATTCATTCAGAGACTAGAATATTGTTACTACTATCATCATAAACATAATTCATTCAGAGACTAGAATACCGTTACTACTATCATCATAAACATAATTCATTCAGAGACTAGAATACCGTTACTACTATCATCATAAATATAATTCATTCAGAGACTAGAATAACATTACTACTATCATCATAAACATAATTCATTCAGAGACTAGAATACCATTACTACTATCATCATAAACATAATTCATTCAGAGACTAGAATACCATTACTGCTATCATCATAAACATAATTCATTCAGAGACTAGAATACCATTACTACTATCATCATAAACATAATTCATTCAGAGACTAGAATACCATTACTACTATCATCATAAACATAATTCATTCAGAGACTAGAATATTGTTACTACTATCATCATAAACATAATACATTCAGCTACTAGAATACCATTACTACTATCATCATAAATATAATTCATTCAGAGACTAGAATACCATTACTACTAATCATCATAAACATATTCATTCAGAGACTAGAATACCATTACTGCTATCATCATAAACATAATTCATTCAAAGACTAGAATACCATTACTGCTATCATCATAAACATAATTCATTCAGAGACTAGAATGCCATTACTACTATCATCATAAACATAATTCATTCAGAGACTTAGAATACCATTACTGCTATCATCATAAACATAATTCATTCAGAGACTAAAATACCATTACTACTATCATCATAAACATAATTCATTCAGAGACTAGAATACCATTACTACTATCATCATATACATAATTCATTCAGAGACTAGAATACCATTACTACTATCATCGTATACATAATTCATTCAGAGACTAGAATACCATTACTACTATTATCGTAAACATAATTCATTCAGAGACTAGAATACCATTACTACTGTCATCATAAACATAATTCATTCAGAGACTAGAATACCATTACTACTATCATCATAAACATAATTCATTCAGAGACTAGAATACCGTTACTACTATCATCATAAACATAATTCATTCAGAGACTAGAATACCATTACTGCTATCATCATAAACAATTCATTCAGAGACTAGAATACCATTACTACTATCATCATAAACATAATTCATTCAGAGACTAGAATACCATTACTGCTATCATCATAAACATAATTCATTCAGAGACTAGAATACCATTATTACTATCATCATAAACATAATTCATTCAGAGACTAGAATACCATTACTACTATCATCATATACATAATTCATTCAGAGACTAGAATACCATTACTACTATCATCATAAATATAATTCATTCAGAGACTAGAATACCATTACTACTATCATCATATACATAATTCATTCAGCTAATATGATAACAATTGTTGCCTTTTCCCTACCATGGGTTTGTAGGGGACTGTTTAGTACTTACTTCACCAAATAATATGTTCTTTATTTTATTTTCATGCTTTAGGAAAATAAACAAAAAATTAAATAGCAACATACACTTGATAGCAAAGAATACACATCATTTATTACAAATTAATAAAAACCATATGGTTTTTAGTATGTGAACAGCTGAAATAGTTATTCTTATTCTTCCTCAGTCTTCTGAATTTCTGGATATCAGTGACTCTTAATCAAATTACTGGAATAATGAGCTGTTCATCTACACTCATCACACTCATTCGTCCATATCTCTAAGATCAGCGTCTTAAAAAAGAATTATGAATAACTATCTATAATTGGTTAGTTCTTTATTAATAAAAATATTAAAATCCTCAGACAGACGAAGAAAGACAACAATATTTAATATTTGTGATGATAAGAATGTTGTGTTATTATAGTCTGGGAAGATAGGAGATAGTATAACACCTGACAAACATCAAAAGCTGATTCATACTTGAACAAAGTATGTATACATCTCTTTTAACGAAAAGTAGATGACCAACATTGTTTGGTACGTTTTAATCTTATATATTGATTTATTTTATTTCTTATATATTTGGGTTGAATAAAAGCTTTAAATTAAAGTATCTTAAATCATTACTGAAATAGGTTTAATCTTTGAACATAATATTTCAGATATCATTAGAAGGGTTAGATTCATTTCAGGACCTCCTATTCACTTTATATTTGAGCCACTGGAAAAACTGCGAGTGACACGTTTTGCGTGGGGGGAGCGGGGCACAGTACCTGACTCACCCTACTCTCTACTAATGCAGGGGTGTTTCAGGTACTATAGCCCCGGCGCGGGAGCTGCCCGATGTGGGTGGAGGGGGTCTCCACCCCGACTCTCCAATGCGAGTAATTCTCAACAATCTCAACTTAGTGGTTCCTGTGGTGTCAGCCCTGCTCGTCATCATTGTTGCCATCATTGTCATGTGTTTCCTGAGGGGCAAAGGCATTCATCATAAAGGTAAGCACCACTTGTATTGTAAACAGCGGTGGTGTCGTTACAGGCACTATCGCTCCTCCAATTAGAGGAGGCATTCCCACCGTCCACCAGTTCTTCCCATGGATCCCTGGCTGGGTGGACCTGAACATCGTCGTGCCGATAGGAGCTACTATTGTGGTACTCTTAGTGGGCATGATCGTCATATGTGTCGCCTTTGCCCGCCGCTCAAGAGGCCCAGAGCAGACTCGCCTGCGAGGTGACATATGTAATGAACATTTCATCATCACTCACCTCATAGTTTATGTTATTGTCAATCTGAGGTTGTCCAACTTTTTTTTACTATTAAAATTGAATTTTTAGTGAAGAACTTACATTAATGGCAAATATGAAATATGACATAAGTATTAGTATCAAAACAAAAGTGAATAAAGTCTTGATATCAGCATCATCAATTGAAACCTTAATCAGAGATGGAGTGAAATACATCCAAAGAGAGCCAAAGTGAGTAAATAAATTCAGTATTTTTTTAAGTTTTACGTAGGTGAATACTAGTTTAGTCAATTTTGATCTAAATTTTATTTTGTAAACAATATTGCTATCCAAATGATTGTTAATTTTGTTTCAGTGTGGTCCTATTTCTTATAGGATACACCTAAAAAATATGAATGAGCGCAATAAATAAATTTTCATCACATCTAGTTGATAAAAATGCTTTCTTTGTGTGAAAATAAAATAAATAATGTCTACTACTCTAGATAGCCATTTCATTTTAGTCAGCCTCTAGTAAGCATTTTTCTCCCTCCTTCTGCTCATATTTTAGGTATTCAAAGGTGATTACTAAGTGTACTAACATTCCAGCGCAAGTTATCAGCATCTCAATCAAATAAATATTTTTGTTATCACCATATTATACTCCAGCCGTTATAACTACAACCTCTGAGGGGAGCACAACATGGCAACATTGTATATCTTAAACGCTTGGCTCCTCCCTGTCCCAAGGCTAATTTGTTTCCGGTCTACATAAATAAAATCTAGAGCCTGGTAGTTTTTATAAGTTAAAATTGTTCGATTGACTTCGTTTTTTGATATTTGTAAACAGTAAAAAAATTACTTCCCAGTTAAACACTAAAAAGATTTTACTTCATTAAAAAAATAAATTTGTACCTTCCTAAATTCTTCCCAATTGTGAGTACCGGATGTAAAATTAAGAGGAGGGCTGTGGCAGTATGGATGTGACGTTGCCTATGTCGATTTTCCAGTTTAGCCCTCAAACCTCAGAGGTAAAGTTAAAACGGATGTACTGTAGTGTTGTAAATTATTTGTTGATTTTATTTACTTGATTGTTTTTTGATATTTTATACATGTTGTTTGAACTAACTACAAAATTTATCCGTGTTATTGATAGCAATTGACTTATCCATCATCTTGTGATAGAGTCGCTCAAAAACTGAGGACGGACAATAATCAATGCTACAGTATTAGAAATAATAAAAACTTGTATATTCATTTTTTATTCATTCAATGACGTTAGTAGGCTTTATGTCAATATTTATTAGGACGCTGATCTATTACATCATGCTTATTTTTGTAAAGTATTTGGTGTGAATTTAATGAATCAAATAATTATCACCTACAGATTATTTATTTTTCTTCTGTCATCAACTTTAGTTATTGATACAAATCTAACCATTAGATAGAATTTACTATAGTTATAGATAAAGTGAATACTAAAAACTAACTTATTGATATAAAAAATTATACCACACAACCTCAGATTGAAGTATTATTTTATTCATTGTTGTTTGATTTAAGAAAATTAGTTCTTCACAGTATGTTAAAAAGCAATATTATATTTTTGTTTTTAATATTTTTCAACATTTCGACAGTTATTTATTTCACTGTTGTATTTTATTTATCTTCATTCATATTTTTATTGATAAGTGTTCAAATTTATTTAAAACAACTTGCTTCTTTTCATAGGCATTGTGCCTATATATGCCTTAACCTAAAAATTTATAAGTGAAGTTCTGATTTTTAGATCAGTTAAGATTAAAGTAGAAAAGAGAGGTTAAGAACCTTAGATTTTGTGCTTTTTTTCATAACACCTTGGTCAGTAATATATATGCATGACGCGAGAAGACTTCAGCCATAAATAAATTCGCTACAAAAAACATATGAAAAAATAAGACAACTTTATATTTTGTGCATAATTTAGTTGTGTACGTAACAATCATCAAATAAGTAATATCTTTAAAAAAAGTTCAAATCCTGTAAATAAGAATGTCATAATCTGTGATTATATTTTCATTTCAGTGTTAACTACACATGTCGCTAACCAACCTCTTAAACACTGGATAACATAAGAGTTCTTGGAAATGTTCAACCATCATCAATTAAAAAAGTCATGGATATTAATTAATTTGTTGTTTCAGTTATGTTGGTTACCTAATAAATTATTATTACATCTTTAGTCAGAACTGTTTTTTTTTTTTTTTTTTTTTTTTTTCATTGCACGATATTCTTAAATCATTCACTGTTTATCCTTCAACTCCATCAAAATACTTCTGTTTTTCATATGTTTGCTTGCTGAGATATTTCGTAATGGTTTGTTTGTAATTCATTATTAAAACTTAAAATGTTACATTTTTAATAGACATTATAATTGTATTTATTTTCCAAAATACTCCTTATCACCTGAAAGAGAAAAAGTATCACCGTATCATTGCCACTTATTAAATTCTCATTTTAACTTTGCATGTGAAATAAGTAAAATAACAAACTGTTAACAAAATTTAAAAATGTAAGTTAGTGTCGGTGCAGAAATTATGTGTGCCCGAGTTTGAAGGTTCTTTACCAAGGACCTATGAAAAATCCAGTCACGCTATTGTTTTTCTCATTTAATTTTACATTGAGACATGTATTTTAAAATGTGATTTTAAGTTTTAGTAATATTTATTCTAGTTGGAACAAAAAATGAACTAGACTTTGTGCTTCTTTTCACTGTGCATTACCTTTACATTTTTATTACTCAAACACCTGTTATTGTATCGTATTTATATTTAAATACGTGGTTAACAGGAATTTTTTCTGTAAGTTTTATAAATTTCTGAATTTTAACATTCTGAGACAAATAGTTCTTATTTATTTTCTGAAATAGCTTTTTCTTGGCTTCTAAAGATGATTTTAAAATTAATTACTTGGTCACATAATCCATTTAATATCAACAGGTATGTTTTGTTACTTTTATATTCGTAAGTAAATAAATTGATTTGTATTTGAAAAGGTTAAGCTATATATCAATGTGCTTGATCAGTGCTAGGAGAAACATCAGGGGCCATACACGTACAGTGATAATGACCCACCCGCCCACCCATACACGTACAGTGGTATTGACCCCCGCCCACCCATACACGTACAGTGGTATTGACCCACCCGCCCACCCATACACATAAAGAGAAACATTGCGACGTTGCCACATTAAGACGTACTGCTACTCGTTCACTGTCTTCCACTTAAAATAAACTAATTGCACTTAAAATCATTTTCAGCTCAAACCCAGTGAAAGCCTGTCTTAGAGACATCTTGAACTGACTGTCCAATAGTGAAAATAACTGGTTTTAATAATGTCACCAAGTTTATTCATTTGAGTACATGAGTAACCTAGGTAAAGTTCTTCAGACTCCTTGATTCATCACAGCTAAACAACAGCAATATTACTTTGTGAAAGTGAATGTCAGTGGCCTAATTCTGACGCACCTACGTTGCCCTGGTTATCCTAGCATTTATCTGCCCCTGGGCCATATCATTAAACCTTTTCAAATATAAATCCATTTAAAACAACTGCATTTACTAACGGATATAAAAGTAACATATCATTACTATTTATATTAAAAGATTACAGCGAGACAGAGCAAATAATTTTAAAATCACAAGAAACCAAGAAAAAGTCTTCAGAAAATTGAGAAGAATTTTTTTTAGTTAAAAATGTTAAATTTAGGCTATAAAACTTATAGAAATCATTCTTGTTAACCATGTACTAAATTATGAATGCAATAAAATAACAGGTGTTTTAGTACAAAAATTTAAAGTTTAAATACAGTGAAAAATAGTACAAATTGTGGTACATTTTTGT
The DNA here is from genome assembly GCA_035578905.1 of Stictocephala bisonia. Lineage (NCBI taxonomy): Eukaryota > Metazoa > Arthropoda > Insecta > Hemiptera > Membracidae > Stictocephala > Stictocephala bisonia. The sequence goes on from JAQJVL010000487.1 coordinate 154,961, forward strand.
TCCAACTATAGTACAAAATATTTAAACTTAAAATAAAATATTAAAATGTATTTTTCATAAGTCTCTTGGTTTCTTAGTAAAAAACCTTCAAACTCAGTTTCATATAATTTCTGCGCCGACTGCAGTTGAAAGATTAAAAAATTATCAAATCAAAAGATAAAATTACTGCGTAGTCACTATTTAACATTCAGCTTCTTTTAATGTAGACTCCAACTTTACTATACAAACATATAATCCATAAATACTTTATTTTACTTTATATGTTATGCATTAAATTTTGAATAGTTATTTTGAATGCTTAGAAATAATCGTTATAAAGAATAACTGCATGTATACTGGGATTGCAGACGACATTGTTTACAATCAATCTATGGTGGGTGGCAACACGATCGACAAACGGCGTCCAGACCTAAGAGACGAGCTCGGATACATTGCACCGCCCAACCGCAAACTGCCGCCAGTTCCTGGATCCAACTACAACACGTGCGATAGGATCAAGCGAGGTACAGCTATAAGTAAGAGCCAACAATTTCTAAGGCTGTGTCAGTGTTGCCTTCCTTCTAAAGCACGAACACTACCTAATTCGTTTTAATATAATTTTATCCAAATGTTGTTCTATTTTGAATACTATTAACCCTTTGGATGTGTTATTTGTGATTCATCACACAAAAAATAATGTGGTTAAAATTCTATCGATTTGTACATCCAAAAAGTCACACTTAAAAGCAGTAGATCTTCAGCAACCTAACACCTTCTCTAGTTGGTGCTTGGAACAGTTGCTGTTTCGTATCACGGATGTCTTTACTTACATTAACTTATCTCAATGTATGAGACTACTTATTTTGTGATTGACCTCAATTCTTTTTGCATTGTTTGTTTTTGTATGAACATAAAACTAAATAATGTATATTTTTTATTAAAATTGAACAAGTATTACTAATAACAAATTAAAATTGGATTTTTATTAGTAATTTATCAGTTAAAGGGTTGGCAGTATACATGTTTATATCTTAACTTTTGTGAATGCAAATATTTATTTGAAACACAGTTATTATTATTTTAAAATTTTTGTCTGAATTAATTTTTCATTAGTTTTTTCTTAGTAATTGCAAATGAATACACCTTAACGAAAAGTGAAAAACCAATGTCAGATTACCTTTCTCTGGTTTTGCAATCATTGTGGGGTCATTACTCGTGTTGGTTGAGTTTGTTGCATAGCAGCTTGTGGTGAGACAGAGAATGAAAGATAAGGCAGAGTAGCCAACGAATGAGAGGGAAAATAACAAACACTCCAATTGAGGGAGGTACGGAGGGAGAGTGAGTGAGTGAGTGAGTGAGTGAGAGAGAGAGAGAGATAGATAGATAGATAGAGAGAGAGAGAGAGAGAGAGAGAGAGAGAGAGAGAGAGAGAGAGAGAGAGAGAGAGAGAGAGAGAGAGAGAGAGAGAGAGAGAGAGAGAGAGAGAGAGAGAGAGAGAGAGAGAGAGAGAGAGAGAGAGATCTGTACGTGTATGGGTAGTGTACACGTAGGTCAATAACACTGTACGTGTATGGGCAGGCGGGTGGGTCAATAACACTGTACGTGTATGGGTGGGCGGGTTCAGACATCTTTATTTATTTACAAAAACAGCTGTTTTTAATTTACTAAAATTAACCCAATGTTATTCTTATGGAACAATTTTTTTAGGAGCGGTTTCTACCACTTAGGAGTATTTTATCAAGATAAAAAAAGGCTTTAGTTTTCCTATTTAGCCTACAAAAAACATTTGTACCAAATTTCAGCTCTGTGGGATGACGGAAAGTGAGAGAATTAGTGATGAGTGAGTGAGTGAGTGAGGGCTTTCTCTTTTATATATAGAGATAAATGTTAAATGCGAGTTTGTCAGAAGTGTATTCTTTCTTCAAGCGTACAAGAAAATGCTTGGTCCTTATTTCGAAAGCTAAGGGAGACCCCTAACAGCCCTCTTCTTACTGGCTAGACATGGCAGGAAAAGTGTTTAGGATGCTCTTAAACAGTAGGTTACAGTACTAACAACAATTAAACCTAATACTACATCAACAGCACTAAAATATATGTTTTATTATTGCGTCGTATTGTTCTTGATAATCTAAATAATTTTTTAACAAAATCGAGTGAGAGAGAGAGAGAGCGATTGAGAGAGAGCTTGAGCGATAGAGAGTGAGAGAATGTGAGAGGGAAATTAAGCGGGGAGAGAGTTTTTTGGCAGAAAATGTCAGGAAGCACTGTATTTTGACAGCTGTGCTATCCTTGTTTCATTTACACATAGTCAATGTTTTGCTATTTTTTTTCTTAGTCTGTCTAAACCAGGGGCATTTTTATTATCAGTACTAATGTTGTTAAGGGACAACGGTCCAAACCCCTCAATCAAATTTTAATTCCTCTTCACTTCATTAAGAGTGTATTCATTGTCAATTATGATTCAATATGTTTCCATCTCTTGATTATTGTTAGTTAAATTATATTTAAAGTGAAATATATTCTGTTGATAATTTATTTAGTCACATTTTCAGTTTTGATTTATTTATTTTGAAATGTATATATTTAAACTATGTGACTTTGCATATCTTATTTTCATTACATTTTTTATCTCTTAAAGATTCACCTAGAGAATGCACATGTGCTAGAGAATGCACTTTTTTATTTTAACTTACTTTTTTTATTAATTCTTAGTAATTTAAGTTATTAAAAATCCTAGCCAGCAACCAACAACCCAAATACAACATTTTAAAATATATTTAACATGCTTAAACCTAATTTTGATTAGTTAAAAACATCTTATGCTTAGCTTTTTTGTTATACTAGAAGTTTTATTTAAAGTTGTTGCTGGTTGGAATGGTTGTTGTAAGAGAATGGCTGTTGGTTAGGTTGCAATGGTTCGTACCGAGGCCACACAACCTGGGATCCAAGGCGGCACATGTATGAGGAGTTGCGTGTCCATGGTCCCAGGGGACGGTTACCACCGTGCCCTGGGTCTGACGAAACCTTGTATCACCGGCCAGGTAATAGTCTTAGATACATGGGTAGCTTATATCTGGTATTACCTCTTCAGAATCTGTCTACTAACATAAGCCACAGCTTTATGAAAAAATTGGCTTTAACAAAACAAATCAAAGTTTATTCTAATATTTATTTATAAGTAAGTATCCAATCATAGACATATAGATGATTATGGATCACGAATGAGTGATGAGTAGAAAAGCAAGTGCAATCTTTACTACTAAACTTAAGTTGAATTATTCTTATCAAGAGTTGTTGATTGATTAGCCCAACATAGCTAGGACAGCTGACAAGGACCTTTCATTGTTGCAGAATATGAGCTACATAATTAGGTTTGATTTTGTTGTATAATTGTCTATCCTAATACTCAATTCTCTCCAATATACAACACAAAGCATGGTCACTACCCACTAGAACACCCTAGATTTCAACTGTCCACTCGAGTGGCTTCCACTGAACAGATGATGTGATGGTATTAAGAGGGCTGAGTACTGAACCTATGACAATCTCAACCACATTTTGACCTCAAGTAGCCAGGGTTGCAGCACAACACCTCAAGTTTTGGCTTTAGAAAAATACTTTACTTTTACTATGAGTATTTACTTATTAAATGATTGACTGGGATTATATACAAGGTAGAAAAAAATATGGTAACGCTTTCACAACTTTTGTATGCCTTCACCTGTAAAAGTGAAATCTTGTATATCATCATGGTTACAAACAACATGCTTTTTGACACTATTAGCAATATTTCATCTTTTCAAGGGGACGGCGAGGAGTTGAACGAAAATCTTCAACGTAAGCCTAGCTCAAATTTGGTGGTATCAAACGAAGGTCTATTCAAAAGAAATTAATTGCCGCAAACCGGAATTCAAAAGATTTATCCTTTCTAGAGTAGCAGTCATTTGAATGTCTTTAAAGTGATATTATTTTTCCACTACTTAACTAATTCAAGTAAATTATTGTGATCAAAAACTATACTTTATGGAACACAACTATACAAAAAAATTAAATTATCAAATTATCTTTGGACAAAAAATAGCTTGAAATCATTTCTATATTTTTTCCACCTGTATATAAATTAGCTTTTGGAAATCAAGTGAAATTTGGTGTTTCGTACTAAAAATGAAGAAAAGATGAATTTCAAGGAGAGAAAACAGCTCCCAAGAGAATGATGAAGGGATTTTCACATCTAAAGTATAGAAACACTTTAGGACATGAAGTAAGATCTGTGAAGTCATGAAACTGACTTCTAGTACCCTGAGTCATGGTGATTATTCGAAGTTGATACATTGTCGGTATAGAGGACTGAGAATAGAACCTATAACCTACAACCTCCACAAAATCAACCTAAAAAATTACTAAAATTACAAATTATTTCTTATAATTATTTCTCATTTCACAGTTCATTAGATGACTTGTTGCGTGGGATAATACCCACCCACCCACTCATACACGTACAGTAGTATTGACCCACCCACCCACCCAAACACGTACAGTGGTATTGACCCACCCACCCATACACGTACAGTAGTATTAACCTACCCACCCATACATGTACAGTAGTATTGACCCACCCACCCACCAATACACGTACAAATACCACTGTACTTGTGTGGGTGTGCGGGTGGGTCAATACTACTGTACGTGTATGAGTGGGTGAGTGGGTCAATACCACTGTACGTGTGTGGGTGGGCGGGTGGGTCAATACCACTGTACGTGTGTGGGTGGGTGGGTGAGTCAATACCACTGCTCGTGTATTGGTGGGTGGATGAGTCAATAACCCACCCACCCACCTATACACATACTGTGGTATTGAACCACCCTCTCACCCATACACGTACGGTGGTATTGACCCACCCGCCCACCTATACACATACGGTGGTATTGACCCACCCTCTCACCCATACACATACGGTGGTATTGACCCACCCACCCACCAATACACGTACAAATACCACTGTATGTGTATGGGTGGGCGGGTGGGTCAATACCACTCTATGTGTATGGGTGGGCGGGTGGGACAATACCACTGTATGTGTATGAGTGGGGGTCAGGGTTCAGATGTTGTGTAGGGAGGAGATTTCGGGATTTTTCGAGTTTCGAAGGAGTTATCTTTTGCGTCTTGTGGCTATTCCATTAATAACACTGTACGTGTATGGGTGGGCGGTTGGGTTAATAACACTTTACGTGTATGGGTGGGCGGGCGAGTGGGTTAATACCACTGTACGTGTGCAAATTGGGATAGTAATGTTTTATGTTATAGGCCACTAGGTCAGCAATTATTGCAGTAGGAAAGATATGGCATCAGTAAACTTACTTGACGAGATGAATCTACCAAAGACCTAAAGACAATAATACTACAGGATTCAAATTTGTTAAGCCATTGAAATCTTCTTTCAGAGCTTATACTGAGACTGGCTGTTTTTAAATGGTGTTTAAAACTTCTATTCTATTATACATACACCTCCGAACGTAACCAATGAAAATTGACCATCATTTTCTGTACAAGCATGTCAGCCAACCTCTCCTTTTGTTCTGTAGAGCCCAGCAAATCTTGTTCAATGTGGTCTTATGGATATTCTCTAACTGTTCAGCAATCTCTCACATAGTCATATGCCAATTCGTAAGCAAAAGTTCCTAAATTTTCGTTACTGCCTTGTCCAAAACTGATGGGCGGCCGCAGCCGGCCTCGTTGTGGGTGTTTGTTTAGCCTTTTGCAAACTCACTACTTCACTTGCTCATAGTTTCTATGTATATACACTTCTCTCCATATACATTGGTCAACTGGTGATGGATTTCAAAAGTGGTTGACCCCTTAAACCACAGAAATCTAATCACAGTCCGAAATTCACTCTTGGCGGGAGAGTCGATTTTCCCTTCCATTGTTAATGGTTAATAAGCTGATACTAAGCATCACAGAGAGGTGGGGATGGTCAGAATAGGGCTGGGGAAGTGAGGAACACGTTGCTGTCAGATATACACTAGCTCTCTCAGAATGTGAGCTTGTTGGAGACCTTAATTTACGGACAACCATTGCATTTCTCAATTTATTTGTATTGTCAAAATTTAGGTGTTACTCAAATACACATATTAAATGTATATTGTTATTGTAAAATCATCATCTAAACAAAAACAAAATGGTATGACTTTTGACAGTAATATTCTTATGATATTTCTTCTGTTAGCAAGTAATTGTTACTTTACAAATATAGTAAAACTAATAAATAGAACTACTATACATTTATTGTGAGAGTCGTCCATTATTTTGGTAAGTAGGAGATTCAAACATCTTACTTTCTTCATCTGCATGATTGTGTGCATGAGTTGCTGTGTTTTTCTGTTTGATTATCATTGTGTCTATTGGTACAAATTTCTTTTAAATGTTATATATCACTTGAGATTTAGAACCAGGGCATTTAGATGTCTGCAATATAGTACTCTACAAATCAATTACAAATAGAACTCAATATTTTGATGAACGAAATTCAGTTACAAATTGTCTTTATTTAGTAGATTTACAACATTTAATTTATACATAAATATTAATAAACTTCAAAGCGAAATAAAAAATTATTATTGTAAAATATAAAGAAATTTAATTTATGAAAAAGTTAAGGAACCCTGAGTAAATCCTGTTTTGGGGTTACTAATGAGTAGAAAATAATGATAAAGGACTTGGAAGCAAATGTAAGCGAGCCATTAATAGTATAAATATATTGCAGATCCATTGTAGGCCAATGGTTGCATCTTTAAGGAATTCATTTAAAAATGTATATTAAACGGAAATTTTATTTCTTGTGTTCTATTTGTTCTTATTTAATTTTGTTTTCTTATTTAATGGATATTTTATGGGGAGCTCACTAGATATACTGCTAGATCTCAACTAATGTTACTGCAGAAAAATATTTATGTTTGGAATGACAGGACATTTTGAAATATGAATACAAAAGGTGAATAGAGAGAACAGTGTGTTCCGAACTACAATGTACTGATTTTCGTCACAAGTGCGGCACCCAAGCAAAACGGGGCTGCAATTTTTTTCCACAACGACACCGCGATAAAAATCACCACAAGTGCGGCATAGTCCAGCAACTATTTCAACCGCGATAATTACCACGCGAAAATGATCGCAAGTATGACATTAGCCTAAAACATAACAGAGTAGCCAGAAAGACTGGCCAATTTTAAGGATTTTGCAGACCCTCACAGAAATGGCTATATTTTAATAACCATAAATCATATTTTATTGAATCATTTCATTTGATTATTCAATAAAATCCTTATATTTGAATAATCAATAATGTTGGTTCTGACAAAAAGCATAATACAGTGTGCTGTTACATTATGTATATTTTAGTCGGGAAAGTGCAGGTAAGAATCGTGCATCACTTATAACTAGAACGTTTTTTTAAGAATTTCAAGCGACTCTAACCCATGTTACAAAAAAAATCAAAAGTTTGCCGTCTTCGCTACATCTATAACTTCCGATATATCGTAAGTTGGTCTTAAAAGGGTTAAACTAGAAATCTGGTATATAAATTATATCGTAGATGTAGGGGTTTTTATCTAAAAGAATTCAAAATAAAGACTTGTCTGGAATTTTAGATTATTTAGGTTTAAGAGCTTAAATTAAATTTATTATTTGTCAAAAAGTAAGACATATAAAAAATATTCATTTTAGTTCTTGTATAGTATTATATATGTATAACTGATTTATTGACTTAGTTTGCTACTTTTCAATGACATATTCATTTGACTTTTGCCTATTTCTATCAAATACGTAAGGATCAATAGCAGTAGACATTCTTGATTTTGATTGAATAATAATAGTTATTTAATAGGTGAATTTGTACTAAAAATTATACTCATTCATAAATATTTAAATTGTTATATTCTTTACTGTTTCTTTCTAAGTAATTTATTGTGTTATTTTCATAACCAAAATCTCAATATGGTAAATTCAGTTCTTCACAAATGTCAATTAGTGATTATTTTGGTTTCCTGATATCATTTTCTATGAAGTTTTTTACTTAAAAAGGTCTTTAAATAAAGTTTGACTTTTAAAGAAAAAAATTATTTATTGTTGAAGCAGATAATTTTATTTAGCATGTGATGTGATTTTTTACAGTCTTGTTTGATGAAAAAACTCCAAAAAAACTAACCATGAAAACCAGTTTAAATGATATTTAACACAACTGTTTATTTATGGAGGTATGGAGGACGAGATATGCCCATATGCAACATTCCACCTACTTGGGTTCCGAGAGGAGATGGATCCTTCCAAGGCTGTGCAGTTCCAAACGTTTCCTCACCAGAACGGTCACTCTGGAACTCTAGGACCCAATGGTTTGCCAGCAAATGGCCATGTTCACCACCGAAGTGGATCCCAATCCATGGTCAGTGTCACCATTTACAAATATGATAACAGAATTAAGCCATAATGCTAGGAGCATAACAGTAACTAATTTTTTAACACTTTAAAGCCAATTACTAAGTGTTTAAGCCTTGTTTTATAATTGGCTGCTATTTTCTAGTTGCTGAATTTCATGTTTCTATGGTAAGGACCAATGGGTCAATTGGTCAACCTGCCGAAGCAGTTACTTTTATATTTATCAGAATCAGTGTTTAATTTTTATATAAAACATAAAAACTAGCATGTAAAACAACGGTTACATAGTTGTTAGAAGTTGAATTAATGATATGTGTAGTTAAATTTATAAAAAAAAAAACATCATATTCCTGGCAGTGTAAACAGATGCACAATGATCAGCTGATGATTAGCCTTTTTTATTTAGTCGATTTTTATGCAACATGTATCAATTTTATAAAATAAAGCTTGATGTAGTGAATGATCTTGACTAACACTAGATTTTGAAGCACTTCCCAGTGCACCATTACTATCTTGTGCATACTTGGATTGAAGCTTTCGGTCTGAAACTTTAAGGTTAAAATTCAAAACTTAATATTTTTCACTCAGAAACAAGTGTCAGCCTTTTTTGCCTCAAAACAGTGACAATGCAAAATAGTAGTTTTTTGGCGTAGATTGTAAAAAACCTGAGTAAAATTTTCAAGACTTGATGTGAGCATACACATAACAAATGCATAGCTTCTTGTATCTTAATTTCAGCTTTAAAAACTAAAAAACATGGGGTACGGGAGCTCCAAAACCAAAATATTTTATACCCACTTTATTCACTCAAATGGATTATCAAATTAAAGGCATTTTTCTGCTGAATACAAATATACCTCCAGATTTTGAAAAGACAAATATTATGAGGCCACTTCCTAAAAACAAACATTTCTTCAAAAATTAAAATAGGGTAATACAAAATTAAAATGCCCAAGTTGGGTATCAAACTACAGGTAGTTTATCTTCTGAATCCAAATATACCGTTACGATTTTGGGAAAAAAATATTTGTTGGAGCTTCTCCTCAAAAAAAAAAAAAAATTGTCCCAAAACCAAAATATGTGTAATGTTAAACTGACCCAACCAAATGGCATATCAAATTAAAGGTATTCTTCTCTTGATTCCTAACTCTGTATCACATTTAGGAAAAGATTGTTTTTATGGGCTCCACTGGCCCAAAAACTTAATAATTGATCCAAAAACATGGGGATATAGGCAGATTTTCCTGGCAAAGCTGTATGCCAAGCCTCCATACAAAGCCGTAGTCTGAGATCCTTAAAAGGGCTTATAGACAGTCTGTGGTTCCCTCACAAGTGTAGCGATTGACTATAAGCACATGAAGTATGCAGGAGTGTCCCCTAGTAGGACTATTACTGGAATGTTTGTTCACTATAAACCTGCAAACACAATGAATGGGCTCCATATGTTAGATTTCGAGTTCACTCTTCAAGAAAGCCTTGGAGATTTTGTGCGACGTATTTTTATTTATACAAGTAAAATAAAATTTTAAAAAACAAAACATACCAATGTATGAATATGTGTTTTTTTAATAAACTGCATTTAATCATACAATTTTTGGAGGAGAAAACATGTAATATATCTGGTCAGGTGAAGTTAACTCACCCGCTCTCCCATTTACGTATAGAGCTGTTGATACACCACTGTATGTATATCAATACCTCCGTACGTGTATGGATGGGGGATGGCCTTAATGCCACTCTGTATGTGTGGGGGGAATGGCCGGTCAATGCCACTCTATATGTATGTATGGTGGGGGGGGGGGGGGAAATACCACTGTTTATGAATCAGTCTGCAATGACCCCTCATGTAGTTAGTAAAAATATATAAGAGTGGATTGATCCTTTACAATATAAATAATAAAATCATATTTCAGATGTTTTAAAGAGTGGATTGATTCTTTAGAATACAAATAATAAAATCATATTCCATATGTTTTAAATCAACATGATGTTTACTGTTTATGAAGGGTAAGTACAATTCAAAGATTTTTTGCCTCATAGCCTCTAGTTATTGTCAGTGGCCTTGACGATGATAACGACGTCAAGCAAAATGGAACTGTTCCTTTGATGGAAGACCATCTGAGCGATCTGCCTAGCTAGTCACTAAACTTTCTTTTAACTTTTAGCCAAGATCGAATGGAAGGTATTCTCGAGTTGGTGGGCCCAACTCCACATTCTCGCCAGAATATGATGATCCTGCCAACTGCAACCCTGAGGAGGATCCTTATGGCAGTCAATACTCCCCTTATGGAGCTCCTTATGACCATTATGGCAGTCGTAACTCAGTCAGCAGGCGGAGCGTAGGTGAGTATTCTACACGTGTTAAATTATTGCAACACAGCAAATATAATGATAAGGTAAACGTAGGATTTATTTTTTACCTATACATTTTTACATTTATATTAAATGTTGATCACTAATATATGGATGATTATAGGTTGCGGTTATTATAGAAAATAAGTATAATCTTGTTACTAACTAATGCTAGATTGTCCTAAAAAGAGCCATTTATTAGTATAATAGCCAGGACAACTATAATAATTATAAGCATGTAGTCTTAGTTTGAATTCTTAGTAACAGACAAGCCCAATACTCAGTTCTTTCTCTGGACAACATCAAAAGCAGACCACCCAAGACAGATGCTGTTTTGTTATCAGAAGGCTGAATCTACTGCCAATACGATAAAAATCTCCACAATTCAGCTCTCAAGTAGCAGGATTACAGCACAGTGCCACAATGCCCTGATACCATGGCCTGTGTACACACTCACACTTTGATGGATGAACTTATCTTCTGGAATGTCTATGTATCAGGGAGATTATGAATTCTAAGGAACCAGGTATATTTTTTAGTTTAAACCAAAAAGTCTAAATTTCATTCAGTATGCTTCTTACTTCAAACTTAGAACACTATATCTAAGATACAATTTGGGTAGTGAATCCATCTTAATTAAAACTACAGGGTGCACATTAAATCAAAGATGTACCGAAATGTATCACTTACAAACATAGGCCTTTAGGTAATTGTATTTGTAAAAGTGTGATTACTTTTTCTTGTAGGCTCTGCTCGCAACTTGCCACTGTCTGGCAGCCCTGAGCCACCACCACCACCCCCTCGCAATCACGACCCCAACAACTCCGCCAACGACTCTAAGGAGAGCAACGAGATCTCAGAGGCTGAGTGCGACCGAGACCAGCTTGTCAACCGAAACTACGGAGGTCAGTCACATCCCAGCCCCCATCCTTTGTGACCCCTGATGTTTTCTTTATTTTTGCAGATTCCAGATTAAATAATCAGCTTTTGGTTTTTACTTTATTTTAAATTTATAATAATGTATTTTATAACTCTCTTATCGCAGTTCTTAAAATCTTTATAGAATATATCGTGTAATTTTAAATAGTTTAAATGACTAATGTTGTAAGAGAATTGTTTAAAAAAGTTTTTACTAAATTTTTTGTTAGTATATAATTTGAAGTTTATGTTAGTAGAAGTTGTTATTAGTTTATTTGGTTTATAATTTAGATTTGCCTTGATTTATGAAGGCAGGCTATTAATTATTACATAATGATTTAGTTGGAATAATGAGACCTTCCAAAATTCAAACATTAATTTAGTATATAGGCCATCAGAAAACTTGTTTGAGAAGTTAAGTCTTAAATACAAACATAAAACACATTATTAAAATACCTACTAATTTTCAAACACTAATGGGAAATTCTTAAAAGATAATCAACAACACATCACTCAGTGGTATTGACCTACCCGCCCACCCATACACGTACAGAGGTATTGACCCACCTGCCCACCCATACACGTACAGTGGTATTGACCCACCTGCCCACCCATACATGTACAGAGGTATTGACCCACCCGCCCAATCATACACGTACTGTGGTATTGAACTACCCGCCCACCCATACACGTACTGCGGTATTGACCTACCTGCCCACCCATAGACGTACAATGGTATTGAGCCACCCGCCCACCCATACACGAACTGTGATATTGACCCACCCACTCACCATACACGTACAGTGGTATTGACCCACCCGCCCACCCATACCGTACAATGCATTGACCCAACCGCCCACCCATATACGTACACTGGTATTAACATGTTTGTGTTTAGTGGGCATATCTTTTTGAGGATGTTTGCTATGATTTCTCTTTCTTATATACTGAATTCACTCTAGTACCTTAAATCTTTTATAATTTTAGCATAGACATTTTTTCTTCACTAAAAGAAATGGTAATTTAAGTTCCCAAAGTTTAATTGCTTCTCTTTACCAATTTTCTTATTTAAATAATATTTTTTCTGTTATTTAGGATATTCTTTAAAAATATCTGGGTGCTAGTTTCTACACTTGAACTAGATACAAATAAAAAATTGTTTGTAAAGTTTATACTTTCATTTGAATAACTTGTATTGACAATAACACAGTACCTAAATATAAATAAAACCCCCTATTCTCTCATAGTGCTGATATTTGACAAGATACTATAAAGTAACAATATGAACAAAATTAAAGAGTAGTGATCGGAAAATAATCAGCTATCATGTAAAGAAGTTAATTCCACTAAATAAACATGTATCACATCATTATTTTTTTATAACACTGTTAATGTTTCGAATTCGGTGTTTGTTAGTCTAGATCTATATACAGTATTACATGTTTATGTTTAATGGATTTCTCTCCTCTTCATAAGTTGGATGATTTCCTAACACTAAAGTTAAATCAGATATAGCTTCTTAGCGACTCTTAATTGAACCAATTCAATGAAAGTAGTAATGCTTTTATCTAATTTTGAAACAAGTTTATTGTCAAGTTATCAATGATGTTAGAACTTAGGCTTAACCCTCCGAGTGTTGATCGTTAGATTTCTAACGATATTTTCTAGCGGCCGAGTGTCGATCGTTAGATTTCTAACGATCTTGCAACGCAGTAGTTTTTCACTGATTTAACCGGTTTTCATTATCGATATAGCGATGATTCGAATACTACTCGATTCTAGAACATCCAGGCTGCATGGCAACTGTATAATGCCTACTGTTTGTAAAAAAATTAGCAGTTTTATTTTATTCTCAAAATTACATCAGCTGCGTTTGTTTACTGTGCCTTCAGTTGAACGTATGCTAGTTGGTAGAGTATATAATTTCTTCTATATGTCTTATATTCAAGGTGTTAAAAAAAGTGTGTAAATGTATATATTTTTGTGTTCAGTGATAAATTCTTTACTAAATGGCTATTTTGATTATTTCATGAAGTGAACGAAAAAAAATATAAAAATTGAGATCTTGAAACATTTTTGAAACTTTTTTTGAAATTTTAAGTTCCCGCCCACAGAAAAATTTTAGGACTAAAAGTAAGTAATTCAAAATGTAGTACTTTATGTAGCCTAGTTATTTTAGATTACAAATATATATGTATGTATGGACTTATCTTTAGTTATTGGTTATAAAAAAATATTTTTAAAAAACACTTCAGAAGTCACAAAAATGGTGTAACACTCGGGGGGGGTTTTAATGCAACACTCGGAGGGTTAAGCGGCCGGTGTCATAACTAGAATCTACAGTTTCCAGTGACAACCGCGTCAAGGTACTATCTACAATATTTACAAGATGACCAGACGTTTCGCCCATACCACAAAATAAACGGTTCTATCAAAAGTATCCTGAAAAAAGCAGAAATGTCAATTCTAAGAAGGGAAATCGGTGAAACAAGACACGAATTGTTCAAAATTAATAATGAAATAGTAAGGCTTCAAGAAGAGTTATCAAGTGTCCTTAATTCAGCCGATTGGGAGATTATTCAAAACCTCAACAAAGATAAATCATTGAGAGTTCTCCAGCTAACTACAGAGAATCACAAGAAGAAATATACCAAGCTACAAGATGAATATTGTAAAAACAAGTTTTCAGAAAGTCAATTGGACGTTAGCAAAATTATAATTAATTTAACTGAAGATGCCTTAGATCAACCCACAACTTCTTTACTTATGAAAGGATTTAACTATGCAGTAGCGCCTAATAAAATTCCAGCTGAAGAAATTATTTGCTCTGTAGAAGAAGTGATAAAGGATTTACCATCGGAAAAAGCTGAAGAAATTAGACAGGATGTATCAGTGGTGCTCAGGAAAGCTCGGCCGCCAAAATCTAATCTCTCTAGGGATGAAAAAGTTGCACTGAAGGCTTTGAAAGAAGATGACTCAAGAATAGTTATACCATCAGATAAAGGAAATGCAACAGTAATTATGAAGACGGAAGATTATAAAGTCAAAATGAAAGATATGCTTAATAACGGTCCATATAAATTAGTAAGAAATCCGACTAAAAGAATTGCTTCAAGTGTATCAAAATTGGTTAAGTCAAACCCTAATTTTAACAATAAGATAAAAGGACAATTAATAAATTCTGACCCTAGGCCACCACTATTGTACGGATTACCTAAGATACATAAAGAAAATATACCGATGAGACCTATAGTAAGTTCCATAGGATCACCTACTTATAATTTAGCCAAGTTTATATCAAAACAACTAAGTGAAGTTGTAGGAAAAACTGAGTCATTTGTTAGAGATTCTAGACATTTTATCAGTCTTATCAGCCAACAGAAGTTGCAAGATACTGACATACTAGTAAGTTTTGATGTAGAATCATTGTTCACTAAGGTTCCAGTACTTGAAACAATTGAAATAATCAAGGAAATTCTTAACAACGATTTAGCAGAGCTAGCTGAACTATGCCTCACATCAACTTATTTCTTCTTCGATGGGAAGTTCTATGAACAAACTGAGGGGGCAGCAATGGGATCACCTCTATCACCAGTTGCAGCTAATCTTTATATGGAAATATTTGAAAAGAAGGCACTTGAAACGTCTGATTTGAAACCAAAGGCATGGTATCGATATGTAGATGATGTTTGGGCTGTGTGGCCACATGGTAGAGAGAGATTGGATGATTTTCTGCACCAGTTCCATTCACTCTAATATCCAGTTCACAGTGGAAATCGAGAATAACGGAAGTCTGCCTTTCCTTGACGTTTTAACTGTGAGAAGAAGAGATGGACGAATAGGCCACTCGGTATACCGGAAACCTACACATACCAAATAGATATTTAAATGCTGCTTCCCATCATCATCCGGCACAGAAGAATGCAGTTTTAAACACTTTAATCAATCGAGCCATTCACATTTCAGACCAAAATAGTTGGAAGAAAGAAAGACAAATATTACATTCAACATTAAAACAGAATGGATATTCAGCTAGAGAAATCAATAATACTATTGGAAAACAGTTGAAGAGGAAAGAACAAGACAATAGAGTAGATACAAGACAAGATAAGGATACCTCAAAAAAGGCGTACCTACCTTACATAAAGGGAACAACGGAAAAGATTGACAGGCTATTAAGTAAAGAAAATATAAAAACCATTTACAAGCCAACGAATAGATTAAAGAATTCTGAGGCCAGTCAAAGATAAAATTCCACTAGCTATGCCTGGAGTATATGAAATACCTTGTAGTTGCGGGTCAGTCTACATAGGGGAAACCAAGAGGTTAATTTCCACAAGGATTAAGGAACATATAAGGCATACTAAGAATGAAGATACGGAAAAGTCTGCTGTTGCTGAACATAGCACAAAAAGTAATCATGGAATTTTATTTGACAAAACTAAAGTCCTTGCCAACATCCCACATTACTACCCGAGAATCGTAAGGAAAGCCATAGAAATATATAAAAGAAGAAATAATTTTAATAAGGATGATAGTATACGGCTTCCAAAGACATGGGAACCCATTTTAAGTAAATTGAAATAAAATGGAAGAGTCAGCAATATTGATTTTTCGGCCAATGACCGTAGGTCACGTGGGTCGTGCCTCCGCCCCCCTCTCCAGCATACCTGCCAACCAGTCCCCACCCCACCACCTGTTATAAAGCTGGAAGGTCACTTGCCGATTTCAGTCTCAAAGAAACCACTGAGGATGCCACATCACAGTATGGGCGAAACGTCTGGTCATCTTGTAAATATTATAGATAGTACCTTGACGCAGTTGTCACCGGAAACTGTAGATTCTAGTTATCAATGATGTCTTTATTTAACCCTTCAGAGTAAGAATTACTTTCATATGTTCTAATTTTTATTTAAACTTTAAATGTACTGTTTTTTCTTGTGATTTTTTTATATATCCAGTTATTTTAATGATCATTTATAAATGTCCTGAAAACATAAGCAAAGTTCAATTAAATATAAAAAACAGCCAGGTTTGGAAAAAAACAAGAAAATCAGTCACCCCTCTTCTTATTATCAGTAAACAAATTGCAAAACGTGTTGTTCCACACAACTATAATAGAAACTCTAATCCCGTCAACTCCCCCGCCCCATGCTGAACACTATTTAAGGTGGGTCTTATGCCACATAACAGACCAATGCCCCTACACAGTTGCACAGAGAAAAGTACCAGCCGCAGCTGAATTTGAACTGACGATCCATGTACCTGGCCACAGTACAAAGACTTAGACCGCTTGTCCGATTCAACACTTAAGGTATCATGGTATTTTTGCATTAATAAGACATGACATATTATTACATTAAACGGCTCTGAAGGATTAATTTTGTATGATAACCGATATTAAATTTTGTTCTATCTTTTTATTTATAACGCTCATTAATAATACAATATTATCAACATTTTCTCAATGCATGCCCAGGTTAAGCTCTAAATATAAACTAATATAGTAATAGATATATTTGCTCCTCATTAGCTATGGTTTAACAAAATAACCTGCTTTGCCATAAATTTGTGCAAACTCTTACCTACCATAAGTTTTCCTCCCTTATCCTCACACCTTGCTATTGTTAAAAATGCATCTTGTAGTAATTTTCCTAAATGATTTATAACATGGTAATTATTTATAGCATGTTTGCATGGAGAGTGATTCATTTTTTTGCCTTGATAGAATGCATGTGATGCTTCCATTTTTTAACACTAAAGCCACGGTCCTAACACTTCAGTAATGGTCTTTCTAATTTGTTAACTATTTTATCTACAGTATAGTAGGTTTAAGATTGTTTTTATTCTTTTAATACACTATTTATAATGTATCTCATATTTCTTAGGCCATATTTTTATAAACAGTTCTAAAAGTTGCTTATTACATTAACTATAAATTATTATTATGAAAACAGTACACATAAATAAAAATGTACGGCCCTTAACCCATTGCGGATCAGTGATGAGCTCAGCTCGCATAAGTGATCTGCTTTTACTTTTACCTCCAAATAGTTACAATAGACTTTACTAGGTTGCGTACGTCAACTCTACTATTCATCAACTGGGTATTTTTAATAACGGGTTTCGTTTATAAAAACTTTCATTAATATCCAATAGATCGCAATAGTATGTTGAAGTTGAAGAAGCAGTTTATAATTTGTTCGGTAACATAATACAGTATTTAGTTTAGATATAGTGCGTTTCTATCCACTTCGGTGCACTGATATAGCAAGTGACATTGGGGTTAGTGAAACGGACACAGAGGAGACCGTTGTTGTCATAAAGCCTAGTCTATTCGATGACTCAGACGATGTTATCTTTTTGCCCGAACTGTGTGCGCTATATTTATACCGACATCATCCCCGCCACCCTATAACCTGGCTTGCCACCTGTTGCCACTGCTATTTCGCCAGTATTCCAGCAGGCCACTGTTACATCTAACAAATTACCTGCAGTTTTATTGCGGCACGCTGTTACTGTATTGCCGCCGCACCAGCCGTTTGTAAATTATTCATATCCGCTGGGGCACACGCGTATAATAAATCAATCCGCAATGGGTTAAAAAATTACATTTGATTTGTAATGTGTGATTTCTTATTATTTTTACATCCCATATAGTTAAAACTGGCATTTGTACTCTTCAAACATTTTAGTTTCATTATTCCTCACAAAATATAATTTTTATTTATTCAAATAATTTTTTTTATTATTATTTTTTTTTAAGGCTATTTTAAATGGCCTGTCTCTTCTTAAGCAAGTAGAGCTGTTATGATTTGATGACATGTTTTGAGTAGTTGGCACTTGACCTTGGATGCTATGTGTTTGTTTGTACGTAGGAATGCTGAGGGGTCCCAGATACTCAGGGGTTATTGTTTGACCAGGTAATGCATTGTTATTATCTTTATTTTTTAAACTTATCACATAACTGGAGAAGGTGTCACTATTTCACAAACCTTGCTTCATTAGTGTTAATAATGTTAATATTTTCCATGGTTATTCTGTTGGATGTTTTTAGAATTGTTAATACAGTACCTTCAGTTTTTACAGCATCAATTGCTTGATAATAATAATAATACTAGATTTATGTTTTATATTTTATCATCAAGTGTACAAGGCTTGATTGACTTTAGTGAACTGTAATTCAATCAATAAATCAGTATCACTGTATGTGTATGGGTGGGCGGGTGGGTCAGTGTCACTGTACGTGTATGGGTGGGCGGGTGGGTTCAGCAACATCAGGGGGTGTTGTTGCACTGTCTAAAAGCAGGCTTTACTAGGCATGTCTTTTGATTATAATAATTTGTCAAAATTTTGTATGACCAATAACCTAAAGTGAGCGGATTGAGGCTAGTCCTATCAAACTTCAACATTAAATACGGTTTGGATCTCTTCAGAAGTAATTTTCTTAAAACTTGTCTAAAGCAGAAGTAACTGTACGTTTAGACATCTGAAGCCATGCCCTGCGTGTGGTAAGGATAAACACTTGGTTGAGACAGCTATTTTCCTCCTTGTTATCAATAGCTAGTAGAGAAAGACCAAACAGACACAACACATAACCAAAAGAAATCTGTAAAGACAGGCTAATTTAATACAGGCCAACATGGTTAATATGCTCCAAGCTAAGAAGCGCAGCTGAATCATCTTTGAGAACAGAACGTTATTATAATATGCGTTTTCTGTGCATCGAGTGCTGGAGTGTATCATCCCAGCTACATTATCCATAGAAAAGCTGGATTAAAAAAATGTTTTAATGTAACATATTTCATAATTATTTACAAACTATTAAATTATAGTAATTGTCCATTAAAATCATTTATAAACTGAATTTTTAGCCTGTGGCTTTTGTAAAATTCTTCATAATCAAGTACTTTATTAACTTTACAACTGTTGGAAAGGGAAAATATAGCCCTTTCCAACAGTTGCATGCCTATCTGATTTAGCCCTGTTTACGGATTAAGATGTTTTATGAGATTTATACATTTAAGTCAGGGGGAAAAGTGAACTGGAAAAATAGAGGCGATTGTAATATTGTTGGACAAATTTTAACCCTTTGCGATCAACATTGAAATATATGGGTTGTCCTCTGCGGACGCGTGGCCTGGCTCACGGCCCACAGCCATTTTTGCGCCAACTCATATTAGTTTCGACTTGTGTTGTCCTCAGCGCACGCGTGGCCTGGCTGACTGGCCACTATAGAATTCCTTCTACGGTCGTATGGCCCGTGTGACTGCCCAATAAATTCGTTCTCCATTTAGAAATAATTACATTATACTAGTGTAGCCGTAAAGTGCTGACATCAAACGAGAAACTATTGAACTAAATGAAACACCAGCTGTTTTTATTTTACTGCCAATCAAATCACAAGAGAATATAAAATAACAACGTGTCTTCCACTGCCTATTCACGTAGGCTATTGCAGTGAATGTTTGAAAGTTGTCAAACAAAAAGTTTAAAACCCAATAATAACCATGAAACGATTGTAACAGCAATAGCCTAATTAATTGTTTAATTTCATTTTATTTTGCAATAATATTTTAATTTCATTTTATTGTTGTGTATTGTAGTGTAGTGTTTCAATAAATGTCTTTTCATAATTTTGTATTTTAATAATTTCTTATTTGTAGTTACACCAACACAACAGTTACTTAAGGATATAAACAATCATCATAATTATTATTTATTTATAAACCGTTGGTAAACTATTTTTATTCACGATAAAGTAATGAGACAAATCCATTGTGAGTGCATAGGTAACAAATATATTTATAGAAAATTTCGTTATTAAATAAATAGCAAGATAAACTTTTTTAATTTTATCGAATACTAATAACTTTTAATATAAATGTTATGTACAAAATAGACAGTCAGGATATTAATTATTATAATAAAATAGCAAATTTTAATAGTGACTGCACAAGTAGATTTTCAAACTATCATTTATTTAATTTGTTTAAATAAGTAACAAATGAAACTAGTATTTTACAATTAAATTGACGTTAATACTTATTAAATGGTCTGTTTAAATGTATAATTTACAATAGTTTTATAAAGTATCGGGTACTAGTTTTTTAAATTTTAAATATCCGATGTCAATATTGCCGCTTGTAGCAGTAAATAATTCTGAGTCGATGGGAGGTAGCCGCCATGTTAAATACCGAGCTGGTGCTGAGAAAGACACGGCCCGGGAGACGGGCCACGCGAGCGGCGAGGACAACTCACCAATAAATTATTCCGAGCTGTCTGGAATTTCTTGTGGCCCGGCAGCCGGGCCGCACGATCGCAAAGGGTTAATACAACTATCAGTTAATTAATATTTTAATTAATTACTTAGTGACATTGTCATGCTCCCACTTGTCTTATTATCTAAAACAAGACACGACCTGATGATTTTTTTTTTTTGGCTGATGACATTTTTTTTTTTTTATTTTAATTTTTTTGGGGGTTTCCGACCACTAGAAATCTATTGGGAGATATGGATGCTACCTATTCAGTTTGTAAAATTCATCTGAGTGAAGCTTCAAATGAACTTAAATATCCTAGATACATTTTTAAATGGCCGACAAGTAATTCATTTTGACCACATGACATGTCAATGATAATTAAGTGTATTTGCAACTAACAAATAATTTTTAAAACTGGCTATATGTTGAAGAATTTAAAAATATTGTCAAGATATTTTTGACGTCACCTCTTTTCAATTTACTTTATATTTATGAAACTAATAAAATATTTGTTGTGTAAATTTAAATTATTAAAATACTAAGTAAGATTAGTAATTTTAAGTAGGAACAGATGCTTTGATCTCTTCAAAATATTATTCTATTTTTAACTCTACCATAACTATGGGAAGTAAGCGTTTCTTTGTACTTTTAGTTTCCTCATTAATGTTATGCACATCCATGATCCCCCCCCTCCGCCTTAGCACTGCACAAGGAAGTGATTGTGTGGAAACCTCTCTTGTTGTGTGAAAGTTTTTCTTTTTTCGTTTTCTTTATCCCCTGTTGTGTTTGAGTTGGTATTTGATGTGTTTTTGCCATGTTTTCAGTCAATGTGAGGGCCAACTCCAAGGACATGACTACGGAAGAGATGAGGAAACTGATTGAGAGGTCAGTTGAAGACCTAATCTCTAATCACTCTACCATTTCTCATTTATTTAATCAGTTATGAAAGTAATTAACTAAACTACATCTAAAAACCTCATTGATTATTAATTTTGACAAATTATGTGATACGTTTAAATTTCTCATCATATAAATTTTTAACAGACATTTCAAAATATTTTATACTAGATATTTTTTCCCGTACTTAACTGTGATTCAAAATATAAACTTCATAATGTTTAGATTGTGCAGTGTCTTGATATTAAATTTTACTTCTCAGTATGCTTTATTTTGAACTGTAAAAAATCTGAATACAAATTGCTTAAAGAACTTATATTAAGAGTATTAATAAAATAATATCATAAAAAAACATTGCTTATAATAATAACTAGTATCTTGAGATATCGTTGATTCATCTCCTAAGATGAATTCCAAATAGCTTAAAACGTTCTCACACCTTCATAAAATTACGATACACCACAGAGAAGAAAGAAACATAGGTTGCATTCAATAGTGTGATAGATGTGTGTCGAGTCAGTGTGTCAGGTAGTTATTTCTCCAGTTTGCCGTGTGATGGCAGGGCCAGCACCTTTCAGTCCCTCCCTTATCATCCCGAATTTTACAAGAAGATTTATCGAAGTAATGTATAAAGATGTGCATCAGTTGTAATATATTTAAAACTGCCTCTTAGACATTCGCTTTGGCCATAAGAAAGCAACCTCTATTTCCTTTTTCTCTGTGTATACACAAAGTCCTATATAAAATAACTCAAATTTTTCCATGAAAAAGAAAGAAAGCATTGAGACAAATGATCAGAAATGTACAGACTCTCTAGTATAACAAGTGAGTAAAAATATTTTAAATTTTCACTTTTCTAAGGAACGTACAAACGAAAATCTTTGCAGGCAGAGTTAAGAAATTTATAAAAATATTGCTGTAATAATGTATAAAGGAATGATAGGTAAGTTTTGGTATTCTCTGTTTGAATTGATTGAAAACAACAACAAAAATGTTTCTCAATTACAATTATAACTATATGTATTTATCAAAGCTTTTACTTTTCTCTAAATAATAGTTATGATAATAGTGCATCAAGTGATACGTTACTTACTTCTAGTTTCTTTTTTGTTTAATGCCACTTTTTAAAAAAGAATGTTGAACAAAAGCTTATCAACAAAACTTATTTGTATGAAAAAGAACTTGATAAATAATTTTTAAATTCTTAAATTCTTGACCCCTTCTAAAAAAAAAACCAAACGTTTGATTGATTTTATTATTATTTCCTTTTCTAAAAGACTATATCTATCAGAACAAATTTCAGTTTAAAGCTGCAACTTGAATGGTTAAGCTCTTGATTATTAAATTTGTTAATGTTTTTATTGTAAATAAATAATTTGTTTATAAGTAAGTTATGTCAGTTCTGCAATCAGACAAATTAAAATCTGTCACTGCATTCAGAATTAATATTGAAAAATAAACTTACTAATACAGGACATTTTGTTGTGTTTTTTGCTAGGTTATTTAATATTTATTGTTAGCTTATATGACAAAACAGCAACTGAACTAATATGGAAAGTAATTATTTTGTACCTGAAGTTACACATTATATTAATGGAAAAGGTAGGGAAAAGAACCTCTCAAAGTATATTACTAATGAATATATTCTGTAAAATACTTTTATTGATATTATTTTTGTTGTGTATTGGTTATATAATATTTGAAGTAATATGCTTTGTGAATAGAGTAAATGATTTTTTTCTTTGATGTGTTCTTGTTTATCTGTTGTTGGTTGTGTAATTTGTTGTAACATTGCACTGTCTTGTTTCATGGTGGCCTACAGGAAACCGTAAGTTTCTCGTAGGATAGAGTAGATGTTGCACTTTCACCCTTCATCAATTCATTTTCCATCCTAAAGTTCATCTCCAATAAAATGTCTCATTAACTCATCTATTTATAATTTACAGCGTCATTGTGAAACTTTAAACAGGTATGACCATCCATCATAGTCATAATTACTTTGATGTATATTTGTTCTACAATAATCACTAACAATACATCTATAAGGCATTGAAAATTTACATAAACACCTCAACTTCATCGTACAGCTATTTATTGAAATTATTAATAACTCAAGGATCAAGATAATCCAATAAGAAATAAATGAACTTTTAAAATGCACAAATAGCGAGGTTAAGGCTAAGTAGCCCTCTTCTAGCCTAACCACAAAGAAGAATAAGAAGTGCAATTGGTACAGGCAATAATTATTTATGTCATGAATCTGTCCTATTTATGTTTTTCTCTGACCTAGCATTGCTGGTTAGCGGTTTTTACTGGGATATTTTTTTACTACATGTCTAACCCTTCTCAGACATATTTGCTTGGATAACTCAGTGATAGCAAAATATGACTTTTAAAAACTTCATATAAAACAATGGCACAATCATTGGGGGGGCCTGAAAAGCAGGAAGAAAATTTTATTCATACAGAAAATAATATCATTGAAAAACATTCTATTTATATGGTGTTTTGTTATTTAAGATTTTGTAGAATTTTCTGTGTACACCAATTTTATAAAATCTTTTAATGAAGCAGTTGTAAAAGCCAGAGAGTAACATTCTGTTGCCAGCTAGTCAACCAGCAGTCTCTATTTGAGTCAGTGCAGTGTACTTTACTGACCGCTGCTAGATCGAACAGAATGAACCTTGTCAATGAACAGAATAATTGCCAATGATCTTGCTTAACACGTTCACTGCAGAGGACGTTTATGGATGCCCCAAGCAACTGGCATGCAGAGTGTGCTTATGCAAACTTATGTTTAATTTGGATATGTATTTATAGATGAAGGAAGATTGGAAGTGCAATGAAGGAAGATTATTTTATTTAAAACCAATTCTCTGATGGTAAATACAAGTCAGAAGACAGTTCGGACAGCTCTGACGATGATGTTGAAGACATCCACCATGGTCGTCTAGGCTTGGCGCTACCGTAATGTGCTAAGCCTAGGTTATGCAGAATAAATTTTGTATTACTTCAAAATACTTTTGTGAGTTACCTGAAAATAAAAACTATAAAAGTGTACTGAACGTACCATAATGTACTATTTTCATGATATTTTTGGTGGAAACACTCACTGTTAGTGGAGGATCACAAACTATCCAGACGGACGACGTCTATAGACCTGGAAGTGACTTCACGGTTAGGCGTTAAAATGGCATCCTATATCACTCCAGATAACATTTTGACTAATCTGACATCATTCTTTTACAAGTTAAAAGAATTATTATATCCACATTTTAGAACATTAATTGTAAAACTTTGCAGTGAACGTGTTAAGTACTTTGTCGAGTATTTAATTGCCTATGCATTCAATTATATTGTGCAGTTCATTTAATAAAGGACCAATTAAGGGGGAAATAGCTACCTTAAATCAGTCCTAGCAACAATAACATTAATAATAGATATAAAACTAGTACTAAATAATGCATCACCAGAAACTGATAATAATTATTCAATGAGCAACATACTCCCATTCACAACCATCACAACGATATCAAATTAAATAGTTGATATATTATAGAAATTTGTCAACAAATGTATTGCACAACATAACAAAGATTGACAAGTTAACAATGTGACAAGTATTTTCAAAGCTGTAAATAAACATTTAAAATCTTTCTTTACTAAAATAAAAAAACAGACACTCATGGGTGTCCCGAGATATTTAGATTTCTGTGGATCCTCATCAACAGCAGGTTTATGGTATTTAATGTTGACATTAATTGAATAGGAATAGCACTAGATTATTCATTATAAAAAGAAAGAACGTCAATATCAAGCTGATTTGATTAAGCACTCAAAAAAAGCCCCAACGATGCAAGTTTGGTGAGGACAGCACGTGTAGAAACGATCTGAAATAGCCCCAGCGTCATGTGTATACTATTGGGGAGTCATTCAATAAATAATAGAATTTATGAATGTGAGTGAAGCAGTTGATGACATCCATAATTGGTAGAATGGTCACTATTTGTTTTTCCTGTTCACGGTATTGAAGTCAAGAATAGACCTATCATGTAATGTGCACACAGAGGTGATAGGAATTTTATCATGACTCATGGTTGACGGAACCTTTCATCTTTATCTCATATTGAATTCGGTTACCATTGTTCCACTTAGCTATAAAAAAAATAATCATTAACTTGCGCACCTAGATGTGCATTCTTATAAAAGAGCATGACAAGGAATAATTTTTCCTGTGTCGGTATTTGAGTGGACTGTCAATTCCTTACTACCACAACTATCTAGTATCTTTGCTGAGTTGGTAAGCCTTTAAAAGAGGCTTTTGTATCAAGGAGGTTGAACTATCTATATCCAACTCTGTATGAGCATATGTAGCCTTGACGTATGTAGTAGACGCTAACTTTGTTTAAGTAAGATTCATAATAAGTTCTTAATATAAATAGACAATCACTTTCTCTAATGGTATTTTACCTCCTAATATGAAAATAAATATTAATGTCCTCTACCCCAAAATAATTATGAGCCAAAAGTTAAAACTAAATATAAAATATATAAATTTGTGAACATATATTGAGCAATAATTTTAGAATATAAAATATATACTCGTAATTACCTCGTCAATTTTAATACCGTAATTTAAATCAAAATAGTGAATAGTATAAAATGCATAAAGTTGTGAACATTTATTAAGACGTCCAGCAAAGATTTTATATCAAATATATGTAATGATGGCAGACTTAAGCTAAAATAAAGACTGATTCTTTTCAATTAATTTATAAATTAGTTACTAACTATTACACAAACATATTATTCCAGAAACGAAGCAAGCCACCAACAACTCCAAAACGGAGGGCTCACAACCTACGATACTGTGGCAGTGTAACCTCTAGTGTGCTAAGGTGCCATAGAGCGGCAGGCTCTCTACATTTGGGCTACGGGAAAAAATCGTCAAGGCACTACAAGAAGGTTGATCTAAATTAATAGCTCTGAAGCTTGTTTGGTGAATCAAAAATTAAATTTGTATACCATTTAAATTCAATTTAGTTTGAAGATGTGTTTATGTATTAAAGTAAAATATTGTTACTGTTTTGTTCTGTTATTCAAATTGTTGTTATGTATAATAATTTTAAGCATCACACATTTCGAGTTTGTCTGATTTTCATCATTTTATATTTATATGTTTTTTAATTTTTTAGAACTCATTACATTTAACTATTTCGTCTTCCTTCGACAATTTGACTAAAAATCACTTTTCCTGTAGTGACCAAACTAGCTATCATCAATAAGCTAGCACTCGACACAGTTGTGGTCATCTCCTTCATCAGTCTGCCGTCATCATATTCAAGCTCAAAACATTATAAAAGCATGTAAAATTGTGATATTCCTTTTGTTGTGTGTATATTAATTAGGTATTAATTTCTTCCTGCTTAATTCTGCGATCTTTTCATGTCGTTGCGTTTATTGCAAAGGGCACAACTGTTAGATAGATTAACACTTAAGACAAGTTGTTTGGTAAACAGTTCGTAATTTACAAAATTACAATAACAAAACTAGTTTGTGTGACATTAACTGTAAGAGGCATCATCGAACAACACGTCTGGATTGTTCATTTATCTGACTTTAGACATAGACGTTAGGAGTGTAGATAATGTTTAAATTGGAATTAAATTGATTTAGTATTTTATATGTCATTATATAATTAAGTATTGTAAATGGATTTATCATAAACATATTTATGTCTAATACATGCTAACTGGTTTAGCCGCGTGTTTTGATGTCCCAACTCCATGGATGTAACATTTCTTTACGGATGTTGTTTTATCTCATCATATTTAAGTTTTGCTTTTAGGTTTGTTACTTGTAATATATTAATTAATAATTAACTATCAATCATAAGCGTTAGTATTATGATAAATATTATATATAATAAATATTTAAATTTTTTAGTCTTCGAAATCATCGAAAATGATTTGTAGATTAGTTTATATGTTGATAAACTGTTTATTCAAGCATAGCTTCACAACAACTTTGGTTAAATACAACTCTGAGCCTTTTTACATGATAAAGTCAGCTTAACGCATAACTATCAATCTCTACTTTAGTTAGTGTATATATTTATATTGAGCATCACTTCTGTTTTTATTTAAGATTTTAGTTTATCGTTACCGTCTTTTAATTACCTTATTCAAAAGCATTCACAATTCTTTTTGATAGAAATACTCTATATTTTGAGATGGTATAGTCCAGTTTTCTATAGCTTTTGGTGTTGTAGACCTCCTAGCTCTAAGCATACCAATAAGTACTAGTCTATATCGAAGCAGATTTTCAGCCGTAGCAAAATCGTAAATTTGTCTATTTAAATGCCATCAAATGTACTCTGTATTTTAATATTATCATCGGATAATTTGTTTATATATTGAATATATATATGAATCTCAATTGTTGTACATTGAATGTATTTAGTTTGATTATTCATTTTATCAATGGTAATTACGGTAGTTCTCATTGATTGTCGAGACTGAATATCGATACCTTTTAGCATGAAAAATCCAGCCATAGTAAAGCAGCGTACGCATGTGTCTCCCTATATTCACTAATAATGTGTGACACCAGTGCGTCGGCTATTGGATCGGTCCTGGTGCTATGCAATTATGTGCAAAAATATTGTTAGTTGTTCCTCCCTAACTAATTTAGTTTTAATTCAACGGTGTTTATGCGTTACAATTTTTCACTAAGGTGTTATTTTAATATTGTCTAATTATACTAGCTAGGATAATGCAACAGTACTTGTTTGTTACTCCGTCAGCTTGAGCAGTCACGTGTATTTTCTATATTTTAAATATTACTAAACTGCAATGATTTTCACTGCTTAAGCATATTTTGTATACTTAACCTATGAATATATCATTGTTTCCAATCATGAAATCTTTATGTAGTTTTCAACTGAACTCGGATGAAAACAGTTTTAAGTAAATGCTATTTGTACCAAAGTTGTAGACCTAATTTTAGAAATTTTGTGTTAATAAAGATTGACAAATCAAAGTCAGCTTTTTATTTTGTACCTCACCCTTCAGGTTTAAAAAATAGTATATTTCTTAACAAGAGTGGAAAGTGGGGTTTTGCATGTTCGAGACCATATGTTTGAAGTGCGAGACTTGTCTAGCACTTCAAATGGTCGAGAACATACAAAACACTTTCACTCGAGTTTTGAACGATACTTTTCACTACACTACGGAATAAAAACAGGTGTTGTTGACTGTGGAAAATTTTCGGTTGTAAACAATGTTACTTTCGGTAGTAAACAATAGACAGCTGTTGAAAATATGATGTTTCGCAGGCTGTAAACACATAACGAAAACAGCTGAACTCATAGTAATGTAGTGAAAATTATATTATATAAGAGAAAGAATTATTGGTTTTAATATAATTTAATGAACTGAAATGAACTCATCTGATCTAAATTAATATCTATGCAACTCTATAGCATGTCTTATTGCAAGTTGAACATGTACAGTAAATGTATGTTCGAAAAAATAAAAATTGGTATATTCCTTGAATTTGAGGTCTAGGGTTAATACTGTAAGATGGAACTGGATTCAGTAGGCTTCTATTGTGAAAAAACTCATGTATTGTATTGTTGAATGACTTAGCGCTTGAATGTAAAATTATAATGGAATAACTACAAATAATTAATATAAATGTGATAAAGAAATGTTTAATAAAGGTTAATTAACTGTGCATACTTGAATCACCCATTGATGATAAAGCCTATCAGTGATAATAGATGATCTTGGTAAACTTCTACTTCCCACTAACAGAAAAATGCTGGAAGTTTTTAGATGCAAAATGTAGGTTTGCTAATGTTATAAAGCAAACATGAAGCTATTCTCTGCTGAAAATTTGTTTTAGGAAGGGATATACTCATTATTCTGTTTGTGGAAATGTTAAAAAACCTATACATTCAAATAACTTGTTGTATTGTAAAAGCTTCACAAGCAATGGCAATCAATGGTTTGTTCAACAATTTTACTAGAATGTTCCTGAAGGGCTTATAGCCCACATGTACAGTAAATGAAATGGGCGGGTGGGTCAATACCACTGTACGTGTATGGATGGGTGGGTGGGTCAATACCACTGTACGTGTATGGGTGGGTCAATCAATACCTCTGTACATGTATGGGAGGGCGGGTGGGTCAATACAACTGTACGTGTATGGGTGGGTGGGTGGGCCAATACCACTGTACGTGTATGGGTGGGCAGGTGGGTCAATACCACAGTACGTGTATGAGTGGGCGGGTGGGTCAATCAATACCTCTGTACATGTATGGGAGGGCGGGTGGGTCAATACCACTGTACGTGTATAGGTGGGTGGGTGGGTCAATACCACTGTACGTGTATGGGTGGGCAGGTGGGTTTCTTGTATTGGCACTTTTTCGATGAAAAATCTGAATTTTTTCTAGTGAAATCTTAACTATACGTACTTGTTTAGAAAGTCCAGCTGGTCATTGAAAAGCATCAGAATGGCCCGTGAGACGTCTAAGTCCGTGTCTTAGTATCTGAGACATAGTATCATATGTCTCAGATACTAAGGTTAAGAACATTTTCTAACCTTCTTCTCAGTCACACTGTATTTCTCCATATTTCAATATATACATCATTTCTTTTATATTTGTTGGTGTAACACCAACTACACATATCCCATAAGCATTCGTAAGACCAATAGTCTTCGTTGAACTCGAGGGTTACTTAGTTGTACATAACAAAACTCTGATTATTAACACTGACCTCAGTCTGTCCATAATTCCTATATTCCAAGGATTTGAATGGGGCATCATTAAAAATAAGCCATCCACTTAAATCAGGAAAGTTGGTTACAGGCTGAGGTAGGCAGAGCGTGTTCAGTTCTGTTGTTGGCACTCAAAGCGTGCAGGGGTGTTGTTAATATCACAGACTTTTCATGTGACAAAATGAAAAGCATTAACTGCTTATACTAAATACTGTATAAAAGTTATGCCGATATATTGAAGAAGGTATAAGATTGTGCTATCCAGAATCAGACCCGTGACAATTTAAGAAATATGCAGTGGGAAGAGCTTTTTACATAAACATTCCATTTACACTGTTTGTAAGCTGAATATTTGAGTGATCATAACTGGATGAAACTAAGATCGTCAACAAACCAAAATGTCAACAATTTAGTGGAGAAGGCACATTGTAGCAGACAGAAATCCAACTGTGATGGAACTCCATGCACTGTAAAAAGAGCTATTTGGTCTCCAAACGAGCATGCATAGAGAGGCATGCACTTAAGGTATCTTACTTATTTCCTGCTCTCCTGTTTTTCAAATTAACCATGGCATTACGAGAGCATAATCATATAAGAGCCTTCATCAGCACCTCTTTGTGCAGCCTGCAATAAGACCTCTTATTATAGTGCTCTCTTTTTTTTTTTTTTTTAATTAAAATTATTAGGGGAGAAAATCATATAGGAGCTTTCAATCTAAGAGACTTCATCAGCACCTCTTTGTGCAGCCTGCAATAAGACCTCTTTATTATAGTGCTTTCCTGTTTTTTTTGTTTTTTTTTAATTCAAATTATTAGAGGAGAAAATCATATAGGAGCTTTCAATCATACATTTGAGGGGCCTAAAATGTAACACCTGTCACTCAATCATGTCCTGTTCCGCTGGGATTTCTGTTACTTCAGTGTCAGGAGAGCAGAGCCATACAGGTGTTTCAATGGCATGTGCATCTGTGAACCCTTACTCCAAATCTTGCTCTGCTGGTGTTTCTGATTCAAATTATATCAAGGGATGAATCATATAAGAGCTTACATTCACATCTGATTGAGGAGCATTCTAATGGACTTCGCTACTTAATCATGCTCTCCTGGTTCTTCCAAGTGTTCGAAGTTCAGGGAGGCTAAATCATAATGAAGTTTTTAATAGCATTTATCTGTGGAGGTTGCATTGGAATAATTATCTGAATTTTTCTAAAATTTATGCTATCAGGATAACCCGCTGGTTTGTGTTTAAGAGCCCACACATTAGTCTGTTATCATCCTTCAAGCAATGTTGGATATAATTCTCCATCTACAATTCTATATATGTCTCAATGCCATGCATGTCCATGTAAAATAGTTTTACTGTTGGCCAAGCCTTAATGCACGTGTCCTTGAAGTAAAGCTGTGTACTGTGCAGGTACAGCGTCAAGGATCTTAGTTTGAATCCAACATGGGGCTGGTACTTTTTTCCCTCATACTGTGAAGGCACTGATCTGTATCATAGAGCTGTAAGACCCACCTTCAATAAATGGGGTCCACCATTGGGTTGTCGAAGTAGTTGCAATCAGTATTTCAATCACGATTTCTCAGCACAATATCTATTTTGCTACTTTTTACATATAAGAGAAGGATGAAAGTGTCCAATGCACATCTCTAGTGTAATT
The DNA here is from genome assembly GCA_035578905.1 of Stictocephala bisonia. Taxonomy (NCBI): domain Eukaryota; kingdom Metazoa; phylum Arthropoda; class Insecta; order Hemiptera; family Membracidae; genus Stictocephala; species Stictocephala bisonia. The sequence continues at coordinate 187,246 of JAQJVL010000487.1, forward strand.
CCATGTTAAAGGTACACATTTCCACCAACTTCAGTAATGTCTCACAGCGTTCTATGTGATTAAGCTTAAGATCGCAGGGAGATCAGGAGTAGCATGTTTAATTAAAATGCAGCGGAAAAGTATTTTCCAACAAGTCCGTTATTACACTGCATGCCGAACAACTCTCCACCGTAGTGCTCTGCTATGGATCAAAGGAAGAACTGTTTTGCAGCTTTGTTGTCATTGGAAGAAGATGATGTTGACATTTCCATGGTTTTACTGCCAGAAAGAAGAAATTCATCTAGTGAATTGATTCAAGAGAGTGCTTTTAAAATGTTTATCAATAGGCACTTGATAGACAATTAAAAAGTAAAATTCAAAGAATATTTTAGATTAATAAAAGACCTGTTTTTCTCTCCTGTTGATCTGGTTCACGATGATATATCTTTGAAGCCAACAAATACGATTGCAAAAACTTATGAAATAAAACTCACGATCAACACATAAAACTTTATTAAACTTAATAAATTAATGAAATGGACAACATTGCTGATAATTTACAAAATAGACAAGTTTTATAGGTGAAAATAGAACATCGGATAAACTGAATGGAAAAATAATACTGTTGGCACGTTCGTATCTTAACAGTTATAAAAACACACAAATTCATTTCTACAAAGATTTAATATTAGGAATTTTTAAGTTCTACTTAAAATAAAGAATTTAACATTTTTTCTACAACCAAATCCATCCATTCAAGCCTCTAACATATTGTGATTATGCTGTAGGATTTCCTGATGTTATTTGAAAACGATATTTAGTTCTGTTTTTATTTAACTGAGCGTATGACTCCTTACATAAAAAAAAAACACAATTGTTTATTCCTCCCAATGTTATTAATGTAAATAACAAGTTTGTTGTATTACAGGAAAATATTTTGTATCAGTTTTAACTATCTATTACGCCAGCATTCCATTCATACTGCAGTACTGTATTAAGTTGATTAACTTTCTATTTTAAAATAGATCTATACCACTAACCAGTGGCGTAGATAACACCCCGCAGACTGTACGTGTATGGGTGGGCTGGTGGGTTACTACCACTGTACCAAGGTAAGCGATAAGATAAGTATAGCGATATCGGATTCCTAGTGGATAAGGATTACCATAGTGGAAGTAAAAATGAGTGGGGAACAGTTTTTAGAGCAATAGAATATTTATCAAGCGGTAGTGAATTAACCTAATACCCATACACGTACAGAGGAATTTCAGTACCTCTGTACGTGTATGGGTGGGTCAATACCACTGTACGTGTATGGGTGGGCGAGTGGATCAATACAACTGTATATGTATGGGTAGGTGGGTGGGCCAATACAACGTTGGCCCAATACGTTATGGGTGGGCGAGGGGGTCAATACCACTGTACGTATATGGGTAAGCGGGTGGGTACATACACCTCATGGCTCGGAGGTACACATTGCGAAGGAGACAGCTCTTTAATGAGACTTTCATCCTCAATACTGTACGAACTGTAATTAAAGAATTTCGCGCTGGATTTCTTTCACTGAGGGGATGCAGCAAGTTAAATGGCGTGATGTGATGAAAAAAATAAGGATAAGTAAATGTTGAAAAACAACTACTAAAAATTAAGCCTAATTTCGAAACATTGAAATTTTTGCAATAAATATTTTTATTTTAATACCCAAAAAAACTGTTACAGGCTAAATGCTAAATTCATGGTAAAGTCGTAAACCATAGGCCCGTTAAAATACAGAGCGGCAATGTGATCTAGCAGTTATTTTGCCCTTGACCGTCTATGTGCACTGCGGCCCACCACTATTTCCGAAGGTAATTTTGCTGTCGCCACCCAACTACAGACATCAAATGGAGCCTTGCTCGCAGTCGTCCACTCCCTCTCATAGATCACTAGAGTTTTATGTTGATCATTAGACTCTTTATAGTTAATTGATCGTCATGAGAAGAGGGGGCGCAGTTCTGTCTACCTACACTACAGCTATTAACAAACAAAAAAATTTAATCCTGATAATGTAGTTCAGATAACATGGAACTTCCAACTACCACAGTTTGGATAAAATGTCCAGAGTGTAAAATTCACTGTTTAAAGGTGTTTTATTTTACTTTCAGACAACTTCTAAACTTAACGTTACTACAATATTGAATGAAGTTCTTCAAAAATATAATGGGACCTTTTATGCTCTGTCAAATTAAATGTAAAGAGAATATCACTAAATCATACTATTCATTATGGTTCAGACAATATTTTCCAAACATACCTTTAAATTTTATTCAGTTTTCTTTTAATCACTGGTTAAAATTAAACTAAAATATGCCAACAGTGAATTGATCAACTTACTATTAATGTAATTCTACAAGTTCCTTGTAAAATCATGTGAGGCATTGAGTTTACATTTGTACATTCTTACAAAAACCAATGTACTAATAATTTTGACAATTGCCACTTTCAGTACTCAAGTTTACAATTAATTGTTATATTCTTTTTTTTCAATACAAATCTCGACAGATTTCTAACTGATAAGACTTTCATATATTCTCAATTGGCAGCTGTTTCTAGATTACTATACTAATTCCCAAACTGCCAAGCCACTGCTGGAAAGTCTATAGACCAACAGAGATAGACAGTCTCACCGTCAGCAGGCTAAAACATGCTTTTCTATTTTAAGCTTACAGTTTGTGTTAATTTTACAGTTGGAGTGAATATCTTATGATTAAATGATTTTTTAATTTTAAACCGTCAAGAATGGCATTATAAGTTCTAAATTTTTAACTGTACAAAAAAACTAAATTTGTACAACAGTTTTTAACTTATCAAATTATACTTCACATGTTACAATACAATCATCATTACGGACTTAATCATTTAAATAGAAAGTCATGGCTTTGTGGAGTTTATTTGTGTATGAATGAATGAAATGGCCCCCTTAGTTTTTTTTAGGTAGAGGGCACTAGATTTAATTTTAATGAGAATTTAACACAGGAAAAAGCGCCTTATTTATAAATCCATTTTCAAAAAAGAAACAAAATTAAAACTAAACTAACTTAACTAACAGTTTGAATTTTCAGCTGAAAGAATGTAAAGGACAATCTTCAAATGCTGAAGATGTAATTAGTAACGATGAAAATTTTAGTTTTGTAGTTTTTATTCAATGTTTAAACGCTGAAAGTGGGTGTATTATCAGCTTGATTTTCTCTATAATCTTCTAACCTCTGGAGTTTGCGTTTCTTATTTGTTAATAAATTTTAATTTAGTATTTTGTCAACATTAAATCTAATATGAAGTATGAGACAATAACAAACTTACCAAGCAAGATAAAGCCATTAAACAAAGCCATAAGAGAACAAAGTTTGCGATGCTAAAAGCTTCGTTTTTAATAAACTTAAGCCTGGCAAAGTCTGTGTACAAACAAGTTTTGTCTTTGATTCGGCTTATCGGATTCGATATCTAAATAAGTTTGTAATTTAAACAGTATTTTTAAGTTGTTCAGTAATCATGAACAGTTTAGAAATCATTGAAAAAATAAATAAATTCTGTGTAACTAATCTTTCGCACTAGAGCAAAAACAGATTATAATACTTTACTCGTTTGTACATATAAATAAAATGTACGTTTAGAAAATTACATACAATACACTATATATTTACAGACTGTAATAAGGTTTATACATAAAATTACAAAGCTGAATACTAGTTAGTTCGATGATGTTTTGTTGATGGAGTTCTCTTCATATCTGTAACAAAACACAAGCGTTTTTTATATCATCATTATAAATGTTGAAAAATGAATTTAATAAAATACTTTCTATACTGAATGGAGATGTTTTTAAGTTATGGTGGAACAAAATTGTGAGGGTGGACGCAATGAAATCCCGACCAAGGCAATCATTGCGCATATTCATCTTATAATTATTTATTAAAATCAAACTCTCACACTTCAACCTAAATCATTTGATTATACAAACTTAGTTAAAAGTCTGGAGACAACTGCATAACTTGTTAGTGAGTTGGCATAGAAAAATCAAACTCAAAATACACTTATAAAGCAGAAAAGTGATTTTTATACATGGAAAAAGCAAGCCACAAATCCATACTTGAACATTTTGGGGGAGCTCAAAAAAGTTTTGAATGCAAACTTCTATTATTTGATCACTTTTTGCTGAAGGTCTTCGTAAATATATCCCACCCCCTGAATAGCAGATAGTAAACAATCTATAAACTTTTTCAATTTACTGTTATAAAAAGAACATTTATGTGTGCATCTACATAAATAATTATGAACGTAGATAATTTTGTGCTTGTCAGCATGGATTTCACACAGGCAATTTCACTTCTGATAAATTTATTTATTTATTCTAAAGACGCTGATCATCAATATATTGGTAAATATGGATTTTGAATGGTGTAGATGACCCAATTACAAACGAACAGCCAGTGGTTATCAGCCTATCTCTTCCAAAATTTATTATGACTGATTGGGATCAAACTAAGTCGGCTTATCAAGCTGAGTTTATACCTACTACACTACTGATCAAGTCCTGAGTCCTCTGACACTGCCAAAAATGTAGCATATAACTTCAGGACTTCCTTTTACAAGTGAATCAGACTTTTTAGTACCAAATTACACCCAGGGAGGAGTAGACTTTGTTCTTAATGGTTTTGAAAATAAATTATAAGTAGGATCAAGCATGATCGACTTAAGTAAAGCGTTTGACACTGTCTCTCATGTCTTGCTGTGTAAAAAGCTAGAATATTATGGAATTTTGAACAAAGAGTTACAATTACTGAAAAGTTATCTTACAGGTAGAAGACAGATGGTTTATATACAAAACAAAGATTCACAATTTTTAAATATAACGGCAGGATTACCACAAGATTCAGTATTGGGACCCTTTCTTTTTTTGGATTTTATTAATGATTTTAGTTATAATGTTTCATCTTTCTCTGTCATCTATGCAGATGATACAACCATTAGTAACTCTGGTTTAGATATATTAGATGTAAAATGTCAACTTAAAAGCTCATTTGAACAAGGAAAACACTGGTTTTCTGTTAATGATCTGTCAATAAATGATACTAAGACTGAACAAATCATATTTACTTTAAAAACCCATTTATTAGATGTAGACAATGACCTATTTAAACCTGTAAAATTGCTTGGTATCTATTTATATAGCAAACTCTGTTGGGACGAACATGTGAATCATCTGTGTAAAAAACTGTCCAGAGTTACTTATCGAAGGAGTGTGTGAATCTGGAAGTTCCTGTCATTGTATACTTTGGTCTTTTTCATACTCACTTAAATTATGGTATACGCCTTTGGGGTAGTTCAAGTTCAGCTAAAAGGGCCTTTATTTGGCAAAAGAAGGCTCTTAGAATAATAAGTGGATTGTCCAAGTCAGACTCATGCATAACAACTTTTAAACAATTCAATATTATGACTCTTGCATGTAATATATATTAGCTGTAACTTGAACTATGTTAAGGCAAACATTAGCAATTTTAATGATGTAAATTCAATTCATGACCACAATACAAGACAAAAGCAAAATCTTGTGAAACCCAGTACTAGACTGAATAAGTGTTTTAATAGTTTTAAGTATCAACAAGTTTTGCTGTACAATAAACTGCCGATTTCTGTTAGGTCACTTCCTTGTAATAAATATAGTTATACTATAGCTAAGTGGCTTAAAAATAAAGCATTCTATACCATTGAAGAGTATATGAATTGTGATATGTTGGACTTGACAACTTAATTTTATTTGTAACTTTTTGACGATGCCTATTATAACCTGTTTACTTAATAGAAAATAAAATTCTTGATTCTTTATATTGAAATAAAATTTAACTATACTAACAAAATTAAATTAAAATTAACATTTCTGAATAAATTAAGAACCTGAATTGCTTATTAATTTAACATCTAATTGTAAACGTTATATACCACAATATTTAAGTAATTAAAAAATGATAAAATTAACCTTAAAACAATGACTCATATTTGAATGGATTCAGAATTACCAATGACTCTAACCTCCTATTTAGGACAGAAGAGATACTTACTATTTTTGCTCATCCAAGTTAGATGTTTCTTAACAAGTTTATGGTTTTTCATATCATATTTTTTTTAATACGTCTTGATCAAAAGCCTTTCAAAATAATCTAAAAATAACATGTTACAAATGTAACTAACTAGTTAAAGTGTAGTGACGTACTACACTAGTGGATTCACCGTGTGTAGTAGACTCTGTAGTAAACAGTCTTAGACCTCCAGAAGCTGTACGAGTTGTCAAACTTGAGCAAGTAGACGCCTTGTCCAGGATAGGCATGACTACCAGCGTACACTTCTTCCATGCAGTCCCGTCTGTAGACAGGCACGATGACAGACATCGGTGGCCGCTCCATCAGCTGCTTGGCTGTCAGCCCACCACGCTCCACGTCAACAGGCAGTCCTGCCAACTCTACAAAGTATTGTGTTCACTGAACTATGAGACAAGTCAATTAATTATTTTGTTTTGAACACTTAAAGTTTGACTTGTCTGGACTGTTTATTAAATATATTTTATATTAATGATACATTTTAGTTATTTAAAAATTATCCATATTTTCTTAAGCTTGCAACATTTAAAAAAATATAATTTCCTTTTTCTATTATCTATCAAAAAGTACAGTAAAATATGTACAATTAGTTAAACTTAAAATGATTATACTTATTTGTTTTATAGGATTCTTACTAAACATACTTATAAACCAATGTTTGCAACTCTCCGTTAACTTATAAAATAAAATTGTAATACCTTATATTAGATACAAGAAATAAATTCTATTCAGAAAAGAAACTTTATTGTATTAACTTGGAATGGACAGCTGTTACCGGGAGTAGCAAACAGTCCTGATGACAGTGGAGCGATCGTTGATTGCTTGAAAGGATGGAAATAACTAACAACGAAAGACGTTATGAAATACAAGTGGAAGGATATAAAAAAAGATAAATCCCCCCAAATTATTGTAGAAATGAGTATTTGTCGTTCCTAATGTTTAAGTCATGCGCATTACACTTGAATAATTCTATAGTTTGATTTACTCTTTTGAGAAACTATATTTGCAAAAGATTACATTTTTATGTGTGCAGTGGTTAATTATTAATCTGTTTGCTTATTAAAATTGTTATTTAGAGTTTTATTTCTAAATAATTGGTCTTATTTGATCCCACCGTAGTCTTTTTTTTTTTTTTTGGATTTTGTGAGTTGAACCAAGAAATGCCAGCACAAGGTTACTTGAACCCAAATTTTAAAAATATCAAAAAATAAAAAACAAATAGTGAATGTGTTAAGAACAGCAAGAATATCTTCAGATTCTAATGATGGCGTCAACTGGATAATTTAAATGCAATAAAATTTAGGCTCGCATGTAAATTATGAGCTCGCATATAAATTATGAAACTGTTACTACACAAATTTGCTTAGCGTTTTTTTGCCAAATAATTTTCTAATTTCACCTAAACTTTTATTCTTTCATGTTTGTGTAACAGATAAATTTTTTAGTTGTGTTACGACATTTAGTAGCTTACTAAAATTGATATAAAATGTATTATTTATACTTAACAGATATGAAGTCTGCCATTTATAACAATTGCTAATATTATAAAACTTAGCATCTACTAGAAGTAACAATATTGTATCTGCTAGTTATTAAAGAAAATGTCGATGGTGGTAAAATGATGTGCGTGAGAAGATCTGGTTTTGTTTTCATAATACAAATTTTCATGAAAACTGAAACTAAATACTTTAACATGGTTGTAAGCTGATAGCTTTAATAAATCGCTAACCTTCGTCATCCTCATCCGCTTCATATTCATCTTCATCCTCACTTTCTGATACATGAACTGACACCTGCAAATATTTACCATTTAATGATTGAAAATTTACAATTAAATAATAACCTTACCTTATAACAAACGATTTACTTTTTGTAACATTTGAATTTAGGGATACTATAATAACAGATCAATTAATTAATTAAAAAAAAACCTTTTTTCAGTTAGACAACATGTTTCAGAACTTCAGTACATCTTCATGATTATAAGATTTTATTAAATTTAATATTGGACATCATTTCAATCAATTACTTAAAGCACATATTCAAGCAATAAGAAATAACAAGACAAATCTTGAAAAACAATTTTGCAGGACAGTTACTGAACTAGGTGACAATTAAAATAATATAAAATGAAACTTAAAAAGTTTAAATTATATAAATAAAGGTTAAAAAAAGAACTTTACAAAATAATTTGAAATACATAAGGTTCACAAAAAATTTCAAACATTTTAAGTACATCAATAATTATAAATAATGAAAACTAAAAAACTAACAAATTTGTAATGAACTTATTTATTATAAGTATTAAACATACAGTAGAACTCCAACTATCCGAATCAATTGGGACCAGACCCTATTCGGATAATCAGATTTTTGTCTAAAAGCAGTCCATTTTATTTAATTACTGCATGTAATTAAATGCATGTATGTTGAAATGGGATATAAAACAATATTTTAAATGAGAAAGAGCATTTATTACATAATTAATTACAGTTTAATTACATGCTACAATATACTATTATGTGCATTTACGTACCATCCTGTAAATGAATGTTATTGCTTGCCAAACATCTTAGTTAAATATGCTCTATATGTTTGACTGTCTTCTCCATTTTTGGACAGCCAGGTTATGCATCCGCTTGACAAAGGGAAGGACAATAGCGTGAATAGATAATATATTATCCCTATCGCATTATGTTTCTTGGCAGAATTTTGGATTTGTTATTTTAAACGGTATTACAGTTTACAGTTATTTAGGCATATTACATGTTATTTATTGCGATACATATATGTATGGTTTATTTTTTAAAGGATTAAAAACACTACTCTTTGTTGTTGTTTTTATTTTATTTATTTTTTTTTTTTCAGAACAAAATTGAAAAACTGCAGATTGTAAGATTTATTTTATGACATTCTGAAAGCAATTCGGATGATCGGCGATTCGGATAGTCGGAATTCCACTGTAATTTATCTCTTTACACGTTTTAATTTACATATTTTACTTTTTTATTTGATTTAGATAGTATAAAAGGGTAGGGAAGTTATAAACTATCACAAAGATGGACTGAAATTCTTTCTTACTGAATCAAAAAAGGGTACTCAGGTACGTGCACAGCCTTAGATGTAAGACAAGCATTTTTAAAATTTTTATGCATTTATATTTAACCCATTCAACTACAAGTATACTCGTAGTGATTATCAGAGACCCATTCATACTACTACGAGTATACTCGTAGTCAGACAATGTTTATTGTATTTAAAATAACTTGTCATATATACATATTTATTCATAGAAAACAAAAGTATTATCGATAACTACGATAATTTTTACAAAGGCGTTCACAGATATTACGCAGAAAAGTATCGTTATAAAGGTGTACGGCAAGTCTATTTAGGCAAACTATATGCAGGAACAAGGTTGTTCTACGCTTGCAACGTTGTTCTACGAATATGACAATGACTGTAAAGGGGCTAATACAATAATGTACTTAATTTTTGAAATATGAAACTATTTACTGACACACGTTAATGTAAAAATGAAGGCCTACAGTAAATTTCTTATAAATATTCAGTTTAATTTACATTAACTGGCAGAAAGACTGAAAAATGTTTTAATTCTGTACTTTAGTTTTCCTGGAATAGGTCATTTTCTTTTTTATATGTATAGATTTTTAACATCTTTTGGTCCACTTACGAAACTTGTCTTTTCAGTTGGACTCTTTCAATTTTCTTTTCCTGCCATTATTAATCCTTTTCTCATCGCCTGGCGAAAGAATAACACCCAACGTGACTGACTGCACTGCACTGTTGTTCTGGCCGTGCCACCCAGTTTCCCGCTCATTTGGCAGGCTCTCATTGCTGCCAAACTCAATATTTTTCAAAACAAAATAGCCCACACTATGTAGAACGTTGTTCTGTTAAAATCTCAATTTCACGAAAAATGTCATTTGCAATGTTGTTCGGCAGAGCTATTCAATTGTTATTTACCTGATTAGTTGGCGATTTGGTCCATTCAAAAAAAACACCAAAGCCGATGTCATAATTGTCAGTTGCAAATTCCCAGAACAGACAGGTGCCATCTTCATGCGTTGGGACTCTAACCTGCAAATTAAAAAGTAAAATATAAACCTTCTTAGAGAGTAAACAGTATATCCAACATTAGTATGAAGGGGTTAACTTCAAATGCAGAAAACAGATGAATTTCTAACAGTGTAGTTTACAGCTAGTAAGTGGAGTGCGGGGGTGGAGTTCTACGGAATAGTCATAACACGCTGTATGTCAGCAAAGGAGTTTAGCAAGACAATGACTGGTGCGCCAAACATATCCTATCAGCTGTGGATAATAATATGACCACAGTGTTCTGATTGTGTACTGTTATTTTAGTAATATAAAAATAAATGCAATATTTTATAGATTATTTTTTTGTTTTGATTATACAGTAGAACCTTGATAGCACGAATGTTACGGACCAACTACCTTGAAAGCACGAATATCTATACCATAAATTCTACCTCTATAGGACGAATTCCCACAGTCATAACCTCAGTAAGACGAAGTAATATTTCCCATTTTATTCATGTCGAAACATGAAGCCAGACTTTCCTTTGGTGTGACTAATGGTACAATACCAAACTGGAATTAGACAGTACCTATAGGCGTATATTTTAATCTGAGGTTACGTACAGTAGTTTCGTAAACATTGTAATTTTTAATAAATAATGTAATAAATATTGTACGCTTCTCATTCATACAACATCAGAGATATACACAGTATAGTACATTTTTATTGTTGTTCATTTATTTTTGCACTGGCAGCAATACATAGTTTATTCCGTTACAATATGTTTTAAAATTGTACTTAATTATTAAATTCTTCATATGGATATGTATGTTTGTTTCATTTTTGTTTATTATCCCACCATAACACTTTCGTAATACTGCAGTACTGTGTTTCAATTCCAAACATGGCCTTTGTTTATTTTTGAATTATTTTTGCTATTGAATTATTTTTGCTCATTACAAAATTAATCAGTAGCCTACAGTACACGGATTTAGTCAATTCAATGTAAGTACATAGTGATGTAATTAAACAATAAACAATTTGTTTCATACGAAAACCAACCTCTATATGACAAATTTTGCCCATTTTAACTTCAATACCATGAACCTCACTATCACGAATACCTTGATAACACAAATATTTTTTCAATCCTCTTCAGATTCATGGTATGGAGGTTCCATTGTATAATAATTTAATGTTTTATATTTATTCTCCTCTAATTTTCGTTGTGGCTAACTTATTTGCTGACCCAATGAGTAAGTTAACCCTTTGTGGCTGGCAGTCGACTTTAGGTCAACAGTTAATAGTTTGACGGTAGTTCCGCTGCTTAATATCACATATTCCAAGACTATTTCAATTTGTTAATTCATTGGTTTATACTTTAATGCCCATTTTCATGCCTTTGTCAATGAAACTTTAAAATATATCTGTCAGGAATATTATAAAAATGCATCAAGTTCTAATGTATTAATCTAAAATTTAAACATTCATGTTTGCATCAAAACCGCTGTTAAACAAACAGTACTTCTCTCAACACACATTACAGTAAAACCTCAATAGTTCGACACTTTGTGGACTACAGGGGTGTCGAAGTATTGAAATGTCAAACTATAAGGAATGTATGTTAAACGTAAAACAAACAAACAAATTATTTTTGTGTTTATAAAGAAATTGTAGTATATTTTCTTCATGAATAGTTGACAATTTAACAAAAGTAATTTTACAAGCTGTATAATTCTGCAGCAATTTATGTCCTGCTGAATTGGTATGGATATTAATCCATACTTTAAAACAATAGTAGTTATTAAAGTACGAATAGAAGAGAACTTAGAAGGTACAGTAACTAAATGATCAATAATTCTTAATTTTAACTGTTATTCACTTTGATGGTGTTATTTCATTGATCTGCACCGAGCTAACTTGCACACAACCTGCCACCGACAAAAATGTTGCAACATCATGTCACCATTACCAGTGTCGAAATATAAGGACATTCAAAGCATTGAGTATTGAACTATCGAGGTTCTACTGTACTTTCATTTGTCTAATTTCCCACTCCAGCACCAGTTGTCAGTCTTCTGATTATGTGGTCACAGTTGTATGCCATATGACCCAAACTTATCTACATAAAGGAGACATTGGAGAGGGAGAAGTAAACACAATATCACATGTGACACAATATACACATAAACAGTACCGACCAACTCAACAATAAACAGACTGACCGACCAACTCAGTATACCTTCTGTTTATAAATGGTATTCCTCAGCGCAAGTACAAGTTTTCTTGATGGCAAAATTTTTATAGCAAATTAAGTGATTTTTCATAGTGTTTATAATAATATTGGTATACAAAATGAACAACAAATTATGGAAGAATACCAGGAAATTGATAGCAAAGCAAACAGTAGTGAGAGTTCCTTTGAAAACTCGGATGTAAATAATGCTGGTCACAACGACGATGGTAAGTGTTTGTAATTCAACTGTATTAAGGATGAAACCAAGGAGGTGTTGATAAATAAAAGTAGGCAAATATTAGCCAAAATAGAGTTAGGTCTGGCTGCAAGCAACTAAACCATATTATAATGATGGAGATTATGTGAAGCAAACTATAATCATATACATATAAAAAACTATTAGTCACTACTCTCTGAGTGATTATGTTGTTATCTCACTTTATATTTGACTATATTTATGGATGTATATAGTTACTTTGTCAACATTTTAAATGAATATAATTTTTTACTAACCATTTTTATTTTCATAAATAACCATAAACTAAGAATACAAATTGTATTTTATAGCTAACTAATCTTGTTTTGCTTTATTTACTTTAATCTGTTCAGTTAAATGTAAATAAAATAGCAATAATGGTACAGACAGTTTTACATAGATTATTTGAGACACCTTAACAATCTTAAACATGATGCATACACATCCAAAACAAATCAAACCTAGGGAATAAATGTATTAATATGTTTGCATATTATTAATATTTATATAATATGGGAGTGCAACCCATATTTTAATACAACCTCAAAGAGTTAACTGACACCTGACACAGTGTATGTTGTTGAGACTCACTGTAACTGTCTCTCCATGACCCACTTTGAGCACAGCTTCGCCGCCCTCTCTCCTAATGGATTCCTTGAACTCCCGGACATCTTTACGAGTCCACATTGATGCCATTGACATTGTTCCTTGAGAATTGACTGTAAAATAAATAAGAAGATATAATACACTCTGTGTTGAATAATCAAACAAAATCCAAAATAACACTCTCATTTCCTATTATAAAATTGGCTTAAATAAAATTATTAAAAAACTAATCAAAGTATGGTTAGTTGTTTCACTATTTCAAATCTGATTTTAGGGATACGGTTTGGAATATACAAATAATACAAAAAACATAACAAATCTATCTATAACTAAAACAAGCTCATCTACATATATTATAGTATCATCACAATGGAAGGTTCACTTTTCCAAGAAATCTTTTTCAATATTTAGGTAGGCTAATTATGAACATAGGCGTCAGCTTATGTTCATATTTAGTTTTCATTGTTCACTGTTAAGTCTCAATAAACTAAATTATCAATTCTACCGTGTGTGTATGGTCGGGTGGGTGGGTCAATTCTACCGTGTGTGTAAGGTCGGGTAGGTGGGTCAATTCTACCATGAGTGTATGGTCGGGTAGGTAGGTCAATTCCACCGTGCATGTATGGACGGGCGAGTGGGTCAATTCTACCGTGTGTGTAAGGTCGGGTGGGTTGGTCAATTCCACTGTGAGAGTATCAGCAATTGGGTGGGTCAATTCCACCATCACATGTATGGTCGGGCAGGTGGGTCAATTTTACCGTGCGTGTATGGTCGGGTAAGTGGGTCGATTACATCGTACGTGAACGGTTGAATGGGTAGGTCAATTTATACCATGCGGCTACTAGATGTCAACATCACTTATGCCTTTCTTAATGATAAAAATGGGAGTGCAAACCATGTTTTACTAATTAGAGATAGATATATAATTTTCATCAACCTTTCCTTGTAGGATCCGTTCATTTAACAGGTCTAGCTCATATTCTGAAAAAGTAAATGATTCAAATTCCTTTACTTGCCTAGATTTTATATTTATATGCCGTTATTAAACTATTTAGAAGAAAATATAATAAAGACTATTAAAAATAAAGAGTACGTAATCAACAGGATTTTACAAAGAAACAGATGACACCATACAAAAGGGATACATAAAGAAAAAGAAGAGTGATAAAAAATCTGGGAGGAAGTGAAAATGAGTTTAATAAAATGCAAGTGTTTTAACATGCTATGTGTAAAAATGTAGATGAGAACCTGTGTAAAGTTACAATGTAATATTTAAATAAAACAAAGCCACATTTACTTATAAATTTGTTTTTAAATGAGACATGCAGTACAGTGAGCTCACAATAATGGGACTATTTGAATGTCAGAGGTAGTCGAATTACGAAAAAAGACAAATTATCAATGACTCGTCAAAACGAGAATTATTTACACAGAATCTACACTGTATTCGTTATATGTTCAAAAATAAAATTCAGAAGTTACGAAAAACAACATAAAATAATACAGTACCTAGGATTACAGAAAAAAAATGGAGAACGTAACTCTAGGTATGTATAAATAATCAATAACACATACATTAAAATTATAACTGTTGTACCACAAGTTACAAACTCAATAGTAGACATGTATGTATGCTTATCTGACAACCTGTGGACTACAGTAATGTATTAGACAAATCAGCCGTTGTACCGATTTGTCTCAACATGTAAGCAGTGCTGGACAGCATGTCGAACTGAGGGGGCTGTCAATAAATAAAATCAATCTTAATCAGTAATTCTAAACTTAATCAGAGAGCCTCATTTAGAGATTTCCAAATAAAATCTACAATTGGGAAAAACATTTAAATTAGAAATCTCCAAATATAATCTACATATCATGAACAATCCAATGCTAATAAATAACTTTCAAACAACAGCCTCATTTAACTGTACCACCCTCAATGGTGTTGATATTGTGTACAGATAAACATGACACAATGAAAAAACTTAACAAATCTGCACTTGCATAAGTGAAATAAAAAAACAGAAATAACTTTACCGTCATCATCATCATCTTCTTCTGAGTCTGGCTGGCTATGATGGAGAGAACCATTGGCCATTGGCATGGGTTCTCCTTCCTCTTCCCCCTCCCTCACTTCTGGTTCGGCCTCAGCAGCTACCTGGCTACTCAGTAGCTGTTGCATATATTGATGATAGTGTTGCTCTTGTAGTTGTCTCACCAAAACAGCTTGCTGCAACCGAACCAACACAATACAACAAACAACCTAAGAAACACAGCGGAGTGGTCGAGGTATTTAATCAAACTTTCACCAGCTGATATAAGCATTAACTGAGGCTATACGTAACTTTTTGAATTATCGATTGAAGGTTTTTAGTTCTGTCGTTTACAAAACAATCCATACAATTATTACATAATGAATATTTCTTAAATTCTTGTTAATTAATTTATTTGATACATCAATTTTTCAAAACAGCTGTTATCCCTATTGCTTGTGAATTATTTTATTATTTGAATATCAGCCATAATATGACAATCTTAATGTCTCATACATTTATATATTCAGCGATGGTTCTAATTTCAGCTCTGTACTTGTTACAAGCCAATAATTACGCTCATTCAACAGCGCTTATGTTGAACAGCATTTAAATGTTATAGGTCCAAGATCCAAATTCATGCTACAGTGTTGGTACAATAGAGCAACAAAAACAATATCTGGGGCTCATAAGCTTAATGGCTTATCACCCAAAAAAATTAATTTGGGACAAATTCACTCTTACAATTTTTTTTTTATTTTGGAATATGTACTTTTTGGTAACCCAGAGCAACATTTACGAGTGAGACACTTGCCTTTCTTTTTCTTCATTTAAATTCACTGTACAATTCAAAGTCCCTCGGTCAACTTGAGGCTGCATGGCCATGATATACTATTCTTGTAATAACATCAATAATATGCTACAGGTACCTGTATAGTTGGTACTAGTGCAATAGTACCAGTCAATTGAGGATGATCTGAATTGTGTATTAATAATGGAAGGCAAAATGAAGAAAATACACAAGATAGGCGGTTACTTTTTTTCTACATTGCCCAGGCCAAAATATCACAACAGAATGTTGTCAAGATTTGATGCTAGGTACCTGCCATAAATTCAGTAAAATTTCTACACAGGAGGATTCTTGATAGGAACGTAACAATAGGCAGATTATTACTGACTCTTTCACTGGTAATGCTTTTATCAGAAACAACAACAGGAAATAGAAGGGGAATGATGAGGTTTAAACCAGGATAACTGTACTTAGAGAATCAAAATGCCAGAAAATAACTGTTGGTCAGCTTATAACTCCATAAACAAACGAAACAAATATTTTCGTGTCAAGATTTTGTCATCATATTTACTACCGAATTAATTGAAATGTTATAGTTTTTATTGCTTCACTAATGATTTGATGGCTCACACCAGTTTTTTCAGGTACTCTTTATTCCCAGTTGAGTGGCCACCATTTTTCAGTAGAATGTTGTAATATTGGCGAAAAACTTAATCTTAATAATCAAAATTATTTTCTTTGTAAAACTGCAATGGCTGAGTTAATTGTTCGTAAACAAAGGACCAACATATTCTATATATATTAAATTTAAAAAAAAACATTCTATGATTAGCTGGAAAAAGATAAAGGACAAATAAGAATGACTATATCCTAAATATTTCACTGCCAAAAATTCCAGGTCAAGACGAGTTTCATAAGCGTCAATTAACACTAAGCGTCCTGGGCAAGTGAGCATATACAGCATTAAGACTGATAAAGCAAGCTTTATTTATTGATATCATGAGGACCAAGCAAGAAGCATGTTCTCTTTAAATTACGTTTAGTTTATAAACTATTGATTGTGTTGTGCATATTGCAATATGTAGCTTAAAGTCGTTTTTTGAACTGTTCTTGGTTTTTTGAAGAATTATTTTCAATTTAACAAGCGCCTACCATCGCAACTGGAATAGATGGTCAGGTTTCATTCCAAAAATATAATTGTAAAAAATGTAAAATTTAAATGGAATAAATATATTATTTTATTATAAATAAACTATCTCACTCAAGATCAAGATACTTTCACTGATCTCCTCTGTCCATAACAAAAATCATGACTAATGCAGATTGTTGCTTGCCCTGACTCGTTTCAACATAGACAGCTTCAAACATACTGAACAAAATTTTCCAACAAGCGCCCATTTGACCTGAATTTTGGTCTAATCAAATGAAAGATTGCAAGATTTCATAAGTCCTTCTCAGTCAATGAAGTAACTTGTCTCATCGTAACATTCCCTAAAAATCAATTCTCTAAAACCTAAGTTTTGTTTAGAATAAGTACTCTAATACACTTTTTTTCTATAAGTGTGAATGAAAGGGTGTATTATGTTGTAGCAAATCAAGGCGAATTACGTATTACAGGGTGCACTACATGCAGAAAATTTGATCAATGGTTGCCAAGTTCATACTTTCAATCTCAGACAACCTAGAAGTGGTAATCTACTTCCTACCAACAGTGCGAATTCAGAAGGTAAAGTGTGAGGAGTAAAGAGAGCCAAAATGAATGACATAATGAAGTTAATGCAATACATTCCTTACAAGCGTTATACGGGAACATTTGTGAATAGATGGTTGGTGAAAAGGGTAGTGTTGAGTTCTAGAAAGAAGGGTCTACTCAAGGTAATTTTCAAAACAAAATTTGCATTCATATTTTTATTTTCACTTTTGTGTTATTAAAATAAATTCAATATCGTAAAATATAGCCTAATTATTTTTACTTTCCTGACTAATATAGAACACTGTCACTGCATTTTAATGACGATTCCCGATTTGAACGTTAGTAAATGAAAAAAAGAATTGTGTTTTAAAGACAAAGGACCTCAGTCCAAATTACAAAAAATTATTTTTTTTCAAAATTTATTGAAGATGAAAGCAAAATAGGCATTGCTCTATCAAAAGGGATTGTAAAGTATAACAATTGTACAGAAATTGATATTTTTTTTACAAAAACTATGAATGAGCTCAATTGTTGTTTATTTTAAATTAGGTTGAGTGGACTGAGGCCTTTCCTCCTTCCACAGATTCAGATATCATGTAAAAAGTGTATATATTGACAAATAAATATTAATATTTACCCCGGTATTATATATATATATATATATATATATATATATATATATATATATTATCCTATGTTTTTAGTCAAGGAAATACAAAAACAAATTATATTTTGCAGTTAGTTACAATGTTATACAGCAATGTTGGTAATAATTAGACCTAGTAGATTTTTATGTTACCTGCTCTGGATTTCCGGGGTACTGCTGTTCAGCATACGCCTTGAACTGAGCATATGTCTGCTGGTTTAGTGCATCTTGTATCTGCCTCCTGAATAATTCATTTTAAATAAGTTTAAAGATAATTTATACTTTTTTTTATTTTGATTACAAATATGTATCAGATTTTATATTATTATATATTTATACTATTCTAACCTTTTCTTCTTATTAGATCAGACTATGAAAGAGTTCCCAAAATGAATCACAAACATTACTATGATATTTAAAATCATTTATATTTTACAGTATCCAGTTCATCCATCATACAAATTTCAAAATACAATACAAATACAAATCTCAAAAGGTTGTCTTAAACTCCTTTATCAAAATATTTGACAACCTCCAGCAGAGTTAAAAGGCCTGGATGATAACATTATCTTTAAGAAAAGCCTCTTTAGAAACCTCATATCAAACCGTTTTTACAATGTCCCTCAGTACCTGAATTCCATATCAGGACAGGTTGTGGTTGAGGGAATTAAAAAACCACATATTCCGTGGTGTTCTTATTTAAATGTTTTTAAAGTAAGTACCATTTTGGAATTCCGCTGTTGTAGCGCTGTGCTTGGCATTCAACACATGCACGCTGTGTTCTGCTACCTGTTGGCAAGCCACATACGTAATTGCGGATCCATTCAACAATGTTTAAAGTTGCTTATGAGTGTTTAAAATGCCTCCTCTGACTGAAGTATGCGCTCTGAAACTTATTCATTACACTAAAGGCGTAAAAGCAGCTGACATTCATCATGTGATCTGTGAAGTTCATGGAGAAAAACAGTAAATGATAGAATGTACATAAATGGGTGAGAGCTTTTAAAGATGGGCGTACGAATATACATGATGAGGAACGAACAGGATGACCTTCATCCATTATTGATGACTCGGTGAAAAAGTTGATGAAAAAGTGAGAGGACAGATGCTTTACAATGCATAATCATGAATTTCTTCAAGTATTAAATTGTAAAAGTATGTTTGAAGTGACAAAATTTAAGCTCACGCTGAGTTCCGAAAATACTGACGGAGCATCACAAAAACAAATTTTTAGCGAGACTCACCAAAACAAATTAGCCAGTTCTCTCACATTGAGTATATTGCTACAATGGTGGAATCAAACTTAATATTTTTTTATATCTTTTTCTATAAAACTTATTACGGATTCGCCAAGCAATTCCAACACGCAATTTAATTCTTGATCAAATGCAATTTGTTTGGCAAAAAACTGTTTAAAAATAACTGTTTAGTTTAGATACTCATGTTCATATGTTCGAAATTAACATTGTTCTAATGGAATTAAAACTAACATAACTGACAGCCTCCAACAGCCTGCAGATTCTTAAGAACATATACTAATATTGTCTTATACTCTTGACACGGATTTTCCCAAGCAACTTCTCATCGACATTGAAACCAAAAAATTTCATTGAAACTTATAATCATTGTCATTTAAATGTATTATTAGTAAATAGACAATATATACTATAATATTGTTATACTATTGTTATTATTATTATTATAACTGTCCTTATAAGTACAAATTGTATTCCATTCAATTTTTTTGGGAAACAAACTTTGTTTTGATTTTGATTTAACTGTATCAGACTGAGTCAAGCGTTGCAATAGATGATATTTCAATGTTTTTATTTATGGGAAAATTCATTGTGTACTATCAAGCTCACATTGTCCTAACCATGTGATGAGAGGAGAGATTCTGTTGAGAACAGAGTGGACAGTGTAAGGATCGGAAGGAAGTATGAGACAACAAAACAGAGCCTTGCTTTAAGAAAAAAAAAAAAAAACAGAGAGGTTTGGTGGAGGGCTGCAGCAGAACTTTCAACAGTGTGCCTACTTAAGATCTGGTGGCCCTTCACTTTTTTTATCTGTTTAGCACTGCCGGCACTAGTGTTGCACTACTGATTTCTTATTACTTCTTTTCTTTACCAGAACCCTCCTAAAATATCTGGAAACAGTGCCCCAGACTTTCTGGTGGGAGATCACCTTCCAAACAATACTCTTTGAATTGTTTTGAGTTCACCCACAGTTGCCTTAAGTGTTCTTTCTCTTTGTGTTAGTAATAAATATTTTTGTTTGTTTTTAACTGAGTACATGTTATATATCACTTTAATAATAACAGATAAGTAATTTAAATTTCTAATCTAAATACTGGAAAAACGAAAGATGACCTAGGCATGCTGATATTAAAAGTATAACGAACCTTTGAAGTTCTTGCCTAACCCTTTCTTCTTCCTCTTTCTTTTTCAGTTCCTCTTCAATCCTTAATTTTTCTTCCTCTTTGATTCTTCTTTCTTCTTCTTCTTGTCTGAAAAGAAAAACAATGGTATCCAGACTATAACATTTAGTTCCGTATTTTCTTTAGTGCTTTAATACTATATTTTTAATTAGAGCAAAATAATAATCATGAGAATATTGTAAGTATAATCTTTATTATAAAACTTAATAATAATAAAATCACTATATTTTCATTAATATTTACATATATAGCATGTGTCAAGCATCCACACATACTAAATTCATGTATTATTATTATACATGAATTTAGTGCTTTAATACTATTAGCAGCTGGAATAAATTATTAGTGGAAAGCCAAATTACCACAGAACGTGTAGGGGTGGGCGAATGGGTCAATTATTATTATACTTCTTTGCAATGTGTATACGTACTATAACAAATCTATATTTTATGTTAATGGTCACATGATCAATCACACTCTTTATCAATCTCTTTATACTATAACAAATGCATATTCTATTTTATATAAACATGGTAACAAATGTATACTCTATGTTTTTGGTCCCTTCGGATTTGCTTTGTGTACACATACATTGGTGTCGGATTGCTTTGGGGACAACAATAAAGTTGGAGTAATGAACAATTCTCCACATGACTCCAAATAGAAAAAAGCACTAGGCAGTACTTGTGTTTCAATATTTCATAATTTATTTCGTAATACTTGGTCTGTGGGAGGATCAGTGGAGTGCAGGGGTGAATGGAACTCCTTTAATTATATAAAAAAATGAATCACTAATATTTACTTACCTCTTCCGTTCTTTGGCATCAAGATCAGCCTTGTGTGCTTCAACAAATGCTGTGAACAGCGGACAGAGGCGGTCCAGCATGTGCACAAATTCTTGCATGGCCTCTTCCTTGGTCAGGTCTCCGAGGGCTTGCCATGCCAGTCTGCAGCATTTCACAGAGGAAATTCATGTATAACTTACTGCACAACTATTTAACTACGGCAAATAATGAACTAATAGTCCCAATAATAATACTTGCCATGATGCTAAATAAGCATATTTTATCAGACGAATTCTAAAAATTTGTTCCTGTTCAAATTGCATTAAAAAAAGGAGCTTCAAACATCTTTCTTCATACGTACTACATACAGTAGAGACTCAATTATCCCGACTAATATGGTGGATATCCTGGGTAAATTAATGTTATTGAATGATATATAGATCTTTGTCTCAAAGTCATAAAAACAGTCATAAAAAAACAGTCTCAAAAGTCATAAAACATTTTGAGACTGTATTCTGAGACCTCCTCTTTCGCTTATCATTCTGGCAAAAGATCAACACTAACTGAATTCCAAAACACAACACTTGAAACATCAACATTTGAAAATGTGTTTAGCGTTAAAAATCACAAAATATACACTCTTAATACATATATTTTGTAATTTTAATTTAGTATTTTTTAATCATAATGAATGCTTGAAAAATACACTGTCTTTTCATTTATCTTACATTATAAGCCCCAGTGTCAATGTAAACAGTTGCTGTACTGTATTTTAATAACTTGTCTCTCCATGACAGAACCAATCCATATAACATGGCAGTCTACATAATTAGTTCATGGGGTTTTATGCACGCTGAATTTGAGTGACCCTACTAGGGAAGATTACAGCATTGCCAGTTTAAATGCAATGGCCATGGCTATGCTACTAGTCTGCTTGATAATATGAATATAACATTTTTATACAATTAAGGTTCTAAGTAAGTAAGAGTTCTCACATTTTCATTTTCACAGTACCACTGTGCCTGTATGGGTGGTAGGGTGTATCTAAAAGCATACTTAAGTAGCTGTGGGGGGACTAGAAATTTCAGGTGTCCATGTTGGCTGGTAGTCAGTGTCCGGATGAATCCAAATACGCTCATATCTTGCCGAACAGTGATTAGATCCTAAAGAATAATATGTTCCAAGTAAAATATGAATCACTAGGAGTTGGAAGCTGAGATCTTAGATGATCTGAAACTGTTCTCACATGAGTATTTGAACAAAGCAGAAGCGTTATCGTGTACACAATAATTAAATTACTTACATTTAACATAGTTTATAAAATAAGAACACACATGTGTCAACTCAATTAGTAATTTATTTGAAAGTACTTTCAATTATGCATTGATGTAAATTATACAGGCCACTATAAACTAACTGTTTACCAGAGGTACTCCCTATAATAACGCATGTAAATCCCATGATTTCTATTAATCAGGCACCCTAGTTACTCCTAGAACTGTTTTCTCTCATGGTCACATCGCTGGTACTTCCGACAAAATGCAATGACATAAGTCAGGAGTACCATATGTCATATTGAAATGACATATGGTACTCCCTCTCTCTGTCACAATCGAGAAATGCCACTCAATGTGTTCAATAATATTGTGTTGTGAATTAAGTGTCATAGTGTCATAAGCTCTTTTCATCGTAGAAAATCTTCACCTCAAACATCCCTAGACTCCACCTCCTTGGGCCCTCTACATATCCAACAACATCTCTAGCTGGACTGGTGTACAATACTAAAGGTAATGCATCCATCCCTTGACTTTCCATATTCTAATAAACGAGCCCTCTTGACGAGTTAATGAAAAATTAAACTCGTTCTTAGTTTATTTCTATATAACTTACGTATTAACTTACCTCTCCCTTTACCCACCTAACTAATTTAATTTCCATAAGAGATGCATAGGAAAATATTTTAACACAACTCTAAAAATAAGGTTTTTTCTGAGAAAATGGTTTGCTATAGAAAAGAGGTGAAGTTGTTCAACCGTTTTTACTTTATATCTTATAAGCTCAAGCCATACAAGACCTGATTTCTGATTGGACTAACTTTTTTTTTAATTTAACCCTGTTTTATTAGATAATGGTTCAAGATGTAAAATAAAGTTAAGGGGTCATAGTTGTAGAAAATTAAATTTCAGACTAAATTTCACAACATTTAAAATTTGAAAACGTTTGAGTTTCATGTTAGAGCCCAACAAGCAATTCAGAGCATTTCAGGTCTCCCTCTTTAACCCTGGAACTGCCAGTCATGGTACCGACTCGGCCTTTTTATAAATGCCATCGGTACCAAATGATACTGACCCATATTATTTAAATTTTCGTAAATTTGCATCAGAATATTGGTGTAATATTTCATACGGTAACGCTCAGATAGTTGTTTCATAGGGTTTTGGAAGTTATTTTGTTATTCTGTACTATATAACCTTGTTTCGCGATCTCGTTTCCTTTATTTTGTCAACAGCATTGTTAGGTTGCTAGGCAACGGGCAATGAAAATAAATGCCTGACTTATTCAAAACTATAATAATGTAAATTTGTATTACAGTCTGAAACTAGATCAAATTTGCTACAGTTTGCATATCTCACTTTTGTTATTTTGGGTTTTTTTTTTTTAAGAAAATTATTGTTCATATTTTTTGAAACAAATATAAAAAAAACTCTATACATAAACAAAAAATATAGCAGTATGATATTATCTTTTGGGATATATTTTTAACAAACTGTTGAAAAATGCTTACACTAGTGAGCAAACACTAAGCAGTACAGACAAAATGACCAGCAGTTCCACGGTTAAGGACCACCATCCTGTTTATAAACAAAAAAATTAATGTTTATGAATTTTCTGGAGGTTTCAGAATACATTTGAGACTTAAATGTAGTTTTCCAATTTATTTTATTTTTAAACAAAACAACAGGCACATTCACTCACCTACGATCTCGCCCAATGACATCCAAAACGCCCAGCGGTGGTAAAGTATCTGCATTGTATTTTCCATAGTTAACTTGCTTTGTATAAGCTATTAAAGTTAATTTGTCTTGATATGAGAAATGTATGGCTTTTCCTTCTTTTTCTGAAACACAAAAATATCACTTAAATTTCTAAAACAAATAGCAGTGCTAACACAGTCCGTTAAATAATTGCCAACAAAAATCTCCCAGAAACAAAAACAAATTTACTCCAAATACACAAACAATTATAGACTTACATCATTACTTTCTAATTCAAATCATTCTATTTTAAGAATTGGGTAAATCAATATGGTGGAATGTGCAATTAGAAACTCCTCACTATTACACTATAGTGGTTATAAACTGGTACTAGTGTATACTAGTGTAGGCCTAATTCATTTAAAATAATATGTACAGTACACTAACAAAATGAAAAGATAACCTAAGCCAAACACATATTTTACATGTCGTTAACAAGTTGTGCGCAATCCTACCTGCGTTAATTGCGGTGTCCCAGGGAGGCCCCAATCCAGTGCTCGAGTTGCACGCAATACTGATCTCAGGTAGTCCGTCCTTCTTGGCCACTCAAAAATGCAACTTAGACTACAAGCCTTGATTGTATACACCTTCATAAAATCTAAGTACTGAATCTAAGTATTATTAGAGCATTGGAAACTTAAGTCATTTCGTTGATGGTGCGGCTGCAGGTAGTTGCACAAAACTCGAGCGCGCCCATTTTGAAATATTATTTTTTTAATTGGTCCATCTTAAATAGACATCCAAGAATTTTACTGCTTGCATGCTTAAATATTTGAAGTGGTAACCTACTACACAAAGGCAACTTTAAAATTTTACAGACTGGCAGTAAAATGATTTTTGATTTACTTATTCCCACTGCCATTTATAATACTTGACATAAAAATGACAAAAATAAGTCCCATTTCAATTACTCTAAATTTTTAAATAGTTTCTACTACACTTCCATAAAACTGTTTAACCGTCTTCTTACAACTATTAGAAACCTACAGTTTACTAAATTTCAATATGAAGTAAAACAACTTTTTATCAGTTTTTGTTTTTACAATTTAGAGGAATTTCTTAGCTATATTTATCTTAAACTCAGGATATTATTATTTTTGTCTTGTATTGTATAGTTAGTCTAATTTGGTATACTGGTAAACATCTAGGCTACTATCTTGTTTAAATTATGTGTGTTTTTTTTTAATAAAATGTTCAGTGATATTTTTATTTATGTGCAGTATCTTTTGTATATTCATTGTGTGTTAATTCTGTTGTTTCATATTGTCATTAATTAAGGATTTAATGTTAGTTGATTAGTTTGTTTATTGTAAACTTCTAGTATGTGCCTGTATGTTTGTACGGGATCTTTTTATATTTAAATTGCCTTTCATGTTCATTGTGTTTTTATCATGTTTTTACTGTTTTCATTATGTTAGTTAATTTGTATGTTTGTTCTTAAGTTTCTCTATTTTTTTATATATATAGTGCATGACTAATTGGAGTTTTTGTATGTAGAACGATATTTAGTTTACTATGTATTGCTTATAGTTATTTAACGACGCCTACACAATTGTCTACCGTAAATTTTACTGCATTTGTATTGTCTTCATGAATAAAGAGATTTGATTTGATACCCAAGGAGGTATTTGGCCTTATGAACAGCTCGACTCCATTCTTCTGGTCTTCAGCCTCTACCACAGTGATTCCCATCTCCATCAAATCAAACACTGTAATTTCTAATGTCTCTTTGGTCATCCTCAAAGCCTCCTTCCATCCAGATTATTATTCCATACAATTGTTATTATTTTTTATTACTATTGTTTGATTTTCTCTCCTTATCACCTGTCTACCGTAATTTCCTACTTTTAGCCTCTGCAATTATGTTTACTCCTTGATTAGTTACCTTATCTATCAGTTGTGTTTAATACACCAATAATCACAGCCCTTCGTTGGACTGTATATATTTTCTTGAGTACTTTACACTAAAAATGTAATAAGTTTCTTATCTGCTGTTTTGTCTAAATCCATGTTTCAGATTGATACAATATGACTGGTCTGATAATGGTTTTATAAATTATCAATTGTTTATGTTTTGCTATTACTGCATCTAGATAAAATACTATAGAAAAGTATATTAATCTATAATTACTTACATCATATTAAAAACCTAAGAATTTCTCGAAAACGGTACAGCCCATTATAGTTTTGATTGCACCATTATTCAGGGAAAAAGGCAATGTTAAACGATATGTCACATGACCAGCTTCTCAGTTAATAAGTTAAATAAGTATAGGTGCACACAAAATTTAAAGTTTTGCCTCGCTAAAATGTTTTACACTCTATGAGTAAACAAAACAATGATAAAAAAGAATAGTCTATTGGTAAAAAAACAGCAAAACATAGGCCTAATTTTCAACCTAATTTTGCTGACTTATTGCTTACACAAAAATAAAAAGGCTTCTAAAATTGGCCCTTGTTATTTTTCAAATTTTTCTTGCTGAACTCTAACTTATGAAATTGTTTTGCCAATGATTTACAATTTTCAGCCATAAAAACACTTTTTTACAAACTGAACCTAATATAACCAAACTTTACATTGTATATACTTCAGAAAAATCCGAGATTTGTGATAAATTTGGGTGCATCTCCTCGGCGTTGCTGATGAATTCATTTTTTCTGGATAATAGTTGGTCATTATAATGATCACTAACTTGCCTCTAATCGTGATTAACCACAAAAGTAGTTTTCCGTCATATTTTGAGAAATTGTCATAGACCAAAATAGTTTTCAACTTTGTGTTCAGTGTAAAAAGAGCATGTGAAATTAAAAATTGATTTAAAATAATGGAAATAGGCCTATTGCAAAAATATTTCAGTTGCATTAAGTGGATCAATTCGTCTATTTCAGCAGTTCTAAGTGGGATACCTCAGGGTTCAATGCTCCGGCCAGTGCTCTTCCTTCTTTTTATATAAATGATCTGCCTGATAATGTCCCAAAATCAAGGCTATCTTTTTGCCGATGATAGCAACTATCAACAACTGTCCCGAATCGTATTGACTTTGAAATAAAGCTCTACAAAGAATTAGTTGGTATTAGTTATATATACCGCTAATTGGGATTGTTTGTCTGTTATTTGTAAAATGGCTTGTCTATTGAGATGTATAAAATAAATAAGCCAATTCACTCTTGCAATAGTTAGTAATAACTTGATAATTAATATTACTATTGATAATAATAACAATTAGAGCCCCTTGATAGCTTAGTGGTTAGCACTTCAGCTTCATATGCAGAGTTCAAATCCCGGGAGGTCCACAACTTATTTGCTTAATGGGGTTGGGCCGTTGTAGCATAATGTTTGTAGAACAAGTTAAAAATGACACTGGCGTAAGAGACAAGGAAAAATGGTTTACAAAGACTATTATAATTAATTTCCAAATAAATAGTCAAAAAATAACGATGATTTTTCAATTTTGATTAGTGAGAATGAAATTGAGCCAGGTGAAGTAGGAAGGTTGTGAGGAGTGATAAGCACTTGAAATTTGACTTCCACATAGGCACTGTTTGTCAGCAGCTGAGTTCTTAAACTTTCAGCAGTTGTTCTTAAACTTGAGAGACTTTAAGTGTTTTAAATATCGCATGAAGAACTCCTACAGATTCGTTGCCATTACAGCGTCGGAGAATATCTGTCGTGCCTGGCATACTAATTTATGTGTATATGTTATA
This sequence comes from Stictocephala bisonia, assembly GCA_035578905.1. NCBI lineage: Eukaryota > Metazoa > Arthropoda > Insecta > Hemiptera > Membracidae > Stictocephala > Stictocephala bisonia. Next base: position 215,638 of record JAQJVL010000487.1, read on the forward strand.
ATCTAAGCTATGTCAATAATTTTATCAATGATTGTTTCTTTTGATATGCTACTAGTATTCAATGCTGCACTATCACAATAGATTTTTTGAATGATTGACTAACCCTAAATCGTGAGGAATGACATAATTTATGCTGTTTACTAAACCGCTTCTAACAGAGGAACGGCATAATTTATGCTGTTGCATTAAAATCAATAAAACATATGTTTATTAGAAATCAAGCAATCACCACAAAGTTGGTACCAATCGACGCTGAATGTTCTGTTCTATACATATCAGAAGTTTAATAATGTTTGTATGCCATTTTATAAACGTAGGAAATAAAATTAGAACCTGCAACTCAAAACTCCCCCTAAATTCCCTGCCCGGAGTAGGTCTGTAGGGAGTAAAATTACCGATGTTTGACATATCACTGAAGAATAACCAGAAGACGGAATAAGGCGTACCAAATGTCAGTCTGCAGAGAATGAGACACTATATCCAACAAAACAAATTTCATTCTCTTAGCTGCATTAGGTATTTTACAAAAAATGTTTTTGTATACCCTTGTTTACATGATTTCCCACATGCGAGGTACGCATAATTTATCTGTTGATAAAAGTTTAGCTAGTCATTTATTTATTATTATTATAAAAGCCGGTGTGGTGGCTCAGTGGCTAAGGCTTCGGACTGTGGAGCACAATGTCCAAGGTTCGAATCCCTACTGAGCCAACGGTCGGTACTTCACTCGTTGAATAAAGTTGACGCATAGGCCTGTAAGCCCATGTGAACTGGCGAGTGAAGTTTAAAAAAAAATTTATTGAGATATAAACTAAAAAAATTAGCTAGACAGAGAGTTGTTAGTTGATCAGTGCCGCTTTGAGTGAATTTTGTGAAGTAGGTTGGCAATGGTCACGTGACTAGATTTCACTTTACTGGAAGAAGCAGAACTGCAGAGCCCGTCAATGCCACGGCCAGAGTAGACATTTTTTACTATTGTGCGTCTGATTTTCTTTGTGCGTGTTTTATTCCCTGCAAGTGTTACAAATTACTATTTGAATGGATAAAATTACGTGTTGTGTTTAGTGTAGTCTTAGTACAATGTGTTATAGTGGTTTTTAGTGTCTAAAATAATCAGATATAGTGAAATTGATACTTATGTAGGTACTAGCCTAAACATTTATTTTTTATCCAATTTCAGCAAACAACGTGTGTACAGATAGGTTAATAGTGCTATCTACTTATAATAATCTTAGAAAGAAATTTTAAAAATAGAGTGTATTATTTCTGTGCAATCTAAATAGATTATTTATTTTATTTAGGTGAAAACAATATGACATAGTATGTTATTATATAGCGCAAAAACCTCATTTATGGCACTACTGTACATACATGTTTTATATTTCTATTCAGAAATATGTGTTTTATCAAGTGTTACTGTTCTAAGAACTCCCAAAAATTATTTTCATAATGTTAACAATATGCACTATTTTTCAAGTGTTGTTTGATGGCCGTATATATATTTACGTACGTACTGACATAAACATTTAATTTTTATCTGATTTTAGCAAAAAACATGTGTATGGATAGTGTATTAGTGTAGCCTACATGTAGTAATCTTAGAAAAAAACAAAAAAAATAGTATGTATTATTTCTATGCAATCTAAATGTTTTTATTGCAATGATTGTTTATTTTATTTAGACAAAAACAATATGACGTAGTATGTTATTATACAGCGCGAAAACCTTATTTATAGCACTACTGTAATAAATTTGTATATTTATGTTCAGAAATATGTGTTCTATTAAGTGTTACTGTTCTAAAAATTCCCAAAAATTAGTTAATATTTTTTATAATATTTACAATATGTACTATTTTTCTAGTGTCGTTTAAAAAATTTTTGCACGCAGACTTATGGTGTTATAAGTTTTATACTTTTTGGAATACTTTCATATATTGTACATTTTCTTGTAGGTAATAGATTGTACTAATACAGTACATGCAGCAAAAAACTATACATACTCCTTATTTTTAGATTATTTTGTAATTTTTCACTGAAATTTTTCATTTCCGTTGTAACATTTTTATTTTTTTCCGTTTTTTTCCAATAAACTAAAAATATAAAAATTTGTGTATGGGTACAATATGATTATTTTTCCTAAACAACTTTCTTGTCTGTTCAATGGTGATTTTTTAAAATTTGTACATGTACTATTTGATTACCTACAGTGTATCTTTGCACATTTTTTTCATTTTTGCGTTTTATGTAAACAAACACTTCCAAAAATAAAACCTACTAGTTTATCTAAAATATAACAACATTATTAGTGGACTAAATAATAAACAATTTGGTTATCTTAGAATTATTCATAAAATATGTAGCCTATAGTGCTCCTAAGGAGTGTTATAAGTTATAATTTACGTACAAAATTTTTAAAATATTTTCATTCTTTTCATGACAGTAATTATTTACTCTTTTTGTAAGTGTTGATGGTAGCTAGTATGTGAAAGTACTGTACTTGAGAAGAAAAACGATATGATAACATTTAAATTTGGAGCATATTTAGTATTTTTTATGATTTTTACAAAAAAGGCTTGCAGCGCCGAAAAAAGGACCTAGCAGTAGAGAGCACACTTTGATTCACCTGATGCTCATGACCTAGGGTTAATTATTTTCTAATTTTTCGGTAAAAATAATTTACACAGAATAAAAAGCATCTTTCATGAAAATATAGCCAATTCTTGAACCATTTAAGTTTTCAAATTTTGTTGTGTGAATGGAAACTACAAAATTAGCCTAGCCTATGAACAATTTTTGTGTAGTAGCCTACAGTACATTGAGAATAAATGATTACATGTTGTATTTTTAGGGAACTGTACTTGCCAATCACCTGACAGTGTATGAAATAATTTTACCTGCCAAGGTAAAATTTAGTAAAATTATAAAAAGGCATGATGAAGTTGTCAAATTTATCCAAGCTGTAGTAAGTTAGGTAGGGAAATAAATATTGAACATGTAATTTTAAACACATATCTAGACAGTCTATTAGTAATTGGCTATCAGTTTCTCCTTACAGTTATTAGAAATTCTTAACATTTATTACGTATACATAATGTGACAATCAGAAAGAGGACTCAGTACTCTACTAGGGACTAAACCTAACCTTGACACTCACCTTTATAAAACTTTAGAGCAAGTTTGTAAAGATCGGTAAGAGGAAACCCCCATCTCTTTAATTCACTCGAATCGCTTTCTAATTTCAATCCGTCTAAGCTTGAAGCAACTAAGTCTGTTGCTACAGTATCAGAAGAAATTGGTTTGATGGGAAGCGGTTCGCCACCAGATACAGCAGCCATATTTTGTTTTGTTGTTGTTTGTTATCATCCTAACACTAACAGTGGATCATCCGCCACCCACCTTGAAGTAACAATTACCAATTGCTAAACGATAAACGCCGTACAATCCACGTAGTCTGTAACTGATTTTTTTTTTTTTTTTTTTTTTTTTTAGCTGACTAATAAAACGTGCCCATAATCATAACATATATGAAGACCTCAGGGGGAAAATGATTAGGGTCCAATTTTTATTAAAACTGTGTTTTATATAATTTTAGTTCAACATTACATTGGATTATAATTTGAGTATAATGTATACATTATACTCAAACAATGCAAACAGGATGTGTTTACATTGGTTTTGAAGCTTTGAAAAACAGGTGTTCAAGCAAGGGTCTCTAATTATGTAAAGCTGAAATCGAATTTTCATAACCCCCTTCCCCCGTGTACTGGACTTGCAACAGTAATACCACAGTTTTATACCGTGATAATACTAACCCCCCTCAAAAATGACGTAACGCTTTCAGCAACTCCTCCCCCTCTAATTATTTTCATCCACATTCACGCATATTTTGATTTATGAAAAGTCGTTGTTTAAATTGTTCAGTTTGTTTTCAAGAACTTTCCTCATAATTAGCTTTGGTCTTGATGATTGTTCACATGAGCAGAAGCTTAAGTCAGGAGAATAACCTCGACGCCAACGAGCTGAATAAAAAGTGGCTGAATATTTAGCTTCAAAGATCAGCAAAAGTTTATTCATTTCAGCCCAGTCAGCAAGTTTACTGCCAATTCTCATCGTCAGTATTGTAGCCTCATTGACTATGATGACTATTAAAGCCCTTCACATAGAGGACAGGGAGTTCAAAACTTGGTAAAATCCTATCGCCAGGCCACTGGATATTAGGAGGATTATACACATTAGCTATTGTAGTTTCTGACACGTCGATTGCCAAAACAAAGATGTTACCATCAGAGTTCTTATTGGTAACTGACATCAGGGGCGTACCCAGAGGGGGCCTAGGGGTCCCGGGCACCCAAACTTTTTTTAAGAAATAGAGGGGATCAACAATCAACAGTAACTGTAATGGGCACTAGTGGAAAATACAGTAAAATGAGAAATTGATCATTATAGAGGGTAGCCCTTTCTTTATAAATTTAATAATTTGTAAGCTTAACTACTTATATGTATAATTATACATAATATGCAAATAAAGATAATTTGAGTTTGATTTTTAGTTTGGATGACGTTTTTTACATGTGTCAGTCGGCTCCCTCCAAAGACTAACCCTGGGTACGCCCCTGACTGACACATTGTCTATGTCATGTCATACTCCACATAAGTTGCAATACCATAAACTCTATGCCCTATAGAATCAACAAGTCTGTATCAAGGAATATTGCCTCTTGCACTATTATTATCTTTGACATAGGGATGGTCAAAAGTAACCACATCAGTTTCTTTGCATCAGTTGATACAATTTAATTGATGCGAAAATTAAATGATGCGCGAGACCACCTGATGCAACAGGAAATGGATACTCCATATATCCCGCTCGCCTTATCTGCTTCTATTTGTATCAGACAACACAACAGACGATTGATTTCAATTCCGTAAGTTTCATAAGTAACTGAATGCCTAACTTCCTGTTAATTCGCATTAGTTAAATTAAACTGATGTGTGCTGGCAAATTGATCTGTTACATCAGTTAAACAAAAGCAGCAAGCTGGCACATCCTTACTTCGATATGGGTCTCTTGGAGTGCAAGGATGTTACCATTGTTTTCTTGAAGTACCCTACTGATGCACTCACTCTTCGCCTTGCTTAAGCCCTCAGCGTTAAAATTTACTAATTTTAAAACAGAACCTATTAATTTAAAATCAGTTTGGTCCTCAAAAGGGCCTTTTTATGTTTTGTGGTAGCTGCCATAGCTTGGAGATCACAAAATTTGTTGCTCGTTTAGAACTACCCTGGGTGTACGTACAACTTTAAAGATTTGCTGTGGACACGAACAACATCACACACACTTTATAATTTAATGATTCATGTTTTTTATCCTAAATGTCTTTATTTTAACCTCAAATATACCAAAAAGTTTTAATATAATTGAAAAAGTGGTTAAACCTTAGTATTTTAGTGTGTATATTTAACTTTAAAATGTGATATTACTAATACAAATATTTTCAACAGAAAAGAGACTATGAAAAAAACTATTTTTGTACATTACATGTCTAGTACAACCCCGAAACTAATAATTTTGTTTAAATTTTTGCTATTTTTTACTAGTTTGATTTTAATGTCAACTGGCAAAATGCTGATATTATATTTTCAATGTTGACAATTGACAGCTGCCAACAAGAATATAATGTATGATTTGATGATTTCATGTGTTTCGTAACGGTAGTCAAGCATGTGGTAATCCAAGAATTTCCATTCATAACTTTGTTGTATATATTTATTTTGGTAAAATTATGATCAAGGACTAAAAACATTATTAACTATTTTTAATAAGTCAATTAGAATTTTCTTAAATTTTCCAACTTTGTTTGATTTTCCACAATTTCCCCAGTTTATTCTATTTTCGATTTTCAATAAATATATTCTATATGCAACATAATATGATTTTTTACATATTTCTTTATAACTTTTTTGCGTCAAATTTGTGAAAATTGTGGAAACAAGGATCTTATCCGCCACTTTTATGTATCATTATTTTATTTCTGAAATAATAGTAAGCAATATATGAAACTCCTATTCATTTTGAATAAAAATTCCTAGTTTTGTGGTTTTTATAAATGTTTCATCCACGATCTTGATTTCCCGAATTGTCCAGTCAATTAGTAATTTGCATCATTAATAAGTACGTAAATATGGTTCAAACACACAAACATTTGAATGTTGTGTTATATTATATAACACTTATCCGTAACAATCGTGATAACGACAGAAAAGCACAATTTTGTATGTGCCATTTTGTTTTATAATGTTAGTAGGTTAAAATGTGACTTAAAACCCCATAGGCAATAATTTTCATACAAATATGTAATGTATTTTTCGAGTTATTTCAATTATTTACTATCTTTCTTTACTTATTGTTTACTATGTAAATAAAGTTACGAGTATTTCTGGACTTTGCAACTAGTATATTTCTACAGTTTTCGAATGTTTCAAATTGATACATCTTTTTCTATTTTCCTATAATTTTTTACGTGGTTTCTTGTACTAAATTTACTCTGTCAAAATTAAGAAGGAGGTGTTCTAATATTTGTTTTAGATGAAAAATCTTTTCTTTTTTAGTCTAGTTTTGTCACGAGTGCTAAACAACAACATCAGGTCACCGCTGACATTGATTCTTACCAAAATGTGGGAAGAGTAATTAGTAGAACCCATTTGGTCTTAGGCCATCAGGCCTGCATTGATTATACTGTAAAATAGGCCATGGATACAGGTGTTATTCAATAACAATAATTAGACACGTGCTCTTAAAATTTATTGATTGGACTTTTCCAGAAGAATTTAGGCCATTCCACTGTTATTTAGAAGAACAGGGGAATAACAAAGGGGTCGTATTTTCTCCGATTTACCTGAAAACTGCCTGGTAAGGGCACACCTTAAAGTACGGTTCAGTGAACCAATAGTAGGGCGAGTGGGTGAGAATACAATGTTGTTGACTTCAGTCGTTCAATTTTATTGTTGGCACGCCAATAGGCGAATGCCGTTTCGGTAGGCTTTAAGAGTTTGCAGAGGCTGTCGGCACAGAATATAGACAGATATCTGTCTATATTCTGTGCTGTCGGCCATGTTTGTTTTAATCCCATAAGAACAATGTTATTTGCGTATCCATATTTTTCGTTATTTATTACCCAAAAGTTGTTTATGAGGTGTCTTTTTAAACGTTATCATATTACCTACGCATTGGGTTTGCTTTTCATATTTTGAATACATACGCCTAGTTTTGAGAAATAAAACTTCAAACTAAATATTTTTTATGTTTCTTTCTATAAAACTAATTAGGAATTCTAAAGCAATTACAACGTGCAATTTCATCTTTGATAAAATGTAATCTGTTTGGGAAAAATCCGTTTAAAAATAATTGTTTGATTTGGATTCGCGTGATCGTATGTTCGGTTCGAAAATAACATTGTTCTTATGTGACTAAAACCAATATAGTCGACAACCTCTGACAGCCTCTGCAGTCTCTTAAGAGAACTAGGAACAGAACGTTACGACTATGATCTCCACATCTCTTTATCTGAAGTAGCTGTGTAGCAGCACCACACCTCGATTAGCAACCATATTACTTATGCTTGTATTCTTATAAATTTTATTTTAAAAAGATACTATAATAAAGAGCTGGTGATTTTTGCTTCCAGCAGCTTCATGCAAAAATAAAAAATGTTGGAAGCTGCTGGTCGGGAATTGTTCCAATGTTATTTAAATGGACACGCACGTTCTTATCCTGTGCAGCTTACATTGCATCTTCCAGTACCTTCAGACACTGACAGAATTGTCAGAGGAGAATTCTATCCAGCATCGCTTTATATTTGAAGAATGATTACGGTTGTCCGCGGGCCAGCTGGATCCAGCACGAAACAGCCGTAAATCTGGCTGAATCGGCTGTTCGGGTGAAGTTATCCAGTTCGGCCGCATTCGTTTAGTTGTGTACAGTCTGCTCAGTACACAACTCAGCCATGGTTGTCACAGACAGACTGTACATATCAGGCCAGGCCAGTATAACCACGTGGTTGACTGGTTGAGATGCGCGCGCAGTCAGACGGAATTATTGCTTGATACTGCTGAATAAGTGTGTGGTGACCTGCTGTTTGCATGAAGGTGCTGTGCAGTGCAGGACAAGTGCACGCGAACCTTATTCGAGAGCTGTCGCATCATTGAAAATCGTGTTGAACATAAATAGGTTATTAATGAATGAGGAAAAATTAATCGAATGTGTTCAGTCACATCCTGTGTTATGGGACCAGTCCCATAACAGTTATCATGATACACAAGTGAAGCATGTGTTGTGGGAGAAAATTGCTGAGGAATTTGATGGGAAGACAGGTGAGTTGTGTGTGTTTTTTTATTTATTTATTTATTTTTTTTTTTTTTTTATTTATTATTGATAACATGTTGTTTCATTCTATGTTTCTTACCTCATAGGTCAATTTTCACAGAATGTGTTATTCAATAAAATTGCGCAGTTGAAAAAATTACTTTCAATAGTTTCAAAACGTCTATTTATTCTTTAAGATAGTAAAATATTAATTCAATTAAATCTTAAAACTGAATAAACTACACATTATAAAACACAGCATGTCATTATTTTTCAGCTGGAGGGACACAAGCTAAAAAGCAAGGCAATGAAGAATACACTTCAACTATATTATAATAACAAAGAGCACATCATAGTTCTTAAACTGTTCCAGTTCTACATGTATTTTTACAATGTGATTGCACTATGTGGTTAACCACAATCATTGCATGCAATTAATAACTATCATCTATGACAGCCGAGCAAACAATACTAAAAGTATGTTTAAAAGTAAAGAATAAATAAGTTTATTGTTGTTGATAATTTACATGAAATATACATGGTCGTTATCAATCTATAATAATTGATTACTAACAATAATTAAATTATTAAAAGTATAGGCACAAAATTTGGTTTTAACCAAAGAGCAAGTAGTACAAATGTTGTATTACTTGCTCTGAGGTTGTAACAGACACAAAATTGCTTGACATGTAAAGTGAAATATTTCTCGCACCAGGATTTTCTTCAACCTGAAGATAAATGTTATTGTTTTATAGGAATCCCCCATTGCAACATATGAAAAAAATACATTTAAACCAATTGTATTCAAATTAGTAAATTTTTTTGTAATAAGCTTACCATTTTAGTACTAACAAAATTATTAGGTTTTCGAACAAGTGTATTGCTTGACATTTTATAAAAATATATATTGATTAATGTCATTGAATTTAGATAGCTAAGCAAGTATAGTGCTTGCTTAATACATATATTGGTGATAAGTTATAGTATTTTTGTAACATTTTTATTATTATTTTCTGTGCTAGGTTTAAAATTTTAGGATTCTATCAATATGAGAACAGTAATAAATTGGCAGTAATATATGTCTCCTGTAAAACAAAATGCACTAATAATTTAAGTCAATAAAAGCTAGTAATCAATTGTGACAGTCTTACATAGTTAAAATTATTGATATTGCTAAATCGCTAACAGTAAGAAAGCAGTAAAAAAAAGACTGCATGCCAGATTATATACAATCGTATTGGACAAATTTGTAACGGTACTGTAGTAATATATTTTTTTTCAGCGGACGAGTGCCGAAAGAAGTGGAATGTTTTGAGGGATGGATTCAGGCGTAGCTTAAAAGCTAGGAGAAACACAACTGGACAATGTATGAAAAAGAGAAAACTATGGAAGTTCGAGAAGGAAATGGAATTTATATTGTCTGTTTTTGAGAGAGGACTACAATTGACCTACTTAAATGCAGATATAGACTCAGAAACTGACGAGAAAAATGAAAACCAGCCTCAAACGTCAGCATCCATTCAAGACTCGTGTCCTGGAAGTACATCTAGTGCCAATTCTAGTATTCACTCGCCTTCACCTTCACCAAGTTGTTTAACTCAAACTAAACGTCCAAGAAAAGTAGGAAAAAGCCGACCTCAAACAGCTGAAGTAATGCAACAGTATTTACAAAATACAATGAACAAACCCCCACAGGATCCTTTGACTTTATTTTTCCAGTCTATGGAGCAAACAGTCAGGAAATTACCCTCCCAAATCCAAATACATACAAAAAAGAAAATCTTTGACATTGTCAACGAAGCGGAATTACAAGCTTTAAACACTCCCGATGTAGGGGTATAGCATTATGAACACTGTCAAGCTTAATCCAATGTACAGCAATCATTTTTGTCAAAAACCACCAACAACCTCCATCGATCCCCAACATCAATAACCATCACAGACATCAGGAACTTATCAGCAATATACAAACTCATCAACTGTATATAACAACACTTATTACTTGGACTGGACAACGATGAACAATAAAGAATGAGTCCAAACTTATTTATCTATTTACAAGTAATCAATGTATAGTTCTATTTTACTTATACAAAATATCAAATCCAGATAGTGCATTTGCAGATATCAACCATATTACTAAAAGTCCAGATATTATTTAATTTTAGAAACTTTACTGTCATAAATTAATAATATGTAAACATTCTTCTCAATTATTTAAATAAATATCTTTGGCGCATATACTTTGTTCTTGACTCAATATTTCCCTTCACATAAAAACTCAATTAATGTATACTTACTGTATATAAATATTAGATTTACCATACATAAAATAGAGTTATTTTTAACAATATATATATATACTCTAGTACATGAAATACATACAAAATGTTGTATATGTAGACATATACAAAAACACATAATGCATATAAACAGTCATATTTTTATTCATGACAACAGTTTGAGTGCTAAGCTCGCGACTGTGTTAAAGTTAAAGTTTGTCTTATTTTACCAGGTGAAGTTAGGGCTAAGGAGCCCTCTCTAACATAAGTTTTTGTTAAGACCTGTGTTTAGAGATCAGTTTGAAAAACCACTACCCTCTGATTCTATCTCTGACCATTTATCAGTCCAGAAGATAGATAAAGGTGCCACTGTAGAGATATATACTCGTAGCTTAATAACCGAACTACAATACTTTAACAAACCAAACTTAAGGGTTTACAAATTCACATTTAAAGAGATTACGCAGCATTTTAAGAAAAAATGTCTGCGCTCCAATGGGATGTGTAAGATATAAGTTTTCCCTTAAGAATTTTGTTCCAAATATTAATGAGTTTAAATGAGCACATGATCTCATATATAAATACTATCTCACAATAAACATTAAAGCAACAATTTAAGATATAGATTTTAAAATTCAGAATTTGTAAATAAAACAAGACACATTATCAGCAATTGCATTCAGAAAGATATTAACCTATTATTAGTGTCTGACTTGGCTACAATTTCAACGCTTGAGGAAGCTGATGGGGGCAGAGCTGCAGCCAGATATCACTGCCTTGAGGAAGGTGATGGGTAGAGCTGCAGCCAGATATCACTGCCTTGAGAAAGGTGATGGGTAGACCTGCAGCTAGATGTCACTGCCTTGAAGAAGCTGATAGATAGAGCTGCAGCCAGATATCACTGCCTTGAGGAAGGTGATGGGTAGAGCTGCAGCCAGATATCACTGCCTTGAGAAAGGTGATGGGTAGACCTGCAGCTAGATGTCACTGCCTTGAAGAAGCTGATAGATAGAGCTACAGCCAGATATCACTGCCTTGAGGAAGCTGATGGACAGAGCTGCAGTCAGATGTCACTGCCTTGAGGAAGCTGATGGACAGAGCTGCAGCCAGATGTCACAGCCTTGAGGAAGCTGATGAACAGAGCTGCAGCCAGATATCACAGCCTTTAGGAAGCTGATGGGCAGAGCTGCAGCCAGATGTCACTGCCTTGAGGAAGCTGATGGACAGAGCTGCAGCCAGATGTCACAGCGTTGAGGAAACAGATGGGGCAGAGCTGCAGCCAGATGTCACAGCCTTGAGGAAGCTGATGACAGAGCTGCAGCCAGATGTCACAGCCTTGAGGAAGCTGATGAACAGAGCTGCAGCCAGATGTCACAGCCTTGAGGAGGCTGATGAACAGAGCTGCAGCTAGATATCACAGCCTTGAAGAAGCTGATGGACAGAGATGCAGCCAAATATCCTGCCTTGAGGAAACTGATGGGGCAAAGCTGCAGCCAGATGTCACAGCCTTGAGGAAGCTGATGGACAGAGCTGCAGCCAGATGTTACAGCCTTGAGGAAGCTGATGGACAGAGCTGCAGCCAGATGTTACAGCCTTGAGGAAGCTGATGGACAGAGCTGCAGCCAGATTTAACAGCCTTGAGGAAGCTGATGGATAGAGCTGCAGCCAGATGTTTCTGCAGATGAAGGTCCAAACTTGGATAGTACACCCACGTGAAGCCATTACAGTGAATAATACTTCCTCTTTTAAACTACCCAGCGTTCCTAATCCAATTAATTAACCAATGGAAATATGAACATTTTCTATCAAAATAATCAAAATTTACACTCTTAATCGAAACATTGTAAATTTTACTTGAAGAAATTGATCCTCACATAACAGTTTTATCTGAGAAATACATGAATGAAGTCTCAAAATATTAAAGACAATATAAACAACTATATTCACCTAATTTTTAGCAAAAAAAAAAACAAATAAAAGAAGAATAGGCTAATCATTATAAGTAAAGATCAAAGATCTTGATTTAATTGACAGAATGTAAGAAATTAATTCATTTTCACAAAAAAAGTAGCAAATTATTGTAATAATTTTTGAAAACTATTTGTACGGTATACCTACCGTCAAAATGGTTTTAATAATCTGTCTTATTTTTATTTTGTTAAATAACATAGTTATTTTTATAACACAGTCTTTCATTATGATTGTAAACAATCAACGACCTCAACAAACAGGATAAATTAGTAAATAAATAACCGTCTAAAGAAGTGTTGTATTAAGTATAACATTAAATTCTTTGAGTGGTTGTATTTTCTGACTAGGAAATCTCACCTCTTTGACCTCATGTTTGCACTTTTGTATTGGAGAAAGGAAACCCTTTTTTAAAATGATGTATAACTCGAGGTAGGCTTATACAGTATTTAAAATTTAAGACTTCCTTCATGGGCCATCCCCTGGCTATTCAAAACCTGAGTAAACATGCCTAAATGTTTGGGATAGGGACATTCAGGTAACTACAAAGTGTTATTAGATTTATTTCAATAGTTTTTTAATTAATAAATATATTCCAGACTTTTGGCCAACCCTGTACATACAATATATATTTATGTAATATAAATATATTAGCTAGTTATAAATAATTTACATTATAATGATATGATATCAAGACGATTATATCGAGGTTACTAAAATGATCACACAATTTTGTATTGTACATAGTGTGTACATGAATCTTACATATATAACTTACCCACAGTAAATATGAATGAAATAAATATTTTAACGCAAATCGACTGAAAGCGTCAAATTAAAATAACAAAGTAATAATATAAACGATTACACAGAGAAAATTGGATTTTAAAAGAACCAAAAAACATATAAACTGTGGAATGATGAATTTACAATAGCGTTTATATAAAGTGTTGCTTTAATTCATGACAAAATGTTCAATCTGCTATAATTTTTTTATTTTTCGTTCCTTTTTACTTCGTCAAGGTAGGTTTGATCAGCATAAAAAAGTTTCTTAATTAACCAAATTAATTAATAAAACAATCAGGAAATTTCTACTGGATATAGTTTTTTCACAGTAGGGCTTTAATTTGTAAACTGCAACTTAGCGCGTAGAACTATTCCATTTTTACAGTATTTAATTTTTCAAGCCAACAAAAAATAGTAACACAAAGTTCTCAATTATTGTTTTCTTTGATACATTATGCTGTACTTAATTTGAATAATAGCAGTTGTTCTCTTATTTGCTATTTATTGTTATCATATTAATAATTAATAGTAGTATCCTAATAATGTTATCTTTATTTTATTATTAAATACAGGAAATGGAAGTACTAAAACGTATTATCATAAAATATAGCCATAAAATAAAATAACAATTGATATGAATAAAAAACACCTCGTAAATTAAACACAATTATAGAGAAACAATTGTAAGATCAGAATAAACATATTTACTGTCCATATAAAATCTTAAACTTAAAATAAATGGAATGTATTGCTGCACGCTAAAAAGCAGTTTATAAGTTTTTATCTCTAATATCAAACAATTATGTGTAGTCAAAATTTACTGATGTTTTATTAATTAATTTAATTACTTACGAAACTACATACATTAATGCTGGTCAATAAAATACACAATAAACAATACAAATAATACAATACAACAAATACAAAACAATACAATAAAAATGCTGGTCAAACTTAAATCACTGAAATATAAAAAATGTCCTCAAAAATTTCATACACCGTTTTTAGTTAAATAACATGCGGTTTTCACATAAACGCTTATATCTATTTTTAATTTTTATTTTTATTAACGCAAATCTATTTTTAATTTTTATTAACAACCTGTTAGATCAACATTTCACATGTTCAGTTAGTGCATTTGCCTATGACATTGCACTTGTATCCTCCAACAAAAATGAATTAAATCTCCAAATGAGTATTAACGATGATTTGAACATGTTGCGGTCATGGTGCATCAAGAATAAAAAGCATGTTAATGTAAAAAAAACTAAATATGTTAACTTTCACATGACCGGCTTTAGATTCGCAAACCCTATAGTTTATCCTAAATTTGATTGTGAATGTGAGCCGTGTGGCTGTAGTGCTGTTGAGCAAGTTCCCACCTTTAAATATTTAGGGTTAACTTTAGACAGCAAAATGTCCTGGAAAAAGCATATTTGTGATTTAATAAATAAAACTAGATTTAATTTAAGAAAATTTTACTTTCTTAGAAACTTTTGTGATGTAAATTTACTGCGAACTCTGTACTATGGTCTGATTCATTCAAGAATACAATACAGCATTATTTGTTGGGGGGGAACTTGTAAAACAACAATAAATACTATTAGAACAATTAAAAATAAATTTATTCGAATAATCCTGAAAGCAAATGCAAGAGACTCTTCTTTACCATTATTCTATTTATTAAAAATATTACCCATCCAACATTTATTCATCTATAAAAGATTACAATTATTTTATATACGAAGTGGCAATAGAGGCTCAACCAGAATTCATCACGATATGAGAAGTAACAAGAATAGATTAATTATCAAACCCAAAGTACACAAAATGTTCTTCAAACAATCTTTTAACTACTTAGGCCCAAATTATTTCAATAAATTACCATTAAACATTAAAGAAAGCAACAATAATAAGGAATTTTGCCACAAGCTAAAGAACTCATTACACACAATACAGGACACAAGTTGTCTGAGCCAGGCCTTAACTTAGAGTAAATTATAGGAAATACTAGTTTATGAACTGTCAAATATTAATTTTAATTTAATTATCAAATACTGTTATTTTTGTAGAAGTTTGAATTTAATGAATGCTACAGAATGCCTTTCTAATTATATACAAGACTGTAATACTTAAAAGAGACTGGACTGAGTTATTTGTTAATTTATTTTATTATTATTATTTTTGTTCACTAACCACATTACTGGAAACAGTGGTTAGTATTATTCATTTAAGTTTATGTTCATTTAATTATCAAGATATTGTTAATAAAGATCATTATTCATCATTATGTAAATTATTGGTTGCAACCACAATAATTTAATATCTTGGTACCGTTATAATCCTCGTTTTAACCAGTAAACAAGATATGCTAAATGTGTACCTTAAAATTAGTTTTATTGTTTAAACTATTATTGGAGCGAAACTGTGCGGCCGCGGCCGCTCCTGTTATTCTTAGGGAAGTGTTCGATTTTCAACATGTCAAAATAAACACTTATTTATTGGAAATGTGAGAATGTTGTAGAGGGGAGGGTGAGGAAGAGATCTCAGTCCAGCTTTATATAATATTGTTATGCCTAAAGTTTCAGCACAGCTGGTTAAAAGCAAGGGAATGTCTTTGCACTCCAAGAAGTTAGATGGTGCATTTTGTAAATACTGTGTTGTTTTGCACCCAGTGGTGCTGGGAAACAAGGTTTACCACTAGGCAGACTTGTTAGAGCCGAGTACTCTGACTGGCGCCGTGCACTAGAAGACTCGCAAACATGAGTTGACAGCATATCACGCCAATAGCAAATTGGATGCAGACAATTTCATAGATGTTTGTAACCGGCAAAAACTAGATATCATAAGTCAAATAGATAAATTTGTAAAAGTACAGGTTGAAGAAAATAGACGTCTTTTATCTCCAGTCATCAAGCAGTGACATTTTGTGGTAGGCAGGGTTTGGCATTGCGAGGACACAGGGACAACGTAGAGGTGAACAAATCTTTACGGAGAATGAAGGTAATTTCCGATCTCTTTTGAGGCTGAGGGTTGATAGTGGGGACGAAATATTAAGACAGCACATGTTAACTGCTAAAGGAAGTGCTACATACACAAGCTGGAAAATACAAACGAAATTGTCTCAGCTTGTAACGATATAATTTTACACAAGCTGTAACGGGTCCACCAAATTGATAGATGAATTAATTAATTTAAATAAATAATAAATTATTACGTAAAAGGAAAAGGAATATATTCAATTGAAATAAATAAAGAAGGTTCAAATTATGTTAGAGAATTGTCGTGAGAAAAACAACAGTTGGATAGACGGGGAGACAGAAATATGTCTTCTCAAACAAAACCCTTTGTTCGAAACAGGATGGGTGGGCTTGTTCCAAGAATTATCAAAACATGTGGGAATGTCTGAGACATAACAGTCAACAAAGATAAGACGAAGTTAGCGTGGGACAAGACTCAGCAGGTCGGTTAGAACGTTCCATAGGCTCCACCCCGGATCTGGCGCAGTACAACGACGCAAGAGTCAATCTTTTAAAGGAACCAATCAGAACGAGACATGTGGTTCCAAAGATGCCCGTAGATCGCAGCAGCTGTCGGGAATGCTACCTCGTGGCAAAACCGGAAGGACCGATAGTCTTGAACCCAGAGGAAAATAATACCGGAAAAGAAAGTAAAAAGTGGGGGACCTGAGCTCAACAGTTGAGAGGTGTTCCTCGCCCCAGTTTGCAAACCATACATCATCAAGAAGGTCGTCCCGCAGTGACACCACCGGCTCCGGGCAACGTTTACGGGAGAATGTGTTGAAACATTTGTGCGTTTTAATGTGCTAAATAACAGTTATCACTTATCTCATAACTTTCATGTTATTTTAAATTTTTGTATTCTCGAGTAAATGACAGAATGTACGATGTACATGATCTTCATCCAAGAACTCCACCTCCTCAGATAAGTTAGAACATAAGTAGTTATAAGGATAAATTCATAATGTTTTTTAGTAGTTTGATTAAAGTTAAAGTTTTATATTGAGAATTTTGTCTTGTAAAACAAATTAAAAAAATTATAACACTTCATTTTATAACTTAATAATGATTTTATTCTTTGTGGAAAACATGTGATTAAAGTAATTTAGTAAAAACTATACCGTCTTGATTTATTGTATCATACAGTCTTACCAATTTACCTAACAGACCCTGAGAAATAAAAATAAAATAGAGAACCATGCTCTAAATTAAATAAAAGTAAATTTTTATTATTCTAATAAAAATAAAAGAATTATCAAATTAAGCAAAGAACCTCATAAAGGTAGCAAACTATTAACTGTTATCCAAAGTGATAATAAGTTGTTTAAAATCAATCTTTCTAATTTAAATTAATTTTATTAAATTAAATTAATAAAATTAAATAAGAAGTAACAGAGTTACAAAGCTTGAAGAAAAAGGAAATGAGGCCAACTTTCTGTGATTGCTGATGAAACCGCAGACATTTCCAATGTTGAACAGATATGTTTGTGTGTTAAATATATTGATCAAGCCAATAATAATGTAAGAGAAAATTTTCTTCAATTTGTGCCAATATATGACTTGACGGGCAAAGGAATCGCTAGTACAATTTTAAGCAAATTAAAATCTGTTGGAATCGATACCCAGTACATTCGTAGACAAGGTTTTGATGGAACTTCAGCCATGAGTGGAGTACACAAAGGGGTTCAGCATTACATTAAAGAAGAGGTTCCTAATGCGCACTACGCTCACTGCAGCAGCCATTCCCTGAATTTGGCCATATCTGATGCTTGTGATTGCATGATGGTTAGAAATTGCTTAGGTACAGTTAATACTTTTTCAATACACCGAAATGGCAAGCTGTATTAAATAAGTTTTCTGAGAACCCCTCTAAAAAGCTCAAGGAACCTAGCCCTACACGATGGATACAAAGACATAACGCTGTAGACAATTTCGCTGAAAAGTATGAGGAGGTGCTCAAGTCACTAGAAGAAATTTCGACATGGACTGACAAGAACAGTAGTGCAAATGCTCATATTTACTCTGCGCAGTTAAATTTAATTTCTTTTGTCGCTTGAAGTAATTAAAAAAATTGTTTTCATACAGCCTTCCTCTTACTAAATACCTTGAAACAGAAAGCATTGACTTAGCAGGCGACGTCATTTTGCTCAGGACACTATGGAACAACTAAAACAAATAAGAGAAATGGCAGATGAAGTATTCTCATCTTTGTATAGCAAGGTTTTTACCGTCTGTAGACAAAATGACAGTGACCTCAATTCCACGTATATCACAGAGATAAACAGGGCGAGACAACATGCCCAACGATGGGCCAGAATCGTATTACAAAAGAACTGTTCATCCCTTTCATTGATCACTTCATTGCACAGCTAATGAAAGGTTCATAAGTCAAAAGGATATTTTATCCTCTTTCCAAGCTCTGCTCAGCTCTGACAACGAAGACGTTTCTGAAACAACTGTGAACATGTTATTTAAAGACTATTGCTCAGATCTAACTGTAGATTTTTCGCATCAACTAATGGGAGAAATAAAAATATGGCAACGTAGACTAAGACATATTGAAATTGAAAGAAGAGAAAGCCTTAAGTTAAATTTTAAAAAAGTATAGAAAAATCAATGCAGTAGAAGCTTTAAGGGCATGTAACATAATATCTATTTACCCTTCTGTCAACAAACTTCTGCAAATCTTAGCAACTTTGTCCGTAACTTCTTGTACTGCCGAACGGTCTTTTTAAACATTAAAATACTTGAAATCTTACCTGAGAAACACGACTTCAGAAACAAGACTTAACGGCTTGGCATTATTGTATTAACATACAACATAATAGGACATACCAGTTAATAGCGAAGAAGTTTTAATTGAACTCTCAAAAAAACTTCGTCGTCTGGACATCAAGATTTAAATTTAACTTTTCAGGAAATTGTACTGTCAATATATTTTATTTTATATGTGTATCTATATATTTGTAGTGAAGATCTTTATTATTCCTACATCTGGTAATTGTTGGTAGCTGGTAATATGCAATTGATAAGAGATAAACTGGCAATTAATAAGTTATATGGTTCTAGTGAGTTTGCTCTCCTGACCCCTAGGGCGAATAAAATAAGTTAATTTTCTTCTTCACTTCGAGAACTAACTATACCGGGTAATTATAAATAGCATAGTATTTACTATAATACTACAGTATAATTCTATAATAACTACTATACTATAACTACTATTACTATTATAATATACTTATATCTTATATATATGTATATATTATTAACAATTAATGAAGGCAGTCCAAACATTTGGTACTGAGACTTAATCTTTGTCTCGTCCCTCCCCAAAGTGATATCCTGCGTGCGCCACTGTCTGCTACAGTTCCGTTAATGGATCTTGGCATGTCACCTCGTGAGGAAGATAGGCTTACAGTATGGCCTCGCCAGGGTTTACGACCATGAATTTTGGTTTTTGGGTCAATGGAGCCCATAAACATAATATTTTCTAAAATCTGAATGTATATTAGAAATTAAGAGAAGAATATCTTTAATTTGATTACCCACATGGGTGTATTAGTTTAATATTACTCAATTTTGGCTTTTTGAGTATATTTTTTTAATTGGTAGGAGCCCTTAAACTTTCTTTCTTCGAAAATATAATTGTATACTAATATTTAAGAGATAAATACCTATAGTTTGATACCCCACTTGGGTGTTTTATTTTAGTATGACCCCATTTTTGGTTTTCATAGTTTTTCTATTTTTGGGGCATATATCCCTTATTATTTACACTTTTCAAAATCTGAAGAGATACTTGGCTTAAGGCCAAAAATACGTTTAATTAGATACCTTACGTGAGTGGATAACGTCAGTATTACAAAATTTTACATTTTCGAAATGTTGGTCGTTGGGCCTCCGATACCCTAAACTTTTTAGTTATTTCGCTGAAATTCATATATAATTGCGCGTTTGTTACGCGTATAGAACTGCGCGTAAAGGTTTAAACATTTCACTCAAGCTTTTTCTCAAGTTAGGTCATAAAAACTACTTTTTTGCGATTTCTGCCATATTTTTATAAGTGAAAATAGTAAACTTTTGTGAATTCTTCTGGAGGTTTCAGACCGAGAGCTTTAATTCAAGTATACATATGTGGGGGGTAGGATGCCGGGAAGTAGTGAGTCAGTTACTACATCGAACTTTATAGTATATAGATAGTAATAACAATTTTATTGATAATGTAGTTTATATATTTTTATAATAATATTTGTAGCACTTGTCATGCTATATTGAGTGGTTTTTAGCAGTAAACGTGTAAAAAAGAGGCAATTTGCGGTTGATTAGTTGGGCACACTGCGTGGAGTGCCTTCATAATGTTTTGATACTATAGTAATACAGTCTTGTACAGATTCAACTCGTGGTTTGCTGACACTTGAAGTGCAGCGCTTGCACACACGTCGTTAAATTTCCGACGCCAACAAAACCTAACTAACCTAGAGTAATCCAACTGTTGCGTTTCTGTTTAAATTTATTCAATGTTTATCCCAAAGATCGGGCCTTTCTCGAATGAATGAGCAATTCGTTGTCGGTCACAATATCGTCAGTTATATTGAATTAATTATACAAATTAATGTACGCCACAGAAGTTACAGATAGCAGACCAACACAACAACAATCAGCAGACGACAACGTCCTTTAGTGGAAGTGGTCGTCCCCAACAACCGCCTTCGGTAAATAAAACGATCGGTTCAGTGTTCAGTGTGTAACTCCCCATATACTTCCTTGTCCCACTGCTGTTACGGCGTTATAAATAATCTGATCGTTAAACAACGCCGTGTGTGTTTGTTTCTTCTGTCCAGGACAAATATATCCATAAAAAATATTAAATTATTCTGAGAAATCACGTTTTCCAATGCAATGCCTTCCAAATAACTTATCTAACATCATTTTATCGAAAAATTACATAAAATATCGGTTAAACCATTTAACATTGGACTTTATAAAGAGCAGATTCAAGATTGATATCTAGTCGATCTTTCCTTAAATCAATTTTAAAAGGTTGGTTAAGTTAAAATTTCCAGTCAAGTTGGGTGGATGGGAGGGATTATGTAAGGATTGACTTGAGTTATACCCAACTTTTGAATATGGTCCTTATGTTTGAGCCACGGACTACGACTCGTTGACTCGACTTCGCTGGTTATCCATGAACGATTTATAACGACACTACTTGAGTTGATGTTTTCAAAGTGAATATACAAAATTATACCAGCCAATCAAAGTATTTATTCCTAAATGACGTATAAATAAAAGTCGACACGTGACATAGCTACATGGGGGCTAAGTATTGTGGAGGTTGTGGGCTCTTTCACGACGTCCACCCAATGGTTGCCATCTGCTTGGACAGTACTAGAAAAATATGGGTGTCCACGTTGGGTCAATTTAGCCGATAATCAGACCAATCCTGTGTGGTTCGGATTCCACGTAAACCTATAGGGCCCATAGTTGCCCTGGAACCTAAAGCTATTGGTCTTTTTGGCATCAATAATATTGATTATAAGTTTTTCTGCTGTACTATAGTAGGGTTAACAATATCAGGCTCTCCTTCATTATAAAAATACTGTACATAAAATAAATATCCCTATCTCAGTGTATGTCGAACCCAGTAAGTAACCAGACTACACAGGTCTTTCTTACTTATCCTACACTCGTGTAGCCACTCATATTAGTTTCAATATACGCACAAGTTGTGTCGGCGTCTCATATCCGAATCATATGTTCAAAACTAAAGGTTGTAATGAGTAGGGCACGCGCCAAACCATGCAGCCTGTAGTGAGGGGGTGAACCGGCGTGTCGCCCGCCCGTATACAGGCGTGATCACCCGCATGTAGCCTCGGCTCACTGCATGGGGGACACCTACCATGGGGTGGCATCAAACACGACTCTCTTACTATTAATGGGATATAAAAAGCAATCTTAAAAAAAAGCAGCTTAAATCAAAACCAGGGCAAACGTCCTGCGTACAAAACTGCTTTGTCCTGCGTGCACTGCTGAATACAGTGCTCCCGTATGGCTAAATAGTGTACATACTAAAGTGATTGATGTCCACTAGGGTCATGAGAGCTATTAGTGACATTCTCATGGCAACTCCACTTCCCTGGCTCCCGGTGCTGTGCAATAAGTGTTAAGACATCAGGAGGCATTGCTTAAAGAATTCAATAAGATCTTGAATGCCCTGCATCTCCTCATTACACAGGATCTCCCACGTTAGAACGGTCGCTTAAAATCTCGAAAAACAACTCTACGCACTGCTTTCCAGTTGAGCAGATCAAATTTCTCGCCCAATACTAGCTGGGTCACAGCGTGGAACAGCTTTGATGGACGAAATATCGACCCGTCAATACATGCATGTAGGTGGGATGAACCTCCATCGTAAGGAATGTACACTGTTGAATCGGTTCCGAACTGGAGTGGGCAGATGTAACTACTGGAAATATAAGTTTTATAGTCTAGAAACCCCTATAAGTCTACTTTAGTGGAATGGAAAGCAGTACAATCATGTCAGATTTAGTAAAAATTACCTTAACTGTTCCCAATGAAAACGAAATTAAACTATCGAAGCTCTTGTGTCATATTTGTTTTTTATGTGAGATGTTTGAAATAAATTATTAAATTAAATTAATGGCAATGTTACTGTTATAGAAAAACGGAAATTTGAGGGATTTTTCTATCACTTGCGAATTAAATTTCGAGCAATCCTTTCTTAGCGTCTCTCTATGATTCAAAAGGTTATTTCCCTCCAAATTTCATGATAATCTGTTCAATGGTTCCAGAACTATAATGAGTGAGTACATAATTTTTGGATTTTATATATTGGGATTGTATGAATTTAAACAATTAGCTGTTTGCAATAAATTATTAAATAATTAATGTTTTTGTTTTTTTATCAGCTGTTTGAAATAAATTACTAACTGAAATTAACGCCAATGGGAACTTGGGAACTCCTAAGTCTTATGGGGAAAAAACGCTCATAGGCTGTTTATAATCCTTATGAATGGAATTTCGGAAAATCCTTTCTTAGCGGGTCTCTAGGATACAAAAGTTAACTTCCCTCCAAATTTAATCAATATCTGTAAAGTGGTTCCGAGGATTTCGTGATGAGAGTACATAGTTTTTGGATTTTATGTACTAAGATTAAGGTTATATAATCGTCCATTGTTTTTTACCAGTTTGTTACTGAGAAGGTTCGGAAGCTGAGTGGGTTCGGACGACCCGGAAGACATCAAGTGTGAGATGTGGCCTTGTTACGTCACCGCTCGAGAGGTTCCTGGTTCCGCACTCGTTCACCTCTCTAATTTTAGAGGTCGTTTCATTTAAAGTACCACTGTGAGGCTCATTCACTTCTCAGTTCACGACTTCTCGTTGGCGATTGTTACTTGTTCTGAAGTCGACCTTCAATATACTGTTTTGTATGAAAAGAAATTTGGCAGAAACGTCTAATCAAGGAATACTTAACTAACTATGAACCAAGTGTTTGGAGTACCCTCATGTCGTTTAAAAAGACATATTGAAAAATCGGAGGATGTCCTTATGGGATCCTTACATGAGTATATATTTTAAAAGTACACTATATTTCACGGAACGTTATTTCTATTGATTCCATTTTAATAATGTATCTAGAAATAGAAATTAAAATAAATTACTAAAGTCCCAGCATTCCTTCAAAACATATTTCATCAAAACAAAAACATTATGAATTTTGAAAAATTAAAAAACATATATACTCATAAAACTATAAATCAATAACATTTATTTTTATAAGTTGCACACTTTTTAAATCCTTAAATCAAATTGTGACCGACTTTAAAATGTTTTTAGGACAATACTTACATTTTATTAGAAATGGAACTATATTCAATAGATGATTTCATTGAACAATTTTTAAAAATGAAATCAATATTTTCTTAATTAAATGTAGCCTACAAGACCTGAAACCTTTATAAAAAGTACTTCGCAGAAAATAGTTAAAATCTATTTATTAAGAAAAAAAAACTGGATTGTATTTCTTTAAATTACCTAATAATATATACTTTATTTTATCTAATTATTGTTTAATGTA
Source organism: Stictocephala bisonia (assembly GCA_035578905.1). Taxonomy (NCBI): domain Eukaryota; kingdom Metazoa; phylum Arthropoda; class Insecta; order Hemiptera; family Membracidae; genus Stictocephala; species Stictocephala bisonia. The sequence continues at coordinate 240,156 of JAQJVL010000487.1, forward strand.
TCCGCCATTTTTTGTACAAAGATAGTAAAAATGTTATTTGTTTATTTATGTAATTTTGGTTATTTTTTAATTTATTGTATTTTGTCCATGTTTTTATTTCTAGCAAGTGTATAATTTTATATATCTTATTTTATTTTGATTTGCTTTATATTTGTTGTTTTGTAAACAATATACTGTGTATGACTTTTTTTATTTCTTATATATTTTAGCTGCACATTACAGACAGGAAATTGATTATCTTATTATTTTGTTTAAGTTTAATGTATAGGCTTACATTTAATGTATGTCATTTTGCATTTTGAAAACAAACTGTTAAGGTCCTAATAGGTTTTATTTGTATGCTTATGCCCTATGTTCTTATAGCAGTATTGGGCCACAGCCTAATAAACACAGTCGTGAAGCTTACTGGAAACTGTCATCCTGATATTATCCCCATTCCTAAACATAGAATTACCTTTTTTGAAAAACAAGCATTCTTTTCTTGTATAAAAATATACAATAAACTTCCACAAATATATAAAGTTTCTAAAGACCTAGTGTCATTTAGGAGAAATATGAAAGAGTTTTTGTTGAGGAGAGAGTATTATAGTTTGGATGATTATTTTTATGGTGAGACATGATTTTATTTATCTACATTCTCTCTTATGTATCATTGTACTCTATATTGTATTACCCTGTCGTTTTTACACTTAGTTTTTAAGAAATTGACCTTTGTTAATGCAATTGAGTTTGTCAACAGCAATAAAATATTTTGACTTTGACTTTACTTTGAGAAAAATGCCAACTGACTGACGCTAGCGCTCGTAGTGGTAATATCGCAGAGCTACGGCTTCTCTCCGCTAGATAGCATGGCAGTTTACTTGTGTTGCAAATACATATTCAAATGAAATCGTTTCTTTGCTTACCTCTCCGACTGTTTGCTGAAGTACCACTTGGATCGCTAGCATCGCTTGGTTGGCAAGTAAACAGCTGAGCGTCGCTGCTGTGTGCTTATACTATACTGTGATTGTACAGTAAAAATACCCATTAGTAAAAAACTCAATCGTCAGTATTGTTGCTGAGTCAGTAGAAGGGTTACCTACCCGTATCGCCCTCCCCCCCGTCCTCCTCAACAATATCTGCAGACAGTCAAGTAGCTGCTGGTCACGTGACCCTCATGGACGGACGCTGCGCCAAATTATTCCCACCATCTCCTAACAATAACGGGAACATCAAATTTCAAGAGTAGGCCTACTTAATAAATTTAATGTTATAAGATGAAACAAACACTCCAGTAAATATTTTTTTTTTTAATTTCGTCAGGCCTTTCGGTAACAAAGTTACCATCTTCAGACACTTTGTTACCGAAAGGCCTAACGAAATTAAAAAACTATTTACTGGGGTGTTTGTTACATCTTATAACATTAAATTTTATATCCAGTAAGAAACGCGCTTGAATAACGACTTAATAAATTATAAAATTCTATTTATGATTTCGAATTTTTAAATTATTAATTTTGTTGTAACTGTTTATGCTTGTTTTAGTCAACTCGTTTGAATTTTTAAACAAATTGGTAACCTTATTTTTTTTTTTTTTTTTTATGAACCGTTCGTTTGGGTTAGAGACTACTGAATTTATGCATTTATAATTAGACTTTAACTGTTAATTTCAGTGCTTACTGTCATATTGGCTAAAAAGTTAACATCGTGTTTTTGAGTAATATAGCATGTGATTAAAAAAAACTTTAAAATTAAAAATGTTCTTACGATTGGTTACAATATAATGATAAACCATGTTTGGTTTCACCGGTAGAATTAAAACAAATCATAAGCACATTAGAAGGTCTAACATTTAAGTTATTTTCTATTACTCCAACAATGGCGTTCTAAATCAGAACATGATTACACTCAGTTTTTCAGAAGTAATTTAAAAATTATAACTTTCGATTTATCAGGCATAAATCCATAAATAGATCATAAAAGAAAAGGATAATTTGTATACAATCGTGAAATTAGGCCTAAATGTATTAAAAACTATACAGCGCTTTGATTTTTTTCTATTTGTATAGTGAAAACATATACAAAATAAATATACATCCCGTAATTTTCAACTAGCCATATTATCGTGATTCTTTATTTTTCTCTGTTTTATTTTTTATGGTTTGTTATTAATGCAAGTGTCAAAAAATGAAATGTTAGTGTTCAAAGGGTTGAAATACTTTGATAATTTTCATGAATAAAAGGTGTCTATTGTACACAATTTACTCGAATGTTAAATTTGTGCTTTTCTGAATTCTGAATGTTAAGAAATCTTTCGATTTGATGTCGGCGCAGAAATTATGTGCACCCGAGTTTGAAGGTTGTTATCTAAGGAACTAAGACACCTACGAAAAATCTAGTTATACCATTGTTTTCCTTGTTTAATTGTATAATATGACATGTGCATTATTTAATTTTATTTGAATTTTTAATAATTTTTATTCTAGTAGAAACAAAAAAGTACACAAATAAGTATACAAAAAAGTAAATGCAGTAATTTTATTTTGATTTAAATCAATTTGAATTTATTTTAAATTGATTTAAATCGATTAAAAATCACCGTAAAAATCACCGTATTTACTTACAAACATGAAATGAATGTAAAGTTACTATAAATGTCATAAGGATTACAACAAGACCAAGTAATTAATTAATTGTATGCCCTGGAGAAGCCAAGAAAACAATGTTTTTGGTAATTGATTAGAACTATTTTTCTCAAAACTTTAAGATAATAACTGTTAATAACTATTAATAATAATAAATAATAGTTATTATTTAACGGGGGTTTCAATAATAACTATATAAACTAACGTACAGTGAAAACTACTTAAAATTCCGGTACTTTTTTTGTTCCATTAGAATAAAAATTATTAAAACGTAAACAAAATTTTTAAAATTCATATTTCATAACGTACAATTAAACGAAGAAAACAATGGCGTGATAAGATTTTTCGTAGGTTTCTTAGTTCCTTAGAAAACAACCTCGGCTACACATAATTTCTGCGCCGACAGGTAGTTTGTTTACGATATCTGTACCGTGCTTTCTCTATTTTAAGTATTTGTTATAGTCACGATGAGGCCACACTATATAATATATTTAATACACTACATACATGTGCAGCATGTTTAATAACTATACGAAATGTTTATCTACAATGCGTGCTTTACGACTAAACATTTGTAAACATGTTTTGGTATCTCCAAAATAAATCTGCATGATAAAAAAGTACTCAACCGGTTCTGAAGCAAGTTCAAGCTCCACTACATATCCAGACCACAGAGCAAGAAATACAAGTACTGTACTTTAATACTTTGTATTACGTGCTCTGTGATCCAGATCTTATAAAATGTCTAGAATAGGGCGTGGTTACGTGTGTTGGTTAGTAGATAGTTCAATGTCATTTCGATTTTATGTTAGGTTTGTATTACCATTTACTCAATACTGTCTTGAGGTTAGGTTAGTTTTGTATTACCATTTACTGAATACTGTCTTGAGGTTACAGTTTTCTTGTCTAAGCGTGAATAGCAGCAAGCACAGAATATAAATAGAGAGGTCACTCGTCACGGAAGTGAAAACTTATAACAGTAAGAATTAAGGTAAGTTAGACTTTTGACTGTGAGGTGTGTTCGTGTTCAGTTCTTTATCGATTTAACAGTGCTTAGTATAGTTTAATCAGTAGTTTATTTTGATTACAGTTATTTAGTTTTAGTGATATTATAAGTTTTTTTATTTAGATGTGACAATAATACCATAGGATTTGGTGTATATATAATTATCAATGTTTATTGCAATTCTAATATTTAGGCTCTTTCAAATTTTAGGTGATGTTCTATTAGTAATTGACAAGAAATGTTTGCAATGGAAGAGGCCAGAGCTGAGCCAGTGACTATACAACGTTCGTGTGGTATCACCGCCACCTTGTTGACAATCTAGTTTTGAAAACTCCTGAATCATTCTTCCTAGTTCAAGAAAATTCTATTTAATACGAGAGTACGATTTTAGTGACACTCAAAATTTGAGTGTCACTAAAATCGTACTCTCGTATTAAATAGAATTTAAATAGAGTTATTTAATAACACCAATTAATTTAGGTTTAAAGAAATTTTGTCTAGCGTTTGTCATTATCGAGTTTGCAAAGGTTTACAAAACAATTAATTTCTCTGTAACCTATTTGAATTATTAAATGAGCTTTATACCAAACTAATCACAATGAATCAAACTGTCATCCATCCAAAATAAATTATTTTATTATTATTATTCTCGTTACAGCGGTCGGTTAAAGACGACTCACGCACAATTTCACTCATAAAAACGTGTTCTTAAACACAAATATCACAATAAAAAGCAAATTAGTTTAAGCAAAATCTCCAGCATATTTTTTTCTTAAAGAACATAACATGGTGGACACAATACAATTAGTTTGAAAATTATTGCTTACTTATTTTAAGTATGACAGCAAATTAAAGTTCAGAGTTTTGTCATTTCAGACCAGTGGTGCGAGGCCGTTCCGCCAGTACCAAAGTTATTTTATTCGGACTATAAGAGTAGATACAGTACTGGCAGACTGCTGCTGCCGTCGAACCACCATCGGTCGGCAGCCGGCGTATCAAAGGCGATCAACGGTGTATTACATACGAGGTCATGTTCAAGAGCATGTCCACATCAGCATGCTCACGAGCAAGTTCTCCCGTGTAATGTAGGGATTTTGGACATAGACATCCTCGTCAACATCCAATCGGTTTGATATTGGACTTGCTCACAAGCATGTCTCGCGAACAAGTAGGTTACCCCAAAATCAATGTGTTTGGTACACGGAGGGAGGGGGCACCTAGACCTCTTTTGCCACTGGTGCCGTCAACGCTAGGGACGGCCCTGTTTGTCAATCATCCTCGATTTCCAGTTCTTTTAAATCTATGTGTTGTAGGCTATTCAGTACAGTTTAATTGAATTAATTTTAAATTACTTAAGTGTATGTGTTGTTTTGTGTGTGATCTTCATGGAGTTTTTGCTGTGCTCTGTGGTCCAGCTTTATAGAAACGATGTTTCAGAACCGGAAGTCATGATCACCTTCCGGTGTGACCCTCCGCTTTCAAATCTCGGGTGATTTCTCCCTTGGCTCCACGGTCCCAGGTACAGACAGACAGGGAAAGTACTGTGAATGGCTGCACTTGAAGAACTGGATGATGATGCAACATTACGTGGGTTTGGAGAAGATAATTTTCTTTTTCTTATAGCAATATTAGATATTTAATTGCAGTGAGTCAATATATGTTTGATTGAACTAAACTATTATTATTGTATATTACTATTGTTTGGAAATGAAATGAAGCTAATTCGCATGAATATTTAAAGTCAGAAATGTTGAGTATCGTGTGTTGAGAGGTGATATCAGTGATGATGACGGGCATCAGCAGTGCTGAGTCACCGAGGACCTGGGAACAGCAGGGTTCAAGGGCAGCACCAGCAGGCATCAGCAGTGTACGATGGCAGTTATGGTCACTTGAGCACGAGTTGTAAACAATGGTTGGAGTATGTCGGATCACAGACAATAGAGAGTCTGTGATAGAGAACCTCCGGATCGGATTTTAGCTGAATAATAAGCCAAAGACAAGTTCAAGTATTTAGCTCCCACGCGTTCAGTTGATCGATTTCAAAATTACGATGTGATGCCTCTTATCTGATCTATTCGGTAGTTCTAGACAATATTTTATGAGGACAAAAAAATACAATCTTCCCTATTTATTCAAGAGGGCTATATGCTAAAATGTCTTGCAAAATTTTTTACTTTCGGTACAGAAATGGTGTGTTTGAAGGTTGTTTCTTAAGAAACTAAGAAGCCAGTGTGAAATTCGTTTACACCATCGTTTTCCTCTTTTAATTTCATATTAAGATATATGAACGCATTTTTAAATTTTATAATGAGTTGTAGTATTTTTAGTTTTTTTTTTTTATAATACTAACAATGATTAATTTTACAACCTATAGAAGCCAAGAAAACGTTGTTACAAGAAATTTATTTTAACTTTTTTTTGGGAACTTATAATTCCCGTTGAAAAGTTAATCGATTTTTTCAGTAATAAAAGTGTTAAGTTGATGATAAAACTAGTTAAAATGCTTGTACTGTTTTGTTCCAACGAGCATAATAATTGATAAAACTTACTACAATTTTAAAATGTATTTCCTAACGTAAAATTAAACGAGGAAAACAATGGTGTGGTTGGCCTTTTCACAGGCCTCTTAGTTTCTTAATAAACAACCTTCAACTCGGGTACACATAATTTCTACTCCGAAAGTAGACCTTTTTAGTTAAGCTGAGTTAGGTCAGCTTAGTTTCTTTACGTCAGATAGGTCAGGCTGTAATAGATGTTCAACGTGTACTTTCAATAAAAACAACTTTTACCATTTTCCCCTACAGTAAATTTTCCAAGATGGCTGACTAAAAAGATCCCTCCCACTTGGCATCAGGAGAAGTGGTAAAATCTACACCAAAAAAACTGTAGTAACCACATGGTACAGCTAAGACAAATGTTTATAAACAAAATTAGGCGAATTTTGGCATTATAAAACTATTTTCAGTTTCAGTAATCTTTGACAGTAGAATCTACCCACCTTCCTGCCCCCCTCCCCACCATAAAAGGAGAGATATCACTTTCAACTTTAACATCGGGGACAACTACATGTTACCGGTACTTTTTAATCTTTAACGTTCAATCGATTATCGTGCAAATTTACGTAAATATCACAAAACCTACCAAGTTGGTAATTATAGATTTCACACAATCTTTTGGGTACATGAAATCGAAATCCAATGTTGGTCAAGGCCTGGAACTTGTGAAAGACTCCCTGGAGTCGGTTGGAGGAGTTCCAGTTGCTGGAGCAGGTGGATCGAGTCTATTCTTGGCTCCCCCTACGCAACCCCTCTACCCCAACGGGACTTTCCTTGGCCTGATGCAACACGAGGGGTGAGGGTGCACCTGTGAAGGACACCTGTGAAGGGGAATACTGATGATGATCTTAGGACAAAAACTGGGGCAAAAACGGGGAGGAGTGGATGAGTCGGTGGCTATAGGGTTTCCGAGGGGCTATTCTTCACCCTCCAGCCGTCCGGGGAGGGGAGGGTCACGGTCCTGATCACTGAACCGACTTATCTCACAATTATTGTGTTTGTCGTGGTTGTGGTATGGTATACGACTGATTGATTGAACCTCAACAGGTTGACTGCTATGAGTAGTACCATAATTAGTGAAAACAGCTGACTACAAAATATACTGTATATTTTTTTAAACTAAAAAATGAAATTGTTAGAAAAATATAAGGTTTATGTGACTGATGAATGGTAATTTTATTTGATTTAAATCTTGACACGGAAGGTTAACAGGTTGACTGCAATGCTAGAATAAGGTATCTGACCACTGGGACCAAGTATGTATTTTTTTGTTTTTCTTTTGTATTTTGCTTTAAAATGATCTAGTTATGAGGTTTTAGCAAGTATTTTATAATAATCAATAAAAAAAATGTGAGTACCAATATTTTGTGTAAAAGTGCATTAGTTTTAGTTGCCGGAAATAACAAAACACCAATACTGTTTCTAAAAACAGTTGTAGTACACTATCAGGCCATAGCACTGTTTTCTTCGCTTATGCCAACACCCAGTCTTACAACTTAATATAACAATTTTTGCAATTTTATACTCATCATTATTACGCTCCATTTTTACTACAGAAACTAAAGCATGTGAATAATAATAAAGCCAGCACACTTCAACAATGTTAGTCTAATTAATAAAAACATAACCTAAAACTATTGCCAAAATAATTTTGTTTTTAGCCAAATGTTCCTTGCTAAGATTTAAATCAAATAAAAATACCATTCATCAGTTACTTAATACTTAAACCTTGTTCTTCCTTATAATTTAATTTTAAAATTTTATTTTTAGTCAGCTGTGTTTACTAATTAATTGAGTATTTGAGTACCGTACCATATTGGTACTCATGGCAGTCAATCTGTTAAGAAAACTGATATTTTGCAATAGTGTTAGGTTATGTTTTTATTAGTTGGACTAACAATGTTGACGTGTGATGGCTTTATTATTTTTATTATTATGCATGTGCTTTAGTTTCTGCAGTAAATATGGAAGGTGGTAATGATGAGCATACAGGGTGTTTTAAAGTGTACCACTATAGGGATCCTTTAAACCTGCAGAGATACAACAAACTTTAAATGGGAAACTTTACCTTATTTTTTATGCTCATTACAATTACGTAGTTTAAATTTTAAAATTCGGTCGCCATTTTTCAATATGGTGGCCAACATTGAAATTTCTTATAGGAACCCACATTTTTATGATGGATTTAGGTTTTACTAGTAATTTTAAGAATTTTTATTCTTGGTATTTTTATATACTTTATCGTTTCGTCGCTAGGAGCGCTGAAAGTTCAAGAAATCCTTAGTTTAAGTGATGGATTTAGGTTGAGCAACTTATTAAAAAGAAGCGTGTTATGCCATTTACAAAAATAAAGCTTAACTTATAATGCATTGGTATTTTTTTCAATGTTGAAAAGCTCTTCAATACATATTTTATACAAAAATATTACAATCACGTAGTGCAAATTTTAAAATTTGTCTTCATTTTCCAATTAGCGGGCAACTTTGAAATGACTTTTAGTAACTCCTATTGTTTATGATGGATTTAGATTTAACTAGTGATTCTAAGACTTTTTATTCTTGGTATTATTTTAATATACTTAACCGTTTCGCCGCTAGGAGCGCTGAAAGTTTAAGAAATTCTTAGTTTAACAGCGCTCCTATTGGTACTCACATTTTGTTTATTGAATAATTACAAAATACTTTCTAAAACCATAGTACTAGATAATTTAAAAGCACAACAGATAAGAAAAAATAAAAAAAATATTCTTGGTCCAATGGTCGGAAATCTAATTCTAGTATGGAAGTCAACCTGGTAATTACTGTAGTTAATTGTGTTTTAGTTCTATACAATTGATCTGAAAAAAATTGTCAATTTTATTTTTATTTACATAGGCAACAAAACGTCAATCTCACAGTAGATGAATACCGAAAAACTTTTGATGTTTTTCACACTCCCCTTTACGTGGATTGGGTTTTACGTGATAACTTGCTTTATTGTTGGGGTCAACAAGCAACAATAAATGGTTACTATTATCTACTAAACTATATTTACTATACATCTTATATTTTGTGTTTATGTCGTTGTACGAGTGAATATTTCTATAAACCAATGTGAAGGAAAAATATAAGAAATAGTTTTTGCTAAGGAGATTTTAATACGTACAACCACCAACTTTTTAATATGATGTAACCCATACGTCAACACGACGTCCGCTCAATGGTCGCCATCTACGAGGTCTTGACACATTAGTATTCTAATGTCGTGCAACGAACATAAAAATAACGTCTTCGATCTGTGATTTTTTAAATTTATTTCATTTGTACTTATACGCCCGGCGATTCGCGTACTTTGGTGGCCGTTGGCTCGGACTCGGTCGTTCCGTGTTCCATTTTTCGTCTGTCAGGTTGGCCATCATTTTGGTTTGATCTACGCCAGCGTTAAAGAACATGATAGGCTAGAGGCTCCAAAACGTAAGTGTTCTTTTGTAATTTTCAATATCTAATCACCCTTTTGGTGAAAATACTTTTGTTTAAATAATATTCAACGGGCTTACTTGTGTTTTCAGGGTTTTGTCTAATTTATATTCTTTGTCTAGATGTGTTAACCTAGGTTCGAGCCACGTGCTCAATGTTACCATCATAAACAGTGATCAAACAAAATGAAGAAATAACAGATAAATCGATAGGCCAGACAGTATAGAAATTCAAGAACTTAATATATGATTCCCTAAACTTCATTGTGGTCTTAAAAGGCTCCAAAGTTACTCGTAAATTATTTCAAAATCTGAACACCTACTCAGAAGATTGTAGATAGTTGAGTGGGATGGGTCGTTGGAGTATAAAAGTAATTCTACAGGGAAGGAACTTCGAGTGCAGTTCCACGACCGGATCCGGATGTAATCTATGGAATGGTAAAAGCAGAAGCCGTGTCGTATCAGTGACGAACAAGGGAAACCAGTTCTGGCTGCATTCTATGGCGCGATCTGAGAGGTTGATTATAAAACACCAGAGTGATCAACATCAGCCACAACACAACGTAGGCTTGCACCCAGTCAACGTAGGAGGGTGGGTAGATGGGTAGATGACGTCGGAGGGAAACCAGTTCTGGCAGTATTCTCTGGCGTGAAACTGAGAGGTTGATTATAAAACACCAGAGTGATCAACATCAGCCACAATACAACGTAGGCTTGCACCCAGTCAACGTAGGAGGGTGGGTAGTTGGGCAGATGACGTCGGAGGGAAACCAGTTCTGGCAGTATTCTCTGGCGTGAAACTGAGAGGTTGATTATAAAACACCAGAATGATCAACATCAGCCACAATACAGCGTAGGCTTGAATCCAGTCAACGTAGGAGGGTGGGTAGTTGGGCAGATGACGTCGGAGGGAAACCAGTTCTGGCTGCATTCTCTGACGCGATACTGAGGGGCGATTATAAAACACTAGAGTTAATATCAGCAGCCACAATACAACGAGGCAGTATATTTAGATGAGTGGCTGGATGAGATTGCCTATTCGGGGCTCATCCAGCATTGTATAAAGAATGGTGGGTTGTATGTCCGTTAAGATAATGAGGATAACAGTGGGTTGGTAGACAGATCCTCTTCCATAATTTTTTGTTTATAGATATTCCGTGGCTGATTTTTTTGTCTGAAATTCATAGTATCTTCTTCATTTATTATGAAATAAATATTTCACAGTAATTTTAATATTTTTGAATCGCTCAAGATATACAATGCCACCGGTTTTAGAATACGCGCTGCTAGTCCACAGAACAGACCTGTATTAAAGAAAATCACTACAATATATGCAACAGTGAAGATACAAACCACTTAGAGCTGGAGGCCCTGTGATGATGTTCAGCGGAGATAGCTGATTTAGGGTGTACACAAGGCTTTCTACACCCTAAATGAGTTTATTCTTGGAGGGGTCATGAAGAATAATAAAGTCTTAATAGTATAAGTCTTATTTTGATTTTTATAGCTTTTTTTATAGCTTGATTTTTATTTCTATACTTTTACATTTGTATCTTGTTACTTAAAAATGACGCATTAAGAGGGCTCGAAACCCCCGCGACGAATAGCGTAAAAACTGCTTTGCGTGGTCCAAGATACTGCCTTTATTTACTATCGTAAAATTATAAATGAAATATCTATTGAAAGATAAAGAATTTTTTTGACTAGAATCGCTTTTTAAAATGTTCAAATTCTTTTTTATTTTGATTTTGTAGGTTATTAAAGTTACCCAATATTCATAAGAGTGCCAAAATAAAACTAGTAATATTATCGAAATTTTAAAAAGCGTTTCTAGTCATAAATTTATCTTGTTTCAATTTAGTTTTGGTTTTACACCGAAATCTTCAAAGGTTAAGCAGCAATATGGGACCACGCTAATGGCTGCATGGTAATTTATTGGGAAAAAATGCTGTTCCCATGTGCTAAAAAAGGTTATGTGTGTTTCCATGTGGTCCCTGATATAATCTAACTACAAAGTAAAGCATAGGACTTTTATGCTTAATAACAGTGCAAATTATTTATTATGGCATGACAAATAATGTAATAATCATCTATCAATAATAATACAATGTGTATATGAAATAAATCATATAAATGACACGATGCATATAATAAACGCATTAATTCAATAATTTCGGCTTATTCAATGCAATAAGTGATTTTAAGTCACAATCTCTATATTCATTCACCTTTGTTTTATTTTATAAATATAAAAACAGTAATGTTAACTCGTAACTATTAATTTATTATAGTTCATTAATGGTGTGGTTGAAAAGATGCCAGTCCATTTAATTTACTTACCTGAGAAGGTAACTTGGAAGTAAATATTTTACCTCATCGGTAACAAGGACAAAGAATAATATGATAGCTGGGGGGTGGGGCGGCAATCCTTTTGAGAACTTTGAAGTCATGAGGCGAGGTAGTGTGTGGGAACTTCGTACCACTCCCACTGAGCGGACACATCGGGCCACGGAGGGTTGACAGGTATGAGCAGAAAAATAACAAAATTATGAACTGTTTAAAAGTTTTCTTAATTAGCATAGTACGATTTGGTACATGAATTTAATATAATATTAATATAAATTGAACAAATATTACGGTGATCAAGGCAAACGTGGTTTACCGAAATCCGAAATCGATCACCATAATTTTAGTGGCCTTGTTCGAGACTGATTTCTACTGAAGGGGTGGGGTTGGGTTTGAGCCGTCACCCCTCGGGCAGTCAGTCTCGCGTAGCGCCTCACCCACTCTTGCAGTGTTGTAGCCACGAGCTCATATTGATTCGATACATTTAGATTCGTTACATATAGATTAGATACATTTACAGTTTATTTAGATCAGTTATAGTTTACTTTAATATCAAGTTTTGTCACAGTTTCAATAGTTCTTACCATTAACTTCAATTTCAATAAACTCGGTGATCACATCTCATTTTATTTCATTAATTACTATTTACCCGTTTCCGAATTGGCTTACCGCGGCATACATACGCCGTAACATTTTTGGTCCTCCGGGCCGGATAGTTTACGTAACATTTTTTGGTCCTCCGAGCCGGATCGTATACGTAACATTTTGGTCCTCCGCGCCGCACCGTATACGAAACGGATTACATCACTTTGTGCAGTGAAACAGTGGTTCTTTAGCTACGTTGTGAAGCTTGAACAGTGCAGTGTAGTGCCAGTTAAGTGTTGGTGACAACCGCCCTTGCCTGCTTTCTCCGAAGTCTTCTTTGTCTCCAGCCAACCCCAGCGACTTCACGGCGCCCATAAAGACCCTCAACATCTGCCGACTGCGTTCCAGCCCCATTGTGAACCTCTCGCCTCTGCCAGCCCTTGCGCGCCTCTATGGACACATGTGAGTGAGCCCTTCCTCTTTCACTCTCCTTCAGGGCAACCGTTGACCCCACACTCACTTTCCCTTTCTACACCCTCAGCTGTTCCTTTTATTCTCTTCTGTCAAAACAAACCTTGTAGTAAACTACCCTCATCGCTAACTGCCATTTAATATTTATTCATTTTGATTGTTTTAATTTTATCATTTCATTTTATTTTCGTTTAGTCTGTCATTACATTTTATAAAATGGTAGGTGATAATGACAATAGTACTCAAGAACTGAAACAACTGGTTCAGAAGAGAGGACAAGCTAAAGCCAAGCTATCTAGATTTAAGACCTTTCTTGACTCATTATCAGACACAACTAGTGTGACAGAGCTAAAACTAAGACTAGCTAGATTAGAGGGTATTTTATCAGAATTTGAAGAAATACAATCACAAATAGAGGTCATTGACACAAGCGACTCACAAGAGGATGAAAGGGAGTCTTTTGAAGCTATGTACTACAAATTAGCAGCTCAAGGTGAAGACACTGTGCAGAGTCGGATTCCACAACCTGTCATTGAATCTACTTTCAACAATGGCCCATCAACTGCCTCATCCAATAGCCAAGTTCATATAAAACTCCCAACAATAGACTTACCCAGCTTCAGTGGCCAGTACGAAGACTGGTTATCTTTTTCGGAAACCTTCAATGCATTGATTCATACCAATGAGTCACTCAATAATGTGCAAAGGTTTCACTACCTGAGGTCATCTTTGAAGGGTGACGCTTCTGAACTCATACAATCCCTGGAGCTTATTGCTTCCAATTACTCAGTAGCCTGGAGTTTATTGGAAGGCCGCTACAAGAATAAAAGAATCATCATCCAAAAACATGTAAAGTGTCTGTTTGAGCTCGCTTCTGTAGACAAAGAAGCAGGTCATAGCATAAGGAACTTGCTGGATGGTACACTGAAGCACATCCGCGCCCTAGCAGCTTTAGGCGAACCGACTGAAAGTTGGGACACGTTGTTATTACACTTAATAACATCGAAATTGAACTTCAGCCTACTGCGGGAGTGGGAGCTCTCCACAGTCCCAGACCAGCTTCCGACGTTCAAGAACCTGACAGAATTTTTAGAAAGGAGGTGTCAGACCCTAGAAAATGCAAGTGGCAGAGTGTCACAAAGGCCCACCACCTTGAGCACTACGAAGACCAGACCAGCACAACGATCCTGCCTATTGGTTCTAAGCACAAACTGTCGCTTGTGTAATGGTAAACATCCCATTTACAAGTGCCAGGATTTGCTGAAACGCCCGCCAGGTGACCGTCATCACATGCTAAGGAAAGCTGGAGTCTGCTTCAACTGCCTTAAACCAGGCCACAAGCTATCAGAATGTTCTTCAGGAGGTTGTAGAATATGCAACAAAAAACATAATACTGTTCTTCACTTATCCGATTCGTCATCTCCTCAGGATACATCATTGAAAGAAGTTCCTGCAGGAGCTATAAATATTCACGCTCGTGAGAAGAAAAACGAAGTTGTAAGTGCACACACAACTACTCATCATCAAAATCCACATCAGGTCCTGTTGTCTACAGCGCTGGTAGACCTTGTGAGCCCCACAGGTAAACAGCTGAGATGCCGAGCCTTGCTTGATAATGGTTCACAATCTTGCTTCATGACTGAGAACGTGTGTCAAACCTTAGGACTACGTAAAACCAGGAACGAGTGCCAAATTGTTGGTGTGAACAATGTTCCAATAAGCATGAGTGGAACAACTACTTCTTTGGTTAGGTCTTGCGTTACCAGCTACAAAACAAACTTACCATTTGTGGTTGTCCCAAAAATCACAAATGACTTACCCAGAGAACAGGTTAACGTTGAAGGGTTTAAAATACCTGGCCACATCACCTTGGCAGACCCTGGCTTTGCCAGCCCTGGTCGCATTGACTTATTGATAGGACAAGAAATATTCTTTGACATAATCTGCATAGGACAACTTAAGTCAACGGGCTACCCAACTTTACAGAAAACCAGATTAGGTTGGGTGGTAGGAGGGAAGCTGGAGGGAGAGATTAACCAAACGAGTTTCAATCAAACATGTCATCAGACAACGGAAGAACGTTCGTTGGAGCCAAGAGACAGATGCAAGGGTTGTACAATATCTTCGAGAAGGAAGCACCTGCCATCTCAAAGGCGGCAATTGAAGATGGAATCCAATGGAGCTTCATTCTACCCTATGCACCACACATGGGAGGCTTATGGGAAGCAGCAGTTAAATCCCTCAAGCACCATCTCCGGAGGGTACTTGGATCAGCAGATAGTACCTTCGATGATTTAAGCACTATTTTAACACAAATAGAGGCAGTTTTGAATTCTAGACCCATAATTCCTATATCCAAATGATCCCTTCGACCTAACTACCTCCACTCCCGCACATTCCCTTACAGGTGGCTCACTCACAGGTCTTCGAGAACTTCTTCTGATGCAGATCCCTGAAGGACGGCTTTCCCGATGGCAGAATTTGCATCGCCTGCTACAACACTTTTGGTCCAGGTGGCCGAAAAAATATCTGAACAATCTTCATCAAAGGGGGAAGTGGAAGCTACAATACCCGTCTCCAGGAAAGGACAGTCTGGTAAGGGTAGTGACAGTAAAGACTGCTGTGGGAGAGGTAAAGAGGTATGTCTCCTACCCATCGAGCAATAAAAGTCCCAAGAGACAATTCAAACTTTTGTCTACAATTTACTTAGTTATAGTTATTTTTCCCAGTGTCATATCATGTGCTCAACATTAATAAATTAAGCCTTATGTATATAGTTACATTTTCACATAATTAAATTGTCATAACATTATTATACTTACTTATCTCTTTAACTTGTACATTTCGTAGCATTTCTAATATAGTAACAATATCATATAACTATTAATAATCATTTATAAGAATTTCATTATATGTGTTTGTGTATATATACCATTTTGCTTTCAATTCTTTGCCTGCTATTTGAAGTAATGCGAATTTTTTTTTTTTTTATACTTAACGAAATTTATGCCAATTTTATTCATTAAGCTAATATTTTTAAACGTCATTGTTTGTATTGTATAACTTACATTGTTTTATTTGGTAACTTTATATGTTTTCATGTTTTAATATAAATCACCATGATGCTCGTATGTGTTATTTTTATCTTGTCAGTTTTCTTCTTGTTTCTTACAATTTGTATAGTAAAGAGGCTAGCATTGTTGCCATGTTCAATTTTCATTGTTGTTCATAACGTATTTGATAATGTCGTATTTGCTAATTTTGTATATATATTTTAAGTGTATGAATATCATATTTGTCCATGTATAACCATCATTATCTTAGACATGTATTTTTATTTCATCATGTTTGAAATTGTATCATTTTCATTTTTAGTTGTATTGAAAATACCCTTCCGGTATTTTCAAGGTGGGCGGGATGTTCGAGACTGATTTCTACTGAAGGGGTGGGGTTGGGTTTGAGCCGTCACCCCTCGGGCAGTCAGTCTCGCGTAGCGCCTCACCCACTCTTGCAGTGTTGTAGCCACGAGCTCATATTGATTCGATACATTTAGATTCGTTACATATAGATTAGATACATTTACAGTTTATTTAGATCAGTTATAGTTTACTTTAATATCAAGTTTTGTCACAGTTTCAATAGTTCTTACCATTAACTTCAATTTCAATAAACTCGGTGATCACATCTCATTTTATTTCATTAATTACTATTTACCCGTTTCCGAATTGGCTTACCGCGGCATACATACGCCGTAACAGGCCTATACATTGCACTTATTTTTTATAAATATATAGGCTACAAATAGAAAATTGTATTGTGTGACGTTCACTCGTGTATTGAAATTGTTAAACTATTATTACATTGCTCAAGTAAATATAAGATGTTCTGCTCGGTTCAGTTTTGCATTAATTTAATGCATTTTCATGATCAGCTCGGGTAGTACCCGTGATCAACATGGCTAACACTAATGATCAACTCGGGTAGTACCCGTGATCAACTTGGGTCAGTCTCCGTAACGAACTTGGCTAGCACTCGTGATCAACATGGCTAACACTAATGATCAACTCGGGTAGTACCCGTGATCAACATGGCTAACACTAATGATCAACTCGGGTAGTATCCGTGATCAACTTGGGTCAGTCTCCGTAACGAACTTGGCTAGCACTCGTGATCAACATGGCTAACACTAATGATCAACTCGGGTAGTACCCGTGATCAACTTGGGTCAGTCTCCGTAACGAACTTGGCTAGCACTCGTGATCAACATGGCTAACACTAATGATCATCTCGGGTAGTACCCGTGATATTCTTACCGTATTTAGGCATTGCTTTATTTTGATTGTTCGTCATTTTTAACAAATCGTCATATTTAGTCATTTGTATGTCTATTTAAATCATATTAAATTAATCACTCCTAAAATACGGTGAAATATTTATAGGACAAATAGTAAAACAAACATTTTTTAAGAGTAATTACGTAAGAATTGTTGTCGAATTAAAATAATTGCTTTTCTCATGGCAATGTAAAAATTGAGCAAGATTATAATATATTATTTTAATTATAATTGATATAATTCATACGGTTCGCTTCGGTTTTCGTCTCTGTCCGCGAAAATGTTTGTTGTAACAAAATGTCTACTTTTTTAATCCAATTGTCCCCGTAGTGTTATTTTCATGTAGTGTTATTTTTTGTTTATTCAGCATACTTCAGAAGCAAATAAAAAAGTGGCCACATTTCAACTGTTTTTTAATGTTAGGAAATTTTATGTTTATGTTGTAATTGCCATAAAACTATATAATAGTTTATTTGAAATCATTTTTATTTAGTTAAACATTATTAATTAACCGTACAAAATTTATAAAATGTAAGATGGTATTTTTTATCATTACTTTGTAATAATATAATTTACTTAAGTTTCAGTAAAGCGTATCCTTTAATGTTTTAGCGTATGTTGAGAATTCTTGTGGCGTTCATTTAATATTATTTTGTTTTAGTCTTCAACCGAACTTAAAGAGATACGAAATAGAACTTTATTTGTAAATTAATGCCTTTTATTAAATATTTAATTTTTAACCACATAAAAGCAATATTTAGATCACAACCCAACAGCTTTAAGGAATATTTACAAAAACCATGCTTTGTAGCGTAATTTACTTAGTTTTTAGTAAAGAGTATCTTTATATTTATAAATCAAACTCTTCAATTGTTAGAATATAAGTATGGTAAGCCTATGCTTAACCATGTTAAATTTTAACAGTTTTGAGAATAACAAGATTTTAACAAGAATTATGATTTTGGAAAACGTTTCAAGTAGAAATTCAATGTTTTAGTAGACCCCCAATTTTATCAGTGAATAATTTGATTTCACTGTAAAAAGTTACTTTTCTAAACAAATATTACTATTTTTACAAAAACAAAGTGATATAAAAACATGTTAAGAAATAAAATACAGTAGCAATACCTGTACTGACTGGAAAATTGACAATTGTTAAAAAGAATTGGCCTTTCTGCTTAACATAGATTCAGACAGAGAAGGTCAGGCGTAGCCAACTGAGGAGGTGGCAGGCGGGGAGCATCGGGGTTTCCGGTTGAAAATACTATGAAAACTTACTATACAGGAAATGATTGAAGGAACTACATTGTACATTGCGGCGGAGTAAACTTCCTTCTCCTAAAAAAAACTGGACCTAGTTCCAACTTCTATCGCCAGGGTCGCATGACTTATATTTTCTTTCCCTTTAGAGGCTTCTTAACATTTCTCGATGAAATTGTAATAAAAAACATTGTATATTATCTATTGTCTACAAGAGCCTAAGTGTATGTCTTCTCCGCCGTTCGTCCATGTATCGTTGACTGAGTAGTTTTCTCCTTTCTGCGAAAATCAATAATAAACGTCCAGGCTTAGACAAGGTCCATAACTCCAGGAAGAGAGAGAGACGTTGTTTGTATTGACAATTTTAAAGTGCCTGTCGTTACAGGCGCAACTCACCATGCATCATGCATCACGTAATCATGCATTCATGCATGGAGACCCCACACTGCATCCTACATAGGTGTGGAGCGTTGTTCTTAGAACGGATCTGAACAAAACCTGTCCATTCTCACTCATTGTGATACAGGACATGTTCTTCCTGCTAAACTCTTAAATATTTTAATAACATCGACAGAACTGAGGCAACCAGAATACAAATTTCTATCAATTGATATCTCTGTGATTTTAGTATATAATTATGAATTTTGTTACTTAAGATTTTTAGTAAACGAAAAGGGAGAGAGTAAAATGAAATCAACTTATGATGATGTGTGATTGATTCGTATTCCTTATTGTACAATCACAGTACAATCACAACAAGTAAAATGAAATCAACTTATGATGATGTGTGACTGATTCGTATTCCTTATTGTACAATCTCAGTACAATCACAACAAGTAAACTGAAGTATTGAAATATTGACATATAAAGTATTGCCAGTATTAGAGTTGCAATGTATTTCAACAACTGTAGACCTACTTACGACGCATGGAAGGAGAGCAACGTAAATATTATCCATTCCTCTCATCATTTCGAATAACAAATCTCTATTGATTTTTCTTTTGACCCAAAAATTACTAGTATTATCAAAAGCGTGCATAGCACAATGCAATCTTTAAGCGTGCGGAATGTCATTATAATCTTAAATAACGTATTTTAAAAATAAAGGACCTGCTCATTGGTCATCAGTTGGTGTCTATCGCCGACCGGCAAATGTGCTATGTTAATATGTTTAAATGTTTATATTTTAAATGTTTAGTGTAATGTAAATAGTGACGTTTTTGGAAAGCCTGATGATGAAGCTCTATGCTTCGAAATGTACATAGCAGATTATGTTTGAAGAACTGTTGACAGGAAAAAAGGTAATTTAACCAGTATTATTTCTATAATTTAAATAAATGTATTTATTCGATATAGTCAAGAACAGTCCAACCAACACATGGATCACTGTCTATTACTTCATCTATTGTAAAATTTTAATCCTCAAAATTCTATTCTCGTATTTTTAATTGGTATATTCTATCAATAGATGAAATTCAATTGAAAAGTCTTAACCATTATTCGTATCGGTAAATAACATTTGTTTAAATTTGTTTTTTTTTAATTTTGTTTTGTGCTAGCATTAAGCATTGTAGTGCTTTTTATAAATATTCATGCTGCTTTTTTATTGGATTTAAACATGTTTTGTAGCATTTCAAATTAAATAAATATGTAATATTTAATATGTTCTAATAGTTCATCGATATAAAATGTTGAATTTGATGCTTGGAACCTTTTTTATATCATCATTTTCATTTAATGATTTGTATACATAATTGTTTATTAATAAAAGTTTCTTAATTAGCATATACGTGTTGGTACAGATACAGTTAGAGTTAACGTCACACAACACAAATATGTTACAATATAAACACATAATGTTCAGATATTACTGTGGTCGAATTCGTTAAACCACGCTTACAGTTCTCATACCAGAAGGACTCTCAACTGCAAGGCCCACGGTGTCCGTAATGGGGGTGGATGTTGACGGGATCAGTATTTATATTACAGCAGCATGTAACAACACCTTTTTAAAATACTTTTTGATAATTATAATAATAATCCTTTATTGCCATCAAACTTTACAGCATTGACAAAGTCATAATTGCAGCTATATATTGTCAAGTCATTCTTAATATAATTTAACCTAACAAAATAAATACATAACATATTAAACTATTAAATAGGGTTAGAAAAATATCTTTAAAATATTGTAAATATGGGGAACTAACTTTTTGCAATCCTTATCTTTTGTTTCGATTACCCTTAAGGTTACCCAGGGGAAGGGGCCTCAGTACATTTCACTAAGCACCTCTGTTATATGGGGTAAGCATGAGCTAATCATATATAGTATTTAAAATTCAACTAAATCAAAACTAAAAAATTCGTCAATTGAATAAAATGGGTTTTTAAGTAGCCAGCAATACAATTTTTTCAAGAAAGCTTTGGGTTGATATTTTTGAACTAAAGTGACAAGTTTATTATATATTTTAATGCTTATAAAGTGTGGCTGGATAAGCTCTTATTCAGTCTGTGGAAACCAACCACAGCCCTGTTGTTACGAATTACATATTTACAAGTTTCATTGAAATGTAAAAACTCTGGATGATTTATAATGTATTGCATTATGTCATACAAGTATAAATTAATAACCGTCCGAATTCCAGTGCTTATGAAAAGAGGCTTACAGTGTTCTAAACTATTTGATTTTGTCATGATTCGGATTGCCTTTTTTTGAAGGATGAGTATTTCATTAGCTCTGCTACAATGGGGGCACCCGAGGTGTGTCATGGACTACCTGAGGGTCATAATTGGACACTCGAGGTGCAACATGCAGCGAAAGAGAACCCAAAACTAACACTCGAGGTGCGACATGGCGAGTTAGTACCACCGTACGTGTATAGGTGGGCGGGTGGGTTAGTACCACCGTACGTGTATGGGTGGGCGGGTGGGTTAGGTTAGGTTAGGTTAGGTTAGGTTGAAAATATACACGTAATAAATCATCAACAGTCGAACAATTTTGTTGTTTCAAAGCCTCACAGAAAATGTTGCTTAGTTCCAAACATATATATTCCAAAAAATATATATATATATATTTATGGACACAGAGAGAGAGCGCGTCTACAACCCCGCAACCCTTCGCCGGGCTACCTGAGGTGGCATGTCGCACCTCGAGTGCCAGTTTTATGGCCCTTTGGGTCGCTGGGATTAACACAGGTAGTCCATGTCGCACCTCGAGTGCCACCGCTACAATTACCCCAAAGAATAAGTCCGTACCTCATAATCGATTTTATTATTATGACAGGTTTTTGTTTAATTGCATTTATAATTTCATCAAAAAAGGACAAATATTTATCTTTAAATTAAAGGATATGTCAATAAGGAAAATATTAACTACATTATACATCTAAAAGTAAAAATATATCAGTCAGCCACCACCTCTCGTTTCTACGTGTCACAGCAATACTCGTGTTGACGGTGATCACAGTGGTGATGTGTTGGCCGCTGTAGACTGCCAGACCCATGTTTCTGTGTATCACAACAGCACTCGTGTTGACAGTGATCACAGAGGTAATGTGTCGGCCGCTGTAGACTGCTAGACCAATGTTTTTGTGTGTCACAGCAATACTCGTGTTGACGGTGATCACAGTGGTAATGTGTCGGCCGCTGTAGACTGCTAGACCAATGTTTCTGTGTGTCACAGCAACACTCGTGTTGATGGTGATAACAGAGGTAATGTGTCGGCCGCTGTAGACTGCTAGACCCATGTTTCTGTGTGTCACAGCAATACTCGTGTTAACGGTGATAACAGTGGTAATGTGTCGGCCACTGTAGACTGCTAGACCAATGTTTCTGTGTATCACAACAGCACTCGTGTTGACAGTGATCACAGAGGTAATGTGTCGGCCGCTGTAGACTGCTAGACCAATGTTTTTGTGTGTCACAGCAACACTCGTGTTGACGGTGATCACAGTGGTAATGTGTCGGCCACTGTAGACTGCTAGACCAATGTTTTTGTGTGTCACAGCAGCACTCGTGTTGACGGTGATAACAGTGGTAATGTGTCGGCCACCCTGGACTGCCAGACCCATGTTTCTGTGTGTCACAGCAGCACTCGTGTTAACGGTGATAACAGTGGTAATGTGTCGGCCACTGTAGACTGCTAGACCAATGTTTTTGTGTGTCACAGCAGCACTCGTGTTGACGGTGATCACAGTGGTAATGTGTCGGCCACTCTAGACTGCCAGACCCATGTTTCTGTGTGTCACAGCAGCACTCGTGTTAACGGTGATAACAGTGGTAATGTGTCGGCCACTGTAGACTGCTAGACCCATGTTTCTGTGTGTCACAGCAGCACTCGTGTTGACGGTGATCACAGTGGTAATGTGTCGGCCACCCTGGACTGCCAGACCCATGTTTCTGTGTGTCACAGCAGCACTCGTGTTGACGGTGATCACAGTGGTAATGTGTCGGCCACTGTAGACTGCTAGACCAATGTTTCTGTGTGTCACAGCAGCACTCGTGTTGACGGTGATCACAGTGGTGATGTGTCGGCCACTGTAGACTGCTAGACCAATGTTTTTGTGTGTCACAGCAGCACTCGTGTTGACGGTGATCACAGTGGTAATGTGTCGGCCACTGTAGACTGCTAGACCAATGTTTTTGTGTGTCACAGCAGCACTCGTGTTGACGGTGATCACAGTGGTAATGTGTCGGCCACTCTAGACTGCCAGACCCATGTTTCTGTGTGTCACAGCAGCACTCGTGTTAACGGTGATAACAGTGGTAATGTGTCGGCCACTGTAGACTGCTAGACCAATGTTTTTGTGTGTCACAGCAGCACTCGTGTTGACGGTGATCACAGTGGTAATGTGTCGGCCACTGTAGACTGCTAGACCAATGTTTTTGTGTGTCACAGCAGCACTCGTGTTGACGGTGATCACAGTGGTAATGTGTCGGCCACTCTAGACTGCCAGACCCATGTTTCTGTCTGTTACAGCAGCACTCGTGTTGACGGTGATCACAGTGGTGATGTGTCGGCCACTGTAGACTGCCAGACCCATGTTTTTGTGTGTCACAGCAGCACTCGTGTTAACGGTGATAACAGTGGTAATGAGTCGGCCACTGTAGACTGCCAGACCAATGTTTCTGTGTGTCACAGCAACACTCGTGTTGATGGTGATCACAGTGGTAATGTGTCGGCCACTGTAGACTGCCAGACCCATGTTTTTGTGTGTCACAGCAGCACTCGTGTTGATGGTGATCACAGAGGTAATGTGTCGGCCACTGTAGACTGCCAGACCCATGTTTCTGTGTGTCACAGCAACACTCGTGTTAACGGTGATAACAGTGGTAATGAGTCGGCCACTGTAGACTGCCAGACCAATGTTTCTGTGTGTCACAGCAACACTCGTGTTGATGGTGATCACAGTGGTAATGTGTCGGCCACTGTAGACTGCCAGACCCATGTTTTTGTGTGTCACAGCAGCACTCGTGTTAACGGTGATAACAGTGGTAATGAGTCGGCCACTGTAGACTGCCAGACCAATGTTTCTGTGTGTCACAGCAACACTCGTGTTGATGGTGATCACAGTGGTAATGTGTCGGCCACTGTAGACTGCCAGACCAATGTTTCTGTGTGTCACAGCAACACTCGTGTTGATGGTGATCACAGTGGTAATGTGTCGGCCACTGTAGACTGCCAGACCCATGTTTTTGTGTGTCACAGCAGCACTCGTGTTAACGGTGATAACAGTGGTAATGTGTCGGCCACTCTAGACTGCCAGACCAATGTTTCTGTGTGTCACAGCAACACTCGTGTTGATGGTGATCACAGTGGTAATGTGTGGGCCACTGTAGACTGCCAGACCAATGTTTCTGTGTGTCACAGCAATACTCGTGTTAACGGTGATAACAGTGGTAATGAGTCGGCCACTGTAGACTGCCAGACCAATGTTTCTGTGTGTCACAGCAACACTCGTGTTGATGGTGATCACAGTGGTAATGTGTCGGCCACTGTAGACTGCCAGACCAATGTGTCTGTGTGTCACAGCAATACTCGTGTTAACGGTGATAACAGTGGTAATGAGTCGGCCACTGTAGACTGCCAGACCAATGTTTCTGTGTGTCACAGCAATACTCGTGTTGATGGTGATCACAGTGGTAATGTGTCGGCCACTGTAGACTGCCAGACCCATGTTTTTGTGTGTCACAGCAGCACTCGTGTTAACGGTGATAACAGTGGTAATGAGTCGGCCACTGTAGACTGCCAGACCAATGTTTCTGTGTGTCACAGCAATACTCGTGTTAACGGTGATAACAGTGGTACACAGCAGCACTCGTGTTAACGGTGATAACAGTGGTAATGAGTCGGCCACTGTAGACTGCCAGACCAATGTTTTTGTGTGTCACAGCAATACTCGTGTTAACGGTGATCACAGTGGTAATATGTCGGCTACTGTAGACTGCTAGACCAATGTTTTTGTGTGTCACAGCAACACTCGTGTTGATGGTGATCACAGTGGTAATATGTCGGCTACTGTAGACTGCTAGACCAATGTTTTTGTGTGTCACAGCAACACTCGTGTTAACGGTGATCACAGTGGTAATATGTCGGCTACTGTAGACTGCTAGACCAATGTTTTTGTGTGTCACAGCAATACTCGTGTTAACGGTGATCACAGTGGTAATATGTCGGCTACTGTAGACTGCTAGACCAATGTTTTTGTGTGTCACAGCAATACTCGTGTTAACGGTGATAACAGTGGTAATGTGTCGGCCACTGTAGACTGCTAGACCAATGTTTTTGTGTGTCACAGCAACACTCGTGTTGATGGTGATCACAGTGGTGATGTGTCGGCCACTGTAGACTGCTAGACCAATGTTTTTGTGTGTCACAGCAATACTCGTGTTGACGGTGATCACAGTGGTAATGTGTCGGCCACTGTAGACTGCTAGACCAATGTTTTTGTGTGTCACAGCAATACTCGTGTTGACGGTGATCACAGTGGTAATGTGTCGGCCACTGTAGACTGCTAGACCAATTTTTCTGTGTGTCACAGCAATACTCGTGTTGACGGTGATCACAGTGGTAATGTGTCGGCCACTGTAGACTGCCAGACCAATGTTTCTGTGTGTCACAGCAACACTCGTGTTGATGGTGATCACAGTGGTAATGTGTCGGCCACTGTAGACTGCTAGACCAATGTTTCTGTGTGTCACAGCAACACTCGTGTTGACGGTGATCACAGTGGTAATGTGTCGGCCACTGTAGACTGCTAGACCAATGTTTCTGTGTGTCACAGCAATACTCGTGTTGACGGTGATCACAGTGGTAATGTGTCGGCCACTGTAGACTGCTAGACCAATGTTTCTGTGTGTCACAGCAATACTCGTGTTGACGGTGATCACAGTGGTGATGTGTCGGCCACTGTAGACTGCTAGACCAATGTTTCTGTGTGTCACAGCAATACTCGTGTTGACGGTGATCACAGTGGTGATGTGTCGGCTACTGTAGACTGCCAGACCAATGTTTCTGTGTGTCACAGCAATACTCGTGTTGACGGTGATCACAGTGGTGATGTGTCGGCTACTGTAGACTGCCAGACCAATGTTTCTGTGTGTCACAGCAATACTCGTGTTGACGGTGATCACAGTGGTGATGTGTCGGCTACTGTAGACTGCCAGACCAATGTTTCTGTGTGTCACAGCAATACTCGTGTTGACGGTGATCACAGTGGTGATGTGTCGGCTACTGTAGACTGCCAGACCAATGTTTCTGTGTGTCACAGCAATACTCGTGTTGACGGTGATCACAGTGGTGATGTGTCGGCTACTGTAGACTGCCAGACCAATGTTTCTGTGTGTCACAGCAATACTCGTGTTGACGGTGATAACAGTGGTAATGTGTCGGCCACTGTAGACTGCTAGACCAATGTTTCTACGTGTAAGAGCAATAAACGTGTTGACGGTGATCACAGTGGTAATGTGTCGGCCACTGTAGACTGCCAGACCAATGTTTCTGTGTGTCACAGCAATACTCGTGTTGATGGTGATAACAGTGGTGATGTGTCGGCCACTGTAGACTGCTAGACCAATGTTTCTGTGTGTCACAGCAATACTCGTGTTGATGGTGATAACAGTGGTAATGTGTCGGCCACTGTAGACTGCTAGACCAATGTTTTTGTGTGTCACAGCAATACTCGTGTTGACGGTGATAACAGTGGTAATGTGTCGGCCACTGTAGACTGCTAGACCAATGTTTCTGTGTGTCACAGCAATACTCGTGTTGACGGTGATCACAGTGGTAATGTGTCGGCCACTGTAGACTGCTAGACCAATGTTTCTGTGTGTCACAGCAACACTCGTGTTGATGGTGATCACAGTGGTAATGTGTCGGCCACCCTGGACTGCCAGACCCATGTTTCATGTATGAGGCGGCCAAGGTGAAGGAAGGCACACAAACAAGTTGCACAACTCCCGCCAACAGGATCTCCCCGCACTGCCCATGGTTAGCGTGACTTTTAATTAGGAATTTAAAAGTCTGATATAACAGTCTTCCCTCGCTTGGGATTCAATGAATGTTATAGTCAGTTAATTGGCTTGCTTAGCCCATAAAATTCTAATATTTCATAATCATGACTTGACATTTCATAGCCTTTAGTCACGGTGGATCTTGCAGTTAGTTCTAGTCGTCAAGGGGGGGAGGGGATAAATGAAAACATTTCCCCACGGTTGGTTTTTATTCAGTGGTGACATCCATATAGTAGTGTATCAAAACAGGTTATTTTTCTGATAAATGTTAAGGTTAACATTGTTATTAGGATTTATGAAAAAATCACGATAGCTGCTCCTTTCTCGTTTATATCTCCGTAATGCATGTGTGTCGATTGGGTGGGTGGGGGCATCATAAAGCGTATGTTTTTATATATATTAATAATCTTGTTAAATTAAATATCATAGGTAAATTCTATCTATTTGCAGATATATATTGTTTGGTATTTTTGTCAGCTAGCATTATTATTATTATTTTTAATTTAACAGAGAAATTTCAACAGAGTGGAACAAATTTTAATAATGATTTTAACCGTCCTAATAAAGAAAGAGTTCAAAAATATAAATATTTGGTTGCAATAATTTTTTCAAAATTAACATGGGCTGATCACGTAACATATTTAAATTAAAAAATTAATATATGGGAAAATTAATATATGCCCTCTACCAATTGAGACAAATCTTTGGAATTCAGTGAAATCCGAATTGCATATTTTTCTTATGTACAGTCACTTTTTAAGAGGGAAATAATAGCCTGGGGATGCGCTTATAATACAGTTTTACAGCCTCTGATGATCATGCAAAAGGCCATAGTGAAGCGGCTCTGAGCAGGTGTTGGTTATTCTCTTCGAATGCTCTCTTTACTGAATTCAATGTACTAGACATTAGACAACTATTCATCAGAACTCTAGCCATTCATATTTTCAAACACTATGATGATCTATTTGAACAACCAACTCATGACGTACTCGTGGGTTTGGTATTCCACTGCCAAGACTACCTAGAACGTCTTCCAATACAAACTGCTACTATGTCTCTCACATATTATACAATAATCTCAATAACAAACAAAACACAATTAAATAATTCAGAGTCTATATACAAAAAACATATTTTAGAGTGGCTTCTAGGGCAAGTGGACGGGAAGGTGCAGAGCGAATACTACTGTCGCCGCAGAAATTACGTGCACCCGAGTTTGAAGGTTATTTTCTAAGAAACTAAGAGGCCTACGGAAGATCTAATCACACCATTGTTTTCCACGTTCAATTGTAGATTATAACATATGCATTTTAAAATTATACAATAACGAATTTTAATATTTGTTATCCTAGTTGGAACAAAAAAGTACCGGAATTTTGACTATATTTCACTGTACATCAAATTTACACCATTATTACTCAACAACTCGTCAATGTATCGCATTTATATTTTAATAACTGATTCATAGCAATGTTTTCCATAGGTTTCATACATTTTAGAATGTTAACCATACGAGAAAAAAAGTTATTATCAACTCTCTGAAACTTTGTTTTCTTGGCTTGCAGAGGTCGAAAAATTAATTGCTTGGTCTTGTTGTAATCCTTATAACATGAATAGTTACGACACATCACTATGTTTAAGCATATTGATTTTATATTGATTTAAATCAATATAAATTTATCAATTTAGAGTTATTATAAATTAATTAAAATCGATTTAAAACCACTGCACTTACTTACATATATGAAAGTGATTTATCGTAACTGTATATGTCATAAGAATTACAACAAGAACAAGTAATTAATTTTACGACCTCTAGAAGCTAAGAAAACATAGTTTCAGAGAATTGATAAGAACTTTTTATCTCGAAATGTTGAGATCATAAAATCCTATAAATCGGATATTAAAATATAAATGCGATATGTTGACGATTTTTTAGTAATATTGCTGTAAATGTGATGTACAGTGAAAACTAAATACAATTCCGGTACTTTTTATGTTCCTACTAGAATAAAAAATATTAAAGCTCGTAATATAAGTTTGATAAGCATATTTAAAAACGTACAATTAAACGATGAAAACGATGGTGTGATTAGATTTTTCGTAGGCCTCTTGGTCCCTTAGGAAACAGCCTTCGAACTCGGGTGCACATAATTTCTGCGCCGACAGTAGTAACAATTTATAGACAATAATAGAATAGCTGATACGCGAGCGTATATGGGTGAGTGAGTGTGCGTGTGTGTAGCGCAGCGTGTGTGTTTACCCGTGGGTGTATGTGTGAGCTTGCGAGGTGAGCGTGTGAGTATGTGTGTGTGTGGGGGGGGGGATCCGTGTGGTGTAGGATAAAAAACATAAAACCTTCTCTGACTAAGCCGTACTGCCTAGTCTCCTTCAATGCCCAATATCGATCTATGTGAGAATTAATATGCAGTTTTTTTATTTGTTCAACGCCAGTTTATTTATGTACACTAGTGTATTATTTTTATTGACTGCATATATATAGAAGTGCGAAATAAATGAATTTTTATTTTATTTGATTGACGGGAAATCACATGTTCACCAAACTTATTTTGACAGTCAGAAGGTGGCCTAAACTGCCAAGCCACCACTTAGTAGACATACAATCTTAATCGTCAGCGTTTGTTTATGTAAATCTTATAGTTCGTGTTTATTATTTCAATGTCTTATAGTGAGCGCTGTATGTTAATTAAAGGTTTATTCTACAATAGTGGACCATAAGTTTATATCATGAGTTTTTTTTATTGAAAGTCGTCAAGAATGACATTTAAAAATTCACTTATTTAGCTGTAAAAAATCATTAAAATACTTTCTTTTTACAAAAACAACTCCTGGTCAACTAGAATGACATGTTTTAGCGATTTTTGTGAGAGAAACGATCCCCTTAGAGGTAAATATGAATAAATTAAAGGTATTATTTTAGTATTTTATTGTCCCGGAAAGTTCACTAAGACGGTGAAAAAATTAGATGAATCAATTAACACTGAAAAGGGAACGAAAACACATGTCATATGAAACTGATGAAAAAAATTGATCCATGGTTAACTTCCTCAACGTGCTCTATCCGGCGAAGGAACGCACGTCAGGTAGTGAGGGGGGTCAGGATGCTCCTCCGCCGGTCTGGGTACAGTGTAGTTCTTGAATCATTCCCTGTATCGTAGTAGTCCAAGTATTTACAACCGGAACCCCCCTCTTCCTGTATGTGCATGGCCTTCACGAATCACGACAGTCCATTCACAGAGAAAAAAGAAACAGAGGTAGCTTTCCTAGGCCGCAGCGAAGACCTTGTACATAATAAGTAGATTACAACTAATGTACATTTTTGTATAATCTACTTACAGATGTACATCTGTAGTAATAATTATACGTTTATCCTTGAGGATTTCGGGGGGGGGGGGGGGGGAGAGATGAGGTAAGGACTGACAAGGCGCTGACCCTGTCAGTCCTGATGTCCTGATGTACATTGTACGTGTATGGGTGGGTGGGAGGGTCATCAGCATTGTACGTGTATGGGTGGGTGGGAGGGTCATCAGCATTGTACGTGTATGGGTGGGTGGGAGGGTCATCAGCTCTGTACGTGTATAGGTGGGTGGGAGGGTAATCAGCGCTGACACATACACTCATCAGCATTGTACTTGTATGGGTGGGTGGGAGGGTCATCAGCACTGTACGTGTATTGGTGGGTGGGAGGGTCATCAGCATTGTACGTGTATGGGTGGGTGGGAGGGTCATCAGCATTGTACGTGTATGGGTGGGTGGGAGGGTCATCAGCTCTGTACGTGTATAGGTGGGTGGGAGGGTAATCAGCACTGTACGTGTATGGGTGGGTGGGAGGGTCATCAGCACTGTACGTGTATGGGTGGGTGGGAGGGTCATCAGCTCTGTACGTGTATAGGTGGGTGGGAGGGTAATCAGCACTGTACGTGTATGGGTGGGTAGGCAGGTCAGCAGCACTGTACGTGTATGGGTGGGTAGGTAGGTCAGCAGTACTGTACGTGTATGGGTGGGAGGATCATCAGCACTGTACGCTTATGGGTCGGTGGGAGGGTCATCAGCACTGTACGTGTATGGGTGGGTGGGAGGGTAATCAGCACTGTACGTATATGGGTGGGTGGGAGGGTCATCAGCATTGAACGTGTATGGGTGAGGGGAAAGGTTTCAGCACTGTCGTGCTGAATAGCAAACTGCATCTATACAATGCCAATGTACGTGTATGGATGGGCGGGTTATTTTAATTACTATGTTACATAGTCTATAGGTCTTACAGATAGTGAGTTTATTTTGATTTGAAATGCTTAGTTAGTAAAAATTACTGCATTCACTCATCTACACTCATCACATACATATCATACCACAGATATGACGAACTAGAGAAATAACTACTCGACACACTAACTAGATACTCATTCGGCGCAATATTGGATGCGACCTCTGTTTATTTCTTCTCTGTGGTCCATCCAAGTTCACGTCTCTGACAATGAATACCAAGATCCTTGCCAAAGTAATTATAATATTGTTATTGCATACTGGTTATGATTATTACGTCACGTGACTATCATAAATATCATCACGAATAATCGCTCCTAATCATATTTTTAATGTTACATTATTGTTCCATTATTACATGAAAATGTAACAAAATAAGCCAGTAAGTAATGTTTGACATCTCTGTAAGAAGAAACTACGGATGAATGAAACAGAAAAAGTCTTGACAAGAAATTTGGTTTTTGACTCTCTTGGGTCTCACGTATCACCGTATTTTTTTAGAAATAAACTGCTTTTTGTGTGAACGAAATTATAAATCGTTACGGATAGCAGTAAAATACGTTTCTAATTATGATCACTTTTTTTAATGTTAATAGGGCTTATCGAAAATAGTTTTATTTTAATGATCGTTTAAAACGTCGCTTACTTCAATAATCTGTAAACAACATATAAAAAAATAATAATGAAGAATGTGTCGTTTTGACAAAGTGAAAGACAGGATCTGCGCTAACTCAAAGTAGTTTTTTGTTTTAACAACGGGTTGATTGGAACTGTGCTAATTAAAATTAGCTCCTAATTCTGCTGTAGCAGTAGAGGTAGTCCATGTACCGCCTTCATTATTGTCGATGCAATGTAGATACACAATTTAGATTGCGTCTGCTGACTGCAGGCGTGTTACTGCTCTCTAGTGCTCTACCGTTGGCGTAGAAATGTATGTGTACCTGAGTTTGAATGTTGTTTTCTAAGAAACTAAGAGGCCTATGAAAAATCCAACCATACCATCGTTTTCCTCGTTTAATTATTTGTTACGAGATTTGAATTTTAAATGCTACTATAAGTTGAGATAATTCTTATCCTAGTTACAATACGGTAAATTATTTATACATGCGTAAGTAAATACAGTAATTTTATTGAATTATTGATTTAATTCAATTTAAATTTATAAATGTAAAGTAATTTTAAATTGATTTTAAACGATTTTAAATCACTGTATATAGGTACTTACACATATGAAAATAATTTATCTCAACTATATGTATAATATAGTTACGCATATGATCACAAGAAGACCAAGTAATTGATTTTACAACCTCTAGAGGCCAAGAAAACATTGTTTCAGGTAATTGATAAGTACTTTTTTCTTAAAAAGTTAAAATTCTAAAATTTATAAAACTTATAGATAACATTCATATCAACCGGGTATTAAAATTTAAATATGATACATTGGCGGTTTTTTTTAGTGATAACAGTGTAAATTTGATGTACAGTGGAAACTAGTTTAAGTTCTGGTTTTTTTCCAACTGTGCTAAAAATTATAAAAACTAATAGTAATACTTTAAAGAATCATATTTAATAACGTAAAATTAAACGAGGAAAACAATGGTGTGACTGGATTTTTCGTAGGCCTCTTAGTTCCTTAGAAAACAACCTTCAAACTCGGGTGCACATAATTTCAGCGTCGACAGTAATTACTGAGGCCGAAATGTCCTCGCAAACTGAATAGATTGAAGCCACCCCCTTTCAAAATTTGACCAAGTTTGGCGTTTATTCAGGCTCTATCCAAAGTGATATAAACACTTCTCTTGTTTACTTCTGAAGTTATAATTACTTTAAAATAAACGAAACCTTCGTTACCCAGTGAAACAAATGATAACTTGTTATGATTATGGCGTAGTATTAATTCAATCACGACAGATAATAATACTTTCTACAAAAAATGGCAAACTGTAAATATAAATCAACAATCACCATCCTAAAACAAGTTGAACTTGTTCCATTCATTGCACCTAAGGATTACAACGATGTATCGATATATCGGAATTATCGATAAATACGTTTCGATACTTCGATATCTCAGTATCGATATTTTCTCTCGATAATATCAGCTATATCGATATTTTGGTGCGATATATCGTATCACTAAATATTGACGTTATTCTGTCTCCTCAAAATCATTACGATTCGAAAAAAAACACATTTAAACTACCTCTCATCCGTAAAAAACATGCAATGAAATAATAAAGTAACTTTATTTAGTTTTTTTTACGTGAGATTAACACACTAAAATGTAGTTTATTGTAGACCAGTTGGTGGAAACTAAGTGTTTATAAGAAGCCTAAAGGCATTTTTAAATGTGAAAAACAAAAAATAACAATGCTATTACATTATTATTTTATGATTTACATAATAATTAAAGGTATAATTATTTATATTTTGATCACAATTCGTAATTTTTACATGCAGGAGGCTATTCTAAAATAGTGACAGCAAAACATGATTGTATTTTTGATCATGACATAAGAGTTAGTGAATGATTTTAAACAGACAAATCATTAACAGTTCGATATATCGGTTACTCGATATATTTATATATCAACATATCGATAGTTCGATATATCGATATGTTAAAAATATTTGCCATCCCTATTTTTACCACAATGTTGTACACAAAATCAAGTTCGATCCCAGTCTTTCGAAAAATACGGTGTAACGATCCGACTGGTACATTAGTATAGTGCGACAAGTAGCCATGAAAATAAGGTTATTGGTAACAATTTCTGACTGTTCTTAGTATACGTCCAAAATAGGTAAAATATAAAAGTAGCCTTAAATCTAAATAATCTACAGGTTGTCCCTTTGCCGGTGTGGTTGCTCAGGCTCCTGTCTACGGAGGGCCATGTCCAAGATTCGAACCCTAACTGAGCTAAAGGGTGATACTTCACTCGTCGAATAAAGTTCACGTACAGCTTTTACATAATTCGAACCCTTAGAAAACAATGTTACTGACCTCAATTTAAAGTGCTTTTTGATCATATGTAGAATAGATGTTCTCCAAGAAGTACAAATACAGTTCCGACCTCGTGGGCCCCCATGTCCTTTGACTTTATCAAGGACTTGCTGAAGGACAACCCGCACCCAAAGTATGTACAGGCTGTCAGAAGAACTTACTAAAAAGTAGACAGGTAATAAAATTATTAACGGAGCAGTCTGTCAATATAAGGCCAACTACTCGTAGGCCGTATTTCAATGACACAATAACAGACGGTCGGCTGTTTAACCACGACGATATCTTGTCCGAACAAGGAAGAGGTTCAGGCAGCCTGTTTTGTTTGTATAAAAAGAGTTAAATGGTGTTTCAAACTCGTTTGCAGTTAAGTAGGCTGATCTAAACGTCATCGAACGTCTGTCCAGGGGACCTTGAAGTAGTATGCATTGGGCCTGGAAGTTTTAACCAGGTGTCCTTAAGGTTGTGTCCTGGGCGCCTTTAAGTTGTGCCCTAGGGGCCTTGAAGTTTTGTCTTGTGGGCCATGAAAACCTGTGAGCCATGAAGTTTTGTCCTTGGGCCTTGAAGTTATGTCCTGTAAGCCATGAAGTGTTGTTCAAGAAAACGCAAGTGCCTTGAAGTTTTGTCCTTGGGCCTTGAAGTTTTATCCTGTGGGCCATGAAGTTGTATCCTGTGAGCCTGAAGTTTTGTTCTATGAGCCATGAAGTTGTGTCCTCTAAACCATGAAGTTTTGTCCTGTGAGTCATGAAGTTGTGAACTGAGAGCCTAGAATTTATTTCCTTGTGGCCTTGAAGTTGAGTCATAGGGGTCCTTAAAATATGTCCTAGGGATTTTGTGCCAAGGTCCTTGAAGATGAGTCCTGGTGAACTTGAAGTTGTGACCTGCTTTTCTTTGGTAGTGGTGTGGCAAACATAAAGTTGGGAAACCTGATATCAGACGTAAACCAATGGTTCACCATGCTCTTTGACGTCATCAGACATAATACAGTGAATCGAAGCGCACACTATCAAAATGTATTTTCGGGTGTTTTGAAAACGATAATGGTTTTTTACTACCAACATCTTTTACAATTATCGATGTAAGACCGAATATTGCAACAGTATTATTTTTCTCTTTTTAGACCAAATTAATTTTTGGATAAGATGTTTTATAATACAGAAATTCTCTACACCTTTTTATGACTATCCTCTCAAAAACTTCATAAAAATTAATTTTTGAATAAGATGTTTTATAATACAGAAATTCTCTACACCTTTTTATGACTATCCTCTCAAAAACTTCATAAAAAACAATTAATTTTGAAACAACTGTTATAGGTCTGGAACGTTCACAGCCACTATCTTGTGAATAAGTTTTAGAACGAAGGATATAAACAAACATGGAAAATTTTCATTTTGTAGTATGAGGTGTGTTAAGGGTTGGATTATACATTATAACACTCTTTTATCAGCATTCATGATATCCCATCTGATCTCGTAGATTTGTTCTTTTCATGTAAGTTATAAGAATATATCTCGGAATATGGTCAGGTAAATTTTTTTTTTTTTTTTTGACAAACTAAAAGTCCTTGAACCAACCATTTTACAATTAATTAACCCTTTCCGAACATTTCTAGCTCGTTCCATGCCAACGTCCGGTTTACCGGACGTTTCCTAGAGTCCGGTTTACCGGATGTCTTCTAGAGTCCGGTTTACCGGACGTTTAAAATAATTTGTTATAAATAATTATTAACTCGAAATACATACAGTAATGATATATAAATGTTCGGAATAACATTTTCTATTATTAGAACATTGATTTGTTACGATAGAATTTTTTATTGCAGTACAATAACTTGTATTATTTTGTTGCCTTTGTTTTGCATTAACAGCTGTGTTGATTTTCGTCAGCTGAGGTTAATTTATGTTCCATGAGTGATGTGATTGTTTGTGTAGTATGGGAGGTAAAAATAAATAAAGTAAAACGTAGTATCTGGGCAATAAGTGATAATACAATTAATTGCTAATTGCGTGTATGACGAGAGTGATGAATCAGGCCACGTATTTGTTATGTATAAGGTAAAAACCCGAACTGCAGTGTTTTATTATTATTATTAATCCATAACTTTTTTAATTTTAAACATATCATTGTGAAGAATGAATATCATTTAAGATAACTAAATTATCTTTTAAATAGTTTATTAGCTCCGGTCAATGATTTTTTTAGTGCCATCCACAACGCAAAAACTAAAAAGATTTCAAAAATGTTTTTTAAATACTGTACATATAAAAACAAAAAGAGTTGTACATTTTTAAAGTCCTATTTAATTTTATAATACAGGTAATATCTTTAGGAAACTAATAAAACTCAAACTAATAAACTTGCTTCATAAATGGCTTTTTTTATTTTTTAGTAAAATGCGACAAAATCGAATAGATTCTAGGATTTTTGGGTATATCACATATACAAAAATCTGGGAATTTTTGAAAAATTTAAAAAAAATGTCCGAGATGGAATTAGATATTAGACTATCTTTGTCTCCATCTTCATTTTTTAATTTTTATTTTATTCAATCAATTATTACATCAAATACATACATACATTGTCCTTAATAAAATCTCCAGCCAAATTGGCTAACTAAGAGTTGACAGTAATATCTAGTATACTTGATTTTAACAATTCTTTTTATTGCGTATATATCTAGCAAACATTAAATTAGGAAAAATTGATTGATATACTACTTTCAAAATCTCAAATAGAAAACACAACAGATGAAAATAAATTCAAATGGGATATAAATAGTTACAACAATGACAATAGAGAAATAATTCTTACAAGAAGTTTAAATATAATTTTAAAATATCAAAGAAAACTGAACAAAAACAAAACTGGGGTCCCAAGGAATTTGCAGTGGGAAAGGAGATATAAAGATCTTTCTTATCTTAAAATTATTTACAATATTGTCTAACTTTAT
The DNA here is from genome assembly GCA_035578905.1 of Stictocephala bisonia. Classification (NCBI taxonomy): domain Eukaryota; kingdom Metazoa; phylum Arthropoda; class Insecta; order Hemiptera; family Membracidae; genus Stictocephala; species Stictocephala bisonia. The sequence continues at coordinate 277,543 of JAQJVL010000487.1, forward strand.
AACTTTCACTTTCAAGTTCCAGTTTGTCTGTGACTTAAGTAAGTTACTGAGCTATTTTGTGATGGGTACTTTAAAAAGTTATAAATATGTAATTTCAATATTTCAAATTTGGAATTCTACAATTAGGTATGTGCATTACAATGTAATTGCAAATTTAATTTTGTTGTCTAGGCTTTCTATTTCATTCATGGAAAATAAACTTAAATTTATGTTATCATATTTACATTAGGTACGTAAAAATGTGTCGGATGCTTCTGACTACCATAAGTTAATGTCAGGTCAAAACGCACCTGAAACTACGACACTCCATCAACAGGTCTATGACTCACAGACAATAGACAAACGATTTGTTGTCAGTGTTATCGATAAGGCACGCAGTAAATGTCGTTACAACGCCAACAAGAGCTATGTGTAGCAGGTTGTACGACATTAAAACTATTACTAGTCAACTAGTATGGAATGGATCTCACTTCTCATATCTTACTAAAGTTGCGATATAAGTTCTTAGTTACTAAAGAAAGATATCGCACAAGTACTAAAAGAAAATTGTCACTCAGTTAAAGCAGTAAAAGTGTCACATAGTTACTATTGTAAAATCATCACTAAGTTACTAAATAAAAGTGTCACTCAGTTACTGCAGTAAAAGTGTCACATAGTCACTATTGTAAAATCATAACTAAGTTACTAAATAAAAGTGTTACTCAGTTACTGTAGTAAAAGTGTCACATAGTCACTATTGTAAAATCATAACTAAGTTACTAAATAAAAGTGTTATTCAGTTACTGCAGTAAAAGTGTCACATAGTCACTATTGTAAAATCATAACTAAGTTACTAAATAAAAGTGTTATTCAGTTACTGCAGTAAAAGTGTCACATAGTCACTATTGTAAAATCATAACTAAGTTACTAAATAAAAGTGTTACTCAGTTACTGTAGTAAAAGTGTCACATAGTCACTATTGTAAAATCATAACTAAGTTACTAAATAAAAGTGTTACTCAGTTACTGCAGTAAAAGTGTCAAATAGTCACTATTGTAAAATCATCTCTAAGTTACTAAATAAAAGTGTTGCTCAGTTACTGCAGTAAAAGTGTCACATAGTCACTATTGTAAAATCATCACTAAGTTACTAAATAAAAGTGTTACTCAGTTAATGCAGTTAAAGTGTCACATAGTCACTATTGTAAAATCATAGCTAAGTTACTAAATAAAAGTGTTACTCAGTTACTGCAGTAAAAGTGTCACATAGTCACTATTGTAAAATCATAGCTAAGTTACTAAATAAAAGTGTTACTCAGTTAATGCAGTAAAAGTGTCACATAGTCACTATTGTAAAATCATAGCTAAGTTACTAAATTAAAGTGTTACTCAGTTACTGCAGTAAAAGTGTCACATAGTCACTATTGTAAAATCATAGCTAAGTTACTAAATAAAAGTGTTACTCAGTTACTGCAGTAAAAGTGTCACATAGTCACTATTGTAAAATCATCACTAAGTTACTAAATAAAAGTGTTACTCAGTTAATGCAGTAAAAGTGTCACATAGTCACTATTGTAAAATCATAGCTAAGTTACTAAATAAAAGTGTTACTCAGTTACTGCAGTAAAAGTGTCACATAGTCAATATTGTAAAATCATAACTAAGTTACTAAATAAAAGTGTTACTCAGTTACTGCAGTAAAAGTGTCACATAGTCACTATTGTAAAATCATCACTAAGTTACTAAATAAAAGTGTTACTCAGTTACTGCAGTAAAAGTGTCACATAGTCACTATTGTAAAATCATAACTAAGTTACTAAATAAAAGTGTTACTCAGTTACTGCAGTAAAAGTGTCACATAGTCACTATTGTAAAATCATCACTAAGTTACTAAATAAAAGTGTTACTCAGTTACTGCAGTAAAAGTGTCACATAGTCACTATTGTAAAATCATAACTAAGTTACTAAATTAAAGTGTTACTCAGTTACTAAAGAAAAAGTGTCACACAGATAATAAACTAAATTGCCATGAATGTACCAAAGTAAAAATGTCACATACACAGCTACTAAAAAGGAAAAATAGCTCACAGTGGTTTAGAACACGTTTTAAACAAATACTAAACTAAAAATGTCAAACACCCCGCTTCTAAAGTAAAAGTGCTCATACTTACTAAAGGGTACCAAAATAAGTAAAGGAAAAGTGTATTCACTGGTAAAAGTATCTCGCAGTACTAAATTAAAAGTGTTTCACACTTGCTGAAATAAAAGTGCCCCACAGTTACTGAAGTAAAAGTACCTACAGTAACTAAAGTAAAAGTGTTCCACATTTACTAAAGTAAAAGTACTAAGAGAAGTGCCCCACAGTTACGAAAGTAAAAGTGTCCTACAGTTACTGAAGTAAAATAACCTACAGTAACTAAAGTAAAAGTGTCCCACGTTTACTAAAGTAAAATGCATTAGTTACTGAAGTAAAAGTGTCCCACACTTACTAAATAAAAAGTGTTCCACATTTACTAAAGTAAAAGTACTAAGAAAAGTGCCCCACAGTTACGAAAGTAAAAGTGTCCTACACTTACTGAAGTAAAATAACCTACAGCAACTAAAGTAAAAGTGTCCCACGTTTACTAAAGTAAAAGTACTAAGAGAAGTGCCCCACAGTTACGAAAGTAAAAGTGTCCTACAGTTACTGAAGTAAAATAACCTACAGCAACTAAAGTAAAAGTGTTCCACATTTACTAAAGTAAAAGTACTAAGAGAAGTGCCCCACAGTTACGAAAGTAAAAGTGTCCTACAGTTACTGAAGTAAAATAACCTACAGCAACTAAAGTAAAAGTGTCCCACGTTTACTAAAGTAAAATTCATTAGTTACTGAAGTAAAAGTGTCCCACACTTACTGAATAAAAAGTGCCCAACGGATACTGAAGTAAAAGTACCTACAGTAACTTAAGTAAAAGTGTCATACAGTTACTGAACTAACAGAACCTACAGGAACTAAAGTGAAAGTGTCCCACACTTACTAAAGTAAAAGTGCCCCACAGTTACTGAAGTAAAAGTACACACAGTAACTAAAGTAAAAGTGTCATAAAGTTACGAAAATAAGTTTCCTAAAGTTACTAAAGTAATACTAATACAAAATTACTGAAGTAAAGTTCCCACAGTTAGTTATGGTTAAGATTTGGAAGTAATATATAGGCCCTACTGATCGGGGTATTTTCCCTTACAACAAATTGGTTAAAAAATTGACTTGACTAGAGCTAATTAATTGTAACAGCTTGAATCTGCGGATGCTTTTTCAACCATGTGTCAGTCATTAATATTTGACAATGTTCTATAGAAACAGACAAATGCAGCTTCTAACCATTCTTCAGAAGGGCGATAGGCGAGAATGTCAGCAGAATTACTCGTATTTGTCTTGTTTTGTTAGGTTAAGTAGTTAGGTTGTATAAGTTATGTTTGGTAGTTAGATTGGTTGTTTTAGGTGTGTTTTAGAATAGAATAGAATTTTTTTTATTTGTAAACAAAAATATTTACAAAAAGGCGAAGTTAAAGCTCTATGACCATTTCTTACACTGATAATTCGACATAAGTCAGCTTTGGTCAAACTTAGGTTAGTTTAGATAGAGTCAGATATTTTAAAAATATTTATTGTAGTCTATTTTATGCTCAAAAAAATTTCCCAGAGTTGTTAACATAACACTGATAATATCCTAATCTGCTTATCGGCTTACACACGTTTCCCATACTGATAACTGTACTTGTTGTGACCTGAGGTACTGTCATTTTGCCTCAGCAGCAGTCGTCAGGAGATGCTGAGTCTGGATGCGGCATTTCCCGGAACGCCATTGGTGCTGACACCCTGAACGTGTCCTGATGTCGTTACGCTGAGTGCTGACCTTACGTCAGCAAGTAGGCTTACTGTTCGCCGCAGAATAAGTATTTTAAGGACTAAAAAGTATACAATAATCAAATTAAAATACTGAATGAATTATTAATGCAAACAAAATAAATATAACTGGCACAAATTTTCTTCCATATTAAACACTAACAAATCAAAACTTTGAAATTTACCAGTTTGATTCCCAAATATGTTTTTTTCCATAACTAAAAAACTAGTCAAGTTAGAGACATGCTGTTTATACTAAAATATTTTAAATTGTAATTCGCATCTTTCCTTAAAATTTAATCAAAATCGTTGGAGCCGTTTTTGAGAAAATTCAATTTTTGTATGTCTTTGTCCATAAAATTAAAAAAAAAAAAATAAAACTTATAAAAAGTTAAAAATTTGTCTGGAGATATTGGCTAAATACACCTACATACTAATTTTCATAAAAATTTACCGATCCGTTTGGTCTCCAGCGAACAGCGCACGCACACACACACACACACACACACACACACACACACACACACACACACACACACACACACACACACACACACACACACACACACACACACACACACACACACACACACACACACACACACACACACACACACACACACACACACACGCACGCACGCACGCACGCACGAACACACACACACACACACACACACACACACACACACACACACACACACACACACACACACACACACACACACACACGCACGCACACACGCACACGCACACACGCACACACGCACGCACGCACGCACGCACGCACGCACGCGCGCACATACAGACAGACATCCAAATTGTTTTTTCAAAAACCACTTTTTGGGTTCAGGGGGCCCAAAAATGGATTTTTAGACCAACTTGTAAAAAAAAAAAAGTTTTTTTGAACAATCACAATACTTTCTCTATGCTAACGCATATAGGAGAAAGTAAAATGTCCAATAATTATTAAAATGTTTTGAGTGTGGAGGGCAGTTGGTTTATAGCATGAAAACAGTGGATGTACACTCTATGTGATTTGTAACACGTGAAATTACATCAAGTATCTAGTGGAAGAACGTATAAATCCAACAAATATAGATTACTAGCCTACATCCCCTTGCTTCGCTGCGGGGTGGTTCTCTTCGCTTGCTTTTTCTTTTCTCCGCGGTTCTGTCTAAACCATCACATCATTATAAAAGCTCAGTCTGATGCCATTCTCCTAGATAACAATGTGTTATAATCTAAAAATGCTTTATTTATACTTAAGGGGATGCAAAAAATTAGGCAAGATCTTGTTGATGTTTTTTTATACAGCCGCTTTTTACTGGATAGAATTTATCTAAAGCGTCAATGGTTAGGTTATTTGTCATTATTTTCAAAATAAACTAAATGAAAATCTTTATTTTGATTGCCAGACATTTAAATAATATTTACAAATTCTTTATTAATTAATTGTTATACACAAAGCAAGACTAAGATTTTTTAGATGACAAATTTTAATAATTCTGCGTGTTAAAAATTTATATTCAGTCTTAGTTAGTTTGTATTCTATTTATACTTTTCTCTATTGTATCACTTCTTAGTTCTGTATTTTGTTTCTTCTGTTATCTTGGTTACAAAATTTAGTCTTGAATGAACAGCACAAAACATGGCTCTGGCTTATTTCCCTATCAAAGAAACTTTTTCTCTGCGTATTATATGGGTTATTAGATAGGATGTAAAATTTACATTATTTTATAAAAGTTCAAAAATGTCTGTTTTGTTTTTAAATTTGTCAAGAAGACGCAATTGACATATTGTGATATGGTTTTTAGTTGTGTTTTAGATCTCCGATTTAATTTTTAAGTTTATTATTTTTAAGTTTTAGAAATAATTATGTTTTTAGCTCTGTTTTATTATACTAGCAGGTGCCACATAAATGATGTATAGTTTATTTTAACTATATATAGCTGGGCTCAAAAGTTTTAATTTGTTTATTCATTATTTCCTAGCTCGTTTATTTAATTAGTATATTTTTCATTGGCCACCACTACTGGAAACTGTGCCAGTTTTATTCCTAATGGTGCCATGTTAAATATTGGCATCATAACGAGAGGACTGAAGGTCTTCCAGTTTTGGTTGTCTTTGTTTCTTTGTCATATTACATGGATTGTTATCTAAAAGCCATTGTACAAGTGTCCGGGAAGAGCGTCCTTGCTTGGTGTGCGGTGTGTTGGCGGGTTTGGCAACGATGGTTGCGACCTTCTGGACGACCAGGAAGTGATGAAAGGACTGCCAACAAACATACGTGTCCCACCCCTGGACCAAGACTGCTTCCTGGTATGATTCGGAGCTAGCATAGAGAACAAAACAGAGGTCACTTTATTATGGCCGCAGTGAACGCTTCAGTGGCAGTTATACATTGACTATAACTAATGTACATCTTTATATATCTGAAGCACTAATTAATTCGTTTATCCTTGAGGATTTGGGGGGGGGGGGTTAAGGGAGAGACTGACAATGTTCTGGCCCTGCCATCCGCGTGGCAAACTGGAAAAATAACTATTCGACACACTAACTCGACATACAGAACATTCAGCGCACTATTGGATGCGACCTCTGTTTCTGTCGTGTCTGTGGTGCTAGTTAAAATCATTATCATTAAAACTAAATAAAATAGACACTAATGATTAAAGCCTGGTCTAAATAAACTCAGCTGTGCAAATAATTTTTTTTCAGACAAGTGTGTACTCTTGAATTTATTGAAATTGGTTTATCCATAATCAAAGCTACCGTCTCAAGGTCCAAGGTCCGTCTGTCTGTTCTATATATATATATTTTAACTTCTCACACCAGTTTACATGGGCCACAGTCCTGTGCAATTTTAACCACTGAGTCACTACGTTGACAAGATATAAAATAAATAAAAAAGGACCGCTTCCCTCCACAAAAAACAAAACAACATAACCTAGGTCTCCATATCAACGATTTGGTCAATAAGTCATTTATTTAGTTAAAGTGACAATACAACATTGCTTTATGTAAGTCAATATTTTTAGTTCTTAGTATTTATAGGTCTTAGAAGCCAAAAATAAATATATTAGTTGTATAAATGAAATGTATACTATTTCATACTATTTACAACTTTAAACTAAAAAATATAAATCTAACGTGCACAACATGTGCTGAGTTGTTTACATTGAACCGCCAGCAAGAAATTCATAAACGCTGTAGTAAGATCTATCTACGAGTATGGCTCTGATCTTGTGAATTATAAGGCCATACCATTATAAGGCCATACCATTATAAGGCCATACCATTATAAGGCCATACCATTATAAGGCCATACCATTATAAAATGTCCGTAATAACAATTGTATAGTAACACTTGAAGTATTATTTGATACTAATTAGTTATACTAATAGGTTATACTAATTTGACTGATGAAGACCTATTCTGAGGTTCATAAATTGTTTGTTTTTTTACTATTTTTATACTTTTTCCACAGTTATACTGTGAAACTTTAAATGGCATTAATAATATTTTAACATTAAAACTCTCATAGTACCAACTGTTGGTTCACTATACATGGAGACAAAGTGTTTGGGAGATTGTAGGCGATAGGTTGGATGCTCGGTTCCCTTAATACCGACAATACCACTGTACGTGTATGGGTGGGCGGGTGGGTCAATACCACTGTACGTGTATGGACGGGTGGGTGGGTCAATACCACTGTACGTCTATGGGCGGGCGGGTGGGTCAATCCGCTTGATGGTTGCTATCGGCGTGGACACTACTAGAGAAGTCTGGGATGTCCAGGTTGGGTGGTGATCATTGTGCGGGTGTTGTGTGAGGGAGATAACTGAGTATCAGGCTTGTCAATTAGCTGAAAATCAGACCAGCACTACGTGGTTCGGATTCCACGTAAAGCTGTAGGTCCCTTAGTTGCCCTGGCTGTTGGGCTATTAATAAATTGCCCTTTCTGAGGAACAGTTGAACTCAGTTTGTAACCAGACTACACTCACCCACACTCATCCTACACTCATATAACCAGTCATATTCGCCTTAAAATAACGTTGTGTCAGCGTCTCATATGTAAGAATATAATGGACCTTTAATAATCATACAGAGTTCAGTATAAATCTTTATTATAATAAAGACATTAAAATAGAAAGCATGTTTTGGACTGCTTACGGGAACATTTCATGTCACTATAATAGAGCTCTCGGCTTCCGAACTTCAGTTTGGGATAAACCTACCTTAAAATAGCCCAATAATGTTTGACTTAATAAAAAAATAAATAAATACGTTAATATTCTATAAAAATATAGAATAAACTCAATTAAAAAATCAAACACCCAAACCGTGACGTAAGCGTGTGTTTGTAAAATATTTCACAAGTCATGTAGGTTTGTCAGAGTAGTTGTTTGTTTTGGTGACATTCTTGTTGATCATTGTAACGCTTAACGGCAGGAGAAAAAGTAACAATTGCCCAGCAGATGGAATAATTATCGGGATTATAAAAATTTTATCAATCGAAGAAGACATTAATATAGTATATATAGTGAATCCACGCATATATTAACTTTACACTGAATGTTGATTTAGAAATTCTGTTTAATAACAATCGATATCTTGCAGAAGAAATGTACATTTAAATTAATAAATTATCAATTTACCAAAACAAGTATATAGAATATGAACGTTATTTATTTACAAGCACGCAATAATGCACTTATAAACAAGCAATAATTTATAAAATCCTCATAACTCTAAATACAATTTTATTGAATGAAAATCGAATGTTTTATAAATGGGAATGTAATGATTGAGAGGGAGTTGAAAAAAAATTTCTAGTTTAAAAGTCTGCTACGCGATGTTAGAGTAGATATAAACGTTAAAAACGTAGGCCTAAGCGTGAAACAGTAGCAGCGGAAAGAGTTTGGAGGGGGGCTCAGTCAGGATAAAAGTTGGGGGGGCGGAGGGGTAAAAGATTTTGAAAATGCGTGGGGGGGAGGGTGAAATATATTGAAAATAAACACTCTCAGAAATTACATTTTATACTAAACCTATCACTTAAACTTAAAATAGAAGGGCAGTATATTCTATGGTAACATTTAAAAATACTATAAATAATATTAGATAGCTTTTATTGTATTATTTTATGTCTTACCATAGATTGAATATAGTTATGTTAATCTAAAAAAAAAAAAAAAAAAAAAACAAATAATAGCCTAATAGTCAGTACCTAAGTGCATTGCAGTACTAATGAACTGTCAGAGAACAAAGAGAACGGAATTTGTAAAATAAGTCACCATAACATACCGGTGGCTAGGTCTAACCAATATTATACCAATTAATCTATTGTTATTTACAAATTGTTGTGTCAGAATTAAATTAGGCTGTATGTATGGTAAAGTAATTAGCCACTTTAAAATTAAAGTTTTTTGATTGAATATAACATATCAATATGAAATTTGTTTACTATTGCTCATAATTATCAGTGCTCAATACTTCTTATAATACCTCTCTCGCCCCTTCCTACAGTTTTATGGGGGGGGGGGCAGCTGAACCCCCCTGACCTTCCCGTTCCGACGCAGTGAAGTATTGTTCAACCGCAAAACGCGGGCGTCATTTACTGACAATTGGCGCTGCCTGCTTGCCAAGCGGGGAAGGAGAGTGAACTGCTTCGACTGTTCAAATCACGCAATAGTTTGGGGACGGACAGACAATAGCCGTTCTTTTGATAGTCGATGGAGTTGCAAGTTTCCAAAGTCAACACCAGGTAGAGGGTCTGAGGCTTGAGTGCGACAAAATTATCCACTGGAGAACACCGCTATTAGCAGTGCCGCCTTAACTTGAGTCTGCGACCTGGGGGTGGTGAAGGGACGGAAGGGTCCACCCGCTCGCTTCACAAGGACTTTCCCTAATTCCATTACCTACAGCTCAGAGCTCTCCCAGTATATGTTGAAAAATATTTGTATGTTTTATTTAAGTAACAACGACATCTTTTTAATAATCTGCTTTTAAAAATAAAAACAACAGTTTTTGTCCCGTTGAAATCGGTTCACTACAACATTTTACGTGACCACAGCTCAGAGCTGTCTCCAGTACACGCAGACACTTTAATACATTATAGACAAGATAATAATAGTTCGATATAACATTATTTTCATTCATGTATCATGCAAAATAAATAACTACTAGTATATAACATTGCTCATTTGATAAACTAAAAGTAATGTCAAACCTATTGGACTAAATTTTATCGGAAGAAAATCGTAATAAAAGAAAATTAATAATGAATGTTTCTTATTTCTAGAATGTTACTATCCTAAATTCAAATTGAGCTGAAAATGGCCTATCATTATCTGATCTATAATGTATTAAAGTGTCTTTCCTTGTACTGGAGACAGCTCTGAGCCGTGGTTACCTAAAATGTTGTAGTGAAACGATTTCAATGGGACAAAAACTGTTGTTTTTCTTTTTAAAAGCAGATTATAAAAAAATTTTCGTTGTCACTTATATACAACATGTATTGGGGAGAGCTCTGAGCCGCAGCTAGTCGGATTAGAAAAAGTCCTCGCAAAGGGTGGAACGCGTCGACCCTTCAGTCCCGTCATTAATCCCGTCAATGACTCAAGTTAAGGTGGCACAAAAAATCCGGAGTATCTTCTTATGATTTAAAAATTTCGAGCAAATTTAGTACAATTTTAGATTAGGCCTACAAGTCTAGGTTTATTTCGTTTTGTAAACAACTTTCCGGAGTCGAGCAAATTTAGTACAATTTTAGTTTACAAGTCTAGGTTTCTTTCGTTTTGTAAACAACTTTCCGGAGTCGAGCAAATTTAGTACAATTTTAGCTTTCAAGTCTAGGTTTCTTTCGTTTTGAATGCAACTTTCTGGAGTCTGAGGTTTAATTTTGTATCCACGTGTAAAATCAAAATTATAAACAAGAAAATGAATCCAAGACAATCTGAAACAAGGCAAAAGTCAAAATATTTACACAAAGCCGTGGCGATTGCAATGTCTGCAATTATTTTACAATTCGCGTCGTCAATAAAGAAACGATATAAATAGCTCTGTCCATTTAAACCTGCTCTACACCACGTGTGGGGTAGAAGGGCAGGTGTTAGGAAGTGGTCACCTTTAACACTAGCAATTACCGACCTACGGAACTACTGCCAACCGGAAACTGACCCACTTTCTGGGTCAACCACCTTCCGGCCCATCCAAACAAAGGAACAGTCGGCTTATTATTTTGCCAAAGGACCTGGAATGAATTATTTCGGGTTTTACTGCCCAGACGTTTTCTTTAACGGTACGTTCGAAGTTTTACGGGCCTGGGCTTTACTCCCTCGTTAAAATCTTCACTGTGTATAATGAGATTTTCTATGGTTAACTTGTGCAAGGAATTGTCACCGCTCTGCAAAGGTCAAAGGTCACGCGGTAAGTAAACACGACAAAAGCTTTTCGAAAGTCACCGATAATTTACCAACATATTGCAATTCTTGTTCTTCTTGTGTTCGAAGTCAGTAGTACTTGCAAAGCCAATGTAACGTTATCATTCTTGGATACATATTTGTTATACAATTTAAAATTTCCATTTATAAAGGAACAGTTTCGCTCCTCGAGAAACGCCAAAAAATTGGTTTCTATTTCAAGTATTCGATCAGGAATAACGTGGATCGTGTTCTAGTGGACCATAAAAAACACCACATTGACAAAAATACTATGAGTTTTTAATTAAAATCGTCTAGAATGACGTGCAATTTTCACATATTTAACTGTAGAAAAATTATTAAAATACTCAGCGTTTTACAAAACTAACTTATGGTCCTCTAGAATGGATAGTTCTTCATCTATCAAATGACACTTCAAGTGTTACGATACGATCATTATTACTGACGGGATACTTGATAAGGAACACATGTTTTGGCGTGTTAGGTGGAGCGAAACGGCCTTCTTTTATAAGTGGTAAAAGTTTTAATACAACATTTTAAACCAGTTAAAAAATATTCATATAATCATTTAAACTTATTTGGAGCAAATAATACACGTCTATAAGAAGCGAAAAGCCAATTTAAAAAGTCAGATTACCTTTTTTTCTAATTTTGCTGTCTTGGCGCGGCCGCCGCTAGGTCGAGCTAGCTGCGCGGCCAACGATCTATATAAACAACAGATGATACTAAATTAAACCAAGAGAATTTTTAACATTTTTTCTGAGTGTAATGTCCGTATTATTGTATTATTAAGTCTTTAAGTAAATTCTTTAGAAGGAAACAAACTTAGGTGACCCTCAAGGTTGTATTCTTTCCCTAGTTCTCTTTTTGACGAACATAAATGGATTTAAATTACTTAAACAAACAATCAAAACTATGTATGTTAGTGCGGGATATTATGAGAGTTTAATTAGGTATGGGATAGCTTTTTAGGGTGGGGATCTCACCATTATTAGATAGTGTTTAGGGCGCGGAAAAATACTAGACTATAAGGAGAATTTTCACACTAGGCTGGTCAAAACCAAGGAATTTTCCTTCAGAATAAGATACTCACAGTACCCTGAATTTATATTTATTTTGTGGGTTGAAAAAATTTTTAGAAACATCAACGCTTTGTTCAATGTGAGATAGTCCCAAAAAGTAACTAGATCGTATAAATTATTCTTTTTTCCCATTCGCAAAATAACAAAAATTGAGAAAGGTGCTCTCATAAAATGTTTGACAGTTTGCCAAACGAGCTAAAATGGTTTCACAGCAAATTACAGTTTGGGGTTCGTTAACACTAAAAACAATGTTTGTCAATCTAGACTTAGTGTAGATTTAAGCTAGTGTTAAGATTCTTATTGTATGACAACTCATTATATGTGTATAAAATGTCTTTGCTTACAAATGAATAGGCCCAATCACCAGAACATAATATGAACATAAACAACGTTTTGTATGTAATATCATGTAAGTGTTGTAGAGGGATATGGACAAAGTGTCTCAACGACAAAATGGACCATCTTCTAAAATCCAGCGAGGACAAAGTGAGCCAACGACAAACTTTCCCAAAGAAAAATTGAACCGCTCAGGAATGTGGTCCAGGTTGTCTGTCCACGAATGGACAACTTGGGCCATCTTGGAATGTTCTACGCTGCGGACAAAGTGTTTCAACGACAAACTGGACCACTCCGGAATGTGGTCCAGGTTGTCTGTCCACGCGAATGGACAACTTGGGCCATCTTGGAATGTTCTACGCTGCGGACAAAGTGTTTCAACGACAAACTTAACCACTCCGGAATGTGGTCCAGGTTGTCTGTCCACGAATGGACAACTTGGGCCATCTTGGAATGTTCTACGCTGCGGACAAAGTGTTTCAACGACAAACTTAACCACTCCGGAATGTGGTCCAGGTTGTCTGTCCACGAATGGACAACTTGGGCCATCTTGGAATGTTCTACGCTGCGGACAAAGTGTTTCAACGACAAACTTAACCACTCCGGAATGTGGTCCAGGTTGTCTGTCCACGAATTGGTCGGTAGCGTAGTTGGTTCAATCCCAGCTTCATGTGCTAAAGTTTCTCAGTTCGATCCCAATCAGAGTCAATACATTTTGAGAAGGATCAGCTGATAACCACCGGCTGTTCATTTGTCATTGGGCTATTAATTAATGACACTTTCTAAGGAATAGTCGGCCTTAGTTTGTAACAATGACTACATTCGCTCATCACACTCATTCGAAATCCATATTCACCCATATCTTGACGATCGGCGTCTTATGAATAAATAAAAATAAATAAAATAAAAATGGACAACATGGGCCACCTTGGAATTTTGCGCGCTGCGGACAGTCTCCCAACGACAATCTGTCCCATTTAAACAGACTCAGTTTGTCGTTGGACACTTTGTCGTATCCCAAGAACTTGTAAATTCTATCGATAATCTCGACGTCCACACAATGGTCGTCATCGAGGAGGACACTGCTAGAGAAGTCTGGGGTGTATCTGATTATCAAACGCAATGTGTAATGTAATGGAGCGAAGAAAATTCTGTGAAAAATGGAAAGGGAGCTACGGGAAGAAACGTGCTGTTTACATACGCAGTGCCCTTGTATGTTAGTCATGCTCAGTGATAAGAAGACAAGAGCGGGACGTCAAGGTCAAGGTTGTCGCCGCTATCAGTGGAAGTACGAGCATCGGTGACATATAATTACCACCGTCATTGTTTCTTTGTTACAGCCGCTTGTCCTCGAACAGTTGAATTGAGCCATCAACTTACACACAAAGATAACAGTCAGCGCCAATGTACTGTAAACGTTCTCTGACTTCACCTAGATTTGAATAAATTTAAATTATGCAGGTTTTATTTTTCTTGAATCATTTCAAAATACAGACTGCGAAGAGCATTTCAAACTTATCAATGAATTGGGTCACATTTACTAGGATCAAGAACACTAAGAATATTACTTAAATCGAGTCTGTCGGCCATCTTGGTTTTAATCCTATCAGAACAATTTTATTTTCGAGCCAAACATAGGATCACGATTCTTACTGGAAATATTAAATGAGGTATCATCCGCAAATAGGCAGATACTACCATCATCTGTTACTTCCAGATGTATCATTGATGAATAATTATAGGTAGAACAGAACGGGGCCCACAACAGAACCCTGCGGACACCTGCCCTCACAAGCATACCAGTAGACATCTACAACCCAAATTATCCTCATATTGTATACCTCAACTACTTGGTTGCGGCCATATTGCATTTGATTTTTCATAAATATGGCATTCATAATGTTTTGCATTGATATTTCATAAATCTGATGTTAAATTCAAATAAAGAATCCAGCTTTATTTATGAATGTATAATTTCAAAACTAGGTCTTTATTGAAAGAGAATATTGTTTTATACTGCCTCCTGAGACAGATTTCTCCTGTTTTGGTGTAATTTTTATACAGCAATAACTATTGTTCTAATTCAATATTATTTTTTTAATAAAACATCGTTAGAAAAAAATCTGTCTTAAGGGCCACTAGTCACTTATAGTATGTTAAAATTTGAATAGATATCTTGAAAATGTAGGCGTATAACGTTTTCATGTAACGCAACGCTCTACTGAAACGCGGGCGTCATCTACTGATAAATGGCGCTGCCTGGTAGCCAAGGCTGGAAGGAGCGTAAACTGCCACGACTGTTCAAATCACACAATAATTTGGGGACGGACGGACATACAACAACCGGTCTTCTGATAGTCGACGAAGTTGGAAGAAGTTCTAAAGTTAGCACCAGTTCTTGTCGAAGGCTCGAAGTTGACAAAATTAGTCACTGGAGAAGGTTCTTCTCAGCTCGATCCCAATTAGAGTTGTTATAAATGCTTGGAGGGATCAGCTTATAACACCGGCTGTTCATTTTCATTGGGCTATTAGTAAATGACACTTTCAAAGGAATGGTCGGCTTTTTTGTAACAATAACTAAGTACATTCACTTGTCGACTCTCATCACACACAGTCAAAATTCAAATTCGCCCTTATCTGACCATCGGTGTCTTAGGAACAAACTGTAATATTGTTGATGTATTTAAAGACCTTTAATGAGAGTGAAAGTGGATAGCCCAGATTAATAAGTAAATGCACTTATTGAAGGGACTTATTTATAATAAGCGCTTCATCCTTTGTACTTGAATGGAAATGCAGTCTCAAATTTTCTCAGTCTATTAAAGTTTTATCTTGGGAAAATATCTTTCTCAATATCCTATAAAAACACCGCAATTCAAGTATTTCCATTAGTTGGCTTTATCGACGGCTGTTTCACTAATAGCGTAGAATCCTTAAATTAATACAAATTAAACTGCTATGTAATGTAATCTTTAAATAACAATTTTGTTTTATATCCATTTACTTGCACAAGATAGCAACAATCGATTGGGTTCGAGGTTTAGTCTGACTTAGACCTACAAATTTACAAATTACATTTAGGCCCTCTCTAAAAACACCCAAAACATGGTCCTCTCAAAAACGCCCAAAACAGTTTTCTCGAAAAACGGCCAAAACATGGTTT
This sequence comes from Stictocephala bisonia, assembly GCA_035578905.1. NCBI lineage: Eukaryota > Metazoa > Arthropoda > Insecta > Hemiptera > Membracidae > Stictocephala > Stictocephala bisonia. The sequence goes on from JAQJVL010000487.1 coordinate 293,428, forward strand.
TTCTGTTCCAACGATTCGGTCCGTAATAATGATCATTCCGGAGTCGTTTGATACTTGAAGGAACCTATTCTAGTAGACCATTAGATGATTTTTGTAAAAACAAATATTTGAACATCAATTTTTACTATCTTAGATTTAAAATGCCATAGTACCAACTTATGATCTTCTAGGTTGGACCTTTAATAATCATACAGTGTTCACTATAAATCATTACAATAATAAACACGAACTGAACAGATAGAACATGTTTTAGCACGCCGACAATAAGATGGCATCGCTACTTATATATAATAGTGCTGTCGACTTCCCAGCGGTAGTAGCTTGGCATTTTGGGAAACGGCCAAATTAAAGTGCATAAGAAAAAGTAATGAACTTTCCTATTGGATTTTTTTGAACCCTAGGAATAAAAAATATTCTGCATTGAATTTTGAGTTATTCCATGCTCAAGCAAGTTATGAAAGTTTAACTGATTCCTAAAATGATCGACCATTTCGACTTCAGAAGTGGCAGAAATCCTTCAACTTTCTGTCCTAAAACTGAGATTTTGTAAACATTCATTCAGAGATTCCTTTGAATCTTATTTGAATCATTAGGAATTTTCTTGTAATTTCTTGTTTTGGTCGTTTTGGTTTTTAGGACAGTGAGGACAATTTTGTACAACATTTTTAAAATCCTAAATGCATTTTCGGACTAAGAAGAAGAAAGTACCACCTTTGCACCTTTTATTTATACTTGATGTCCTACTTGATTTTATTAAGTCAGTATTAAAAAAACTGTTAGTTTTCAAAAATCATACTCATTATAGTTGTTTGCTCCTCATTATCTCATTACCAAGTCGTTGAGTTTTTGAGCCGAAAATCAAATACGATGGATGCATTAGAAACACGTATAAGTTTTCAACAGTTTCTTTGTCTATTTAGAATTATAATAAATCTCACATTTTGAAGTTTGTTGTTTTGTTGCTATTTTTCTGTATGGTAAAAATCTTTTTATTTAAAAGTTTTACAAGTCTTATTCCAGATTTTTAATTGACAATACTTATAAACAGTTTATATTTCAATTGAAACATTCTCATTAGCAGACTTGTGGCGGCTGCTGCTGCTACCTCGTTGCCAACTAGGAAGTGGCGATCGGTGGCTCAAAGTTGGGGTCAAGGCCGAGGTCTCGGTTGTCACGACTCTCCATCTCACGACAAGTATCACGACAAGTTCCCCTCGCCCACGCCCACCAGACGCCGCCCATTCATATATCAGCCCACTGGACAATTATACCACAGCCAGTCCATTCCGCGAACACATGCAAATTTATTTCTATGTAAACAATCATTATTGAATTATCCTAGCTTATTTTCCTAGTGGGAATGAGAATTTGATGAGTATTGCTAGAATTGAGTAGAAGGGATAGGCTGGAGTGGAAGTGGAGGCATCCTCGGCCCAACTAGTATAGGATAAGCGAGTAATAACAATTATTTGGTCGGTGGTGGTTGGTTAAAGCCCAGTTTCATAAGCTAAAGGTGCTCAATGGGATTCCAATCAGTCATACCCAATTTTGAGAGGGATCAGCTGATAATCGCCAGCTGTTCATTTGTCATTGGGCTATTACTTGATGGCACTTTCTAAGGAATGACTGCCATCTAGACTAATCACAATTCACAATCATTCACATTCCTTCCCATATGTTGATGATCGGCGTTTGAAGAATAAATAACAATAATAAGTAGGTCGGTCATACTTGGACTTAAGATATTTATTATCATTTCTTAGATTATTTCCTAAGAGGCCCTGAAATCCCTGTTCCTCGACTGTGGTGGCAGTGACAGTTACACACCACGGCGGCCGGCTCACCTAAACCTTTAGGCCCTGAAATCCCTGCTCCTGGACTTTGTTGGTAGTGATAGTTACAACACCATGGTGGCCGGCTTACCTCACCCTTTTAGGCCCTGAAATCCCTGCTCCTGGACTTTGTTGGTAGTGATAGTTACAACACCATGGTGGCCGGCTCACCTCACCCTTGTAGGCCCTGAAGTCCCTGCTCCTGGACTTTGGTGGTAGTGATAGTTACAACACCCATGCTGGCCGGCTCACCTCACCCTTGTAGGCCCTGAAGTCCATGCTCATGGACTGTGGTGGTAGTGATAGTTACAACACCACGGTGGCCGGTTCACCTCACCTTTGTAGGAAGTGAAGACCTTGCTTGCGACTTTCGCTTTCCCAGTCAGTGAAAGTGGCGTGTGGCTTGGTGTTTGCTTTCTACGCCTCGCCAGCCGGGTTTCTCCCGCCCACGGGCCCCATTGACACCCACACTATAAAGAGACAACCGCCCTTGACTACCTTCAGGATGTTCATTATTTTTGACAAACACAATCGTCACTTGCCATGAAAAGTGAGAGTAATGGTTTCGCGATCGTAGTAAAACATCACAAAGTGTTTAGTTAATTCTGCTCGTCTACTCTGTTACATATCTTCAGGTAGTCTACAAGTTGTAATTAGTGTAATGTCTCATTAACATTACACTCTAGAACAACGAAACTTATCATGCCAGTTTCCAAGATGGAGCCAATAGAGGGTTGTGAATAAGCTTTAAAGAACTTCGATGCTTTAGAAAGTGTTAATTTAATTTATACCCCTTTGCCATCAAAGCACTGCATGTTGACTCTTAAAAAAGCTGAGGCAACGAAACGAAAAACTTAGCTGATTCCAATAAGTTGGGAGCAGATATTATGCTTATTCTGTGGCATAAGGATGGTACATAAAGACTAACAAGCGGAGGACTCGCTATTGTAGACTACAAGTATACAGCTGAGTGACAATATGTTGGATGTATCAATCCTAGTCGTTTCCAAAAAGGAAAAAAATTATAATATTGCTATTTTTTTAATTACCAGAAATATGAATTAAAACGTAATGGTATCTCGCTTATAGTCTACCCTTACATATAGTCCACCCTACATATAGTTCACCCTTACATATAGTCCACCCTTACTTATAGTCCAACCTTACTTATAGTCCACCCTTACATATAGTTCACCCTTACATATAGTTCACCCTTACATATAGTCCACCCTTACTTATAGTCCAACCTTACATATAGTCCACCCTTACATATAGTCCACCCTTACTTATAGTCCAACCTTACTTATAGTCCACCCTTACATATAGTTCACCCTTACATATAGTCCACCCTTACATATAGTCCACCCTTACTTATAGTCCACCCTTACATATAGTCCACCCTTACATATAGTCCACCCTTACATATAGTCCACCCTTACATATAGTACACCCTTACATATAGTCCACCCTTACATATAGTCCACCCTTACATATAGTTCACCCTTACATATAGTCCACCCTTACTTATAGTCCACCCTTACTTATAGTCCATCCTTACTTACAGTCCACCCTTACATATAGTCCACGCTTACATATAGTCCACCTTTACTTATAGTCCACCCTTACATATAGTCCACCCTTACATATAGTCCACCCTTACATATAGTTCACCCTTACTTATAGTCCACCCTTACATATAGTCCACCCTTACTTATAGTTCACCCTTACTTATAGTCCACCCTTACATATAGTCCACCCTTACTTATAGTCCATCCTTACTTACAGTCCACTCTTACATATAGTCCACCCTTACATATAGTCCACCCTTACATATAGTCCACCCCTACTTATAGTCCATCCTTACATATAGTCCACTCTTACTTATAGTCCACCCTGACATATAGTCCACCCTTACTTATAGTCCAACCTTAATTATAGTCCACCTTTACATATAGTCTACACTTACTTATATTTCAAGTTTCATAAAGAAGGAATACATTATTATATTGTTAAAATAATAAAAGAACAAAAATAAATATTGACAGAAGAGTGTCGGAACTTATTGCTATACCTTATTTGGTGTTATCACCTCCAGGATATAAAAGTCCTTCCAAACATTAACTACAACAACTTCATAAATTTATTTTACACGTTTATATCGAATAACTCTTTTAATAGCTTTATAAAGTGATAATATTCTCTACTTCGTCAATTACTTAATTTCATTGTCAATAAGCACAAATGATAATAAAAAAATATATAATGAAAAACTAAAATTAACCACGATCACATATTAAAACAAAAATCAATTTCATGCCAAGCTTAGCGAGGCTGGAGCAATCGGCCATCTTGGATCAATTTTTCGATAGACCAATGTTAAAATTTTTAAGTATTATTTTACGTATTTTTGTGTTCATATTACGTTAATTTGTCATGTTATAGGTCATTGTGTTGGAGAAATTTTAATTGCATTGCTTATTTTAATATTTGTGATACCTTTATTCGTTATAATTTCAAAATTTATTTGAAAGTAAACATCGGTAAATAGAAAAAAAAAACAATCACCATTTAGCATTTATATTCAAGGATTTGTCAAATTTAAATAGTTTAAGTCGTTTAATGAACAAACGCTTTGAACTACTTACGGTAGAGCTTCGATTTGTTTGATTTGAGAAAATTTATTATTTGTCATTTGGAGAGTATATTCTTGCTGATCCGGAATTCACCAGAATTTCTGGTCAATTAATGATTACCAAAGACTGTGGCAGATTTCTCGACTGTTTCGTTGATCGTTTGCGCACCTTCAACTCATTGATTCGAGATAAGTAATCGGATACAATGAAGTAGTCGCAGCGAAATCCGATATTATTGTTAGATCGATATTTGATTTGCGATATTGATATGTTGAAAATATTTGCCATCCCTACATGCGAACTGTAGGACTTATACTTTTTTTATTATAAAGTGTTGAACTAAAAAAAATGGAATGGTCAAAATCAACGACTCATTGGGAAGATTTTCTTAGGTCTTTGTTGTGAGTGACTGTCATTCAGACCCTCCGACCACGTGTGAACCTCTGGAGCCCTGGAGAAGGTCCTGTGAACAGACTCGTGGGACCTCTGCTGACCCGTGACTTGTCCTCTGGCACCAGCAGACCTTGTACCATCCAAGGAGGAGGTGATGTCAATTTTAGCCAGCTGTTATTGGAAAGGAGCAATTTCAAACAATGTCTGGAGATCTGACTTGGGTTGGCTATGGTTCTGTAACCTTGAAACTTGGGGGGAAACTATAGATTATGAATAGCTTTCCGTAGCATTTGCAATATTGGGAAATCCGCCCTAGGCCAATAAGTTGGCTGATGTCTAGTTGCACCGGCGGTTGAAGGAAACTAGTAGAAGGGTCGAAATAATATTCTGTCCCTAGCATGTCTAATTGCACAGGCGGTTGAAGGAAACTAGTAGAAGGGTCGAAATAATCTTCTGTCCCTAGCATGTCTAGTTGCACCGGCGGTTGAAGGAAACTAGTAGAAGGGTCGAAATAATCTTCTGTCCCTAGCATGTCTAGTTGCACCGGCGGTTGAAGGAAACTAGTAGAAGGGTCGAAATAATCTTCTGTCCCTAGCATGTCTAGTTGCACCGGCGGTTGAAGGAAACTAGTAGAAGGGTCGAAATAATATTCTGTCCCTAGCATGTCTAGTTGCACCGGCGGTTGAAGGAAACTAGTAGAAGGGTCGAAATAATATTCTGTCCCTAGCATGTCTAGTTGCACCGGCGGTTGAAGGAAACTAGTAGAAGGGTCGAAATAATATTCTGTCCCTAGCATGTCTAGTTGCACCGGCGGTCATTTTTAGGTCTCTTCAGGTTGAACGCTTAGCCTCCCCTAGACACGACACTTCAATGCCGGTATTTTCTTTAGCAATGACTGAAAATCTCAACAAAAAGTTCACTTCAATGAAACAACGAGTCAATGACATACACTGATGTATCATTAGTGTACATGATGGTTGCCGATAACAAAGTAGAATTCACTCAGAATTAATTGTGAACAGGATTTAAATACAATAGTGCAACGTTCTAAAACAAAGATAGTTCTTTATAATGATTACAAGTCTACCAGAGTACCACAGCACAGCACCAAACCAAAGGACAGCCGTATTCTTATAAGATAGGTTTAAGGCAGATTTTCATTTTCTCTGCTAAACACGTCGTTAAAACAGGCCTTTAAAAGTTACACTATCGTTTCTTTAGTTTCATGATAATCTCATCTATAATATGTCTACTTATCACTTTAATTGACTCTAACATATTAGACAAACTTTAATCATCAAATTTATTTACATATGTACATTTACTATGTACATTACTGTTCTTAAGATGTTCATAGCAGTAATGTAATTTTATTGAAGAACTGTTACGATAGAAAAAGGTAATCTAAACCAGTATTATTTATATAATATAACAGTTCTGGAGGTTAATAAAACAAAATGAATAAACTTATTTAGCAAAAACATTATTTCTATTTAACTATTGATAATACTGAGGAGACAGGAAGGTAATTTCAAAATCGATATAAAATATAGTCTCAAATAATGGTTTTAATAAATAATAATAGTAGATTTCAACAATATTAACCAATATATTTTACAGTATGAAAAAGGGCACCAAATGACCGGCATTGCAACTGGAAACTGTTCCAAAGGGCTCCAAATGACGGCCGGTGCAACTGGACACTGTTCCAAAGGGCTCCAAATGACCGCCGGTGCAACTAGACACTGTTCCAAAGGGCTCCAAATGACCGCCGGTGCAACTGGACACTGTTCCAAAGGGCTCCAAAAGACCGCCGGTGCAACTGGACACTGTTCCAAAGGGCTCCAAATGACCGCCGATGGAACTGGACACTGTTCCAAAGGGCTCCAAATGACCACCAGTGCAACTGGACACTGTTCCAAAGGGCTCCAAATGACCGTCGGTGCAACTGGACACTGTTCCAAAGGGCTCCAAATGACCACCGGTGCAACTGGACACTGTTCCAAAGGGCTCCAAATGACCGCCGTTGCAACTGGACACTGTTCCAAAGGGCTCCAAATGACCACCGGTGCAACTGGACACTGTTCCAAAGGGCTCCAAATGACCACCGGTGCAACTGGACACTGTTCCAAAGGGCTCCAAATGACCGTCGGTGCAACTGGACACTGTTCCAAAGGGCTCCAAATGACCGCCGATGCTGCTGGACGCTAATCCAAAAGGCACTTAATGACCCCCGGTGCAACTGGATAATGTTCCAAAGGGTTCCAAATGACCACCGATGCAACTGGAAACCCCCCCCCCCTAATAAGTTTGCTTTCCCTTTTTTTTCTTTCCACTTAGGCGTTATTTAGAAATAAGTACCCATATTACGTGCATGAATTCGATTGCTCAACAACAAACAGTACATTATAATAAATTTGATTATTCATAATTCATTTCTGAGACGCCAATCGTCAAGATATGGGCAAATATGAGGGGTGAATAAGTGTGAACGAATGAGTGTAGATGAACGATGTAGTCATTGTTACTATCTGAGTTCGACTTAGATAATAAATAAATAATAAAAATGCCTTTATTTACATAAGCGTTTCTCAGTTTTACACTGCTTTTCAGAGCAACTCGAGTCAAAAATAAAACTAACATGAACAGTGAATAACTAATCCTAAAGCAACAAGTGAGACATATTATATAACTAGACAACTAAACATTAACAACTTCTAATCAACTATTTCACCATTTAATAGCATTTCCCTAAGCTTTACCTTAAATGTTTCATGTGAGTAAGGCTTGAAGTTATCGGGGAGGTCATTGTACAATGTCGGGCCGAAATAAGTATAGCTTTTCCTCCCAGCTTCAAGCCTAACCTTTGGAAAATGAAGTTTTCCTCCGTTACGTGTGCTGCGCTGTGAGACCTCATCCCGGAATGAGAGTCTCTCGCTTAGATACTGGGGCTCATTGAGCTTTAAAACTTTGTGAGTCATGCAGCAGGTCAGCATCCTGCATACGGCCTTCATGGGAAGGAGGTTTACAGACTGCCTGAAAAGACTAACGTGGTCGTACCGCCTTAAGTTAAAAATAAAGCGTACGGCAGAGTTTTGGATTTTTTGAATCCTTTCTGTATCCTCTTTGGAAATACTATTACCGTATGCAGGATAGCAATAATAAAATACTGATAATACGAGAGACTGCATGAGTCGTAGTTTTGCAGATTCAGGTAGCAGGGACTTAGCTCAGAAAAGACTATTTATTAATAGACCAAACGCCAGGGCAACTATGAGACCTTCAGCTTTTACGTGGAATCCAAACCATGTAGTGCTGGTATGAGTTTCAGCTAACTGACAAGTTTGACACTCAGTTCTCCTCCTAAACAGCATCTGAACCTTGACTACCATTCAACATGGACACCCCAGACTTCTCTAGTAGTGTCCACGTCGATGGAAACCATTGAGCGGATGCCGTGTCTGTATTAAGACGACCGAGCATAGAACCTATCGCCTACAATCTCCCAAACTCCAAGTAGCTCCAAGTTCTCCAAGTAGCTGGGTTACAGCACTGCGCCACCAGAGCCGACTTATTCCATTCTGAGGTGATGGTCAATCAATATGATCAGTTAGCTATTGTCAAAATAATTTCTATACTCCTCCGTCTTTTGTGCTAGGATATGATGACAAATTATCACAGTGCAGTGGCAAAATTGAAGGTTCAATTTGAAGAAAAAAAATAGCTGTCATAGTCCGTGAGGTATGATTCAGCCCACTGTGTGCTAATGCCTCACCTCTGTAACAGCTCAAGGCCCCAACCGTTTCCTCTTCCACTTCTAGACACGTAAACACATAACTCATACCCACTCTAATCACATTTGCACGTGGCTATTTAGCTCATAATAGTGACTTGGATCTTACCAGAAGGTGCCAACTACATGAATAAAGCACAATAGGTATTTTTTACAGGCTAAATTAAGGCCATCTACATGTTAAATCAAAAGCTTTTGTCACAGTCGTGTACGAAACGTCAAGAGGTCGTATGTAAAGTGGGCGAGCCTTCATTCGTGTTTGTTACGTCAAGAGCGCTAATGTAACGAGGGTAAGCCTTTAGAATCATGTACGATACGTCAAGAATCAAGAATGCTAATGTATGGTGGGCAAGCCTTTAGAGTAGAGTCATGTACGATACGTCAAGAATGCTTAATGTATGGCGGGAAAGCCTTTAGAGACAGAACGATACGTCAAGATTGCTAATGTTTATGTTGGGCAAGCCTTTAGAGTCATGAAAAATCCGTGAAAATGCTAATGTATGGCGGGAAATCCCTTAGAGTCATGAACGATACGTCAAGAATCAAGAATGCTAATGTATGGTGGGCAAGCCTTTAGAGTCTTGTACGATACGTCAAGAATAGTAGCCTAATGTATGGCATTCTTAACGTAGAATAAGTTAAGAGTTTTGATGCAAAATGTACGTCATTTCATGTAAATGTGTGTAGAATGGATGGGCTTTCAGAGCCACGTAAAATAATAGAAGAGTTTTGATGTAAAATATACATCATTTCACATAGGAGTGTGCAGAGTGGACGCGCCTTCAGAGCCACGTAGAATAAGTTAAGAGTTTTGATGCAAAATGTACGTAATTTCACGTAAGTGTGTGTGTAGAGTGGATGGGTCTTTAGAGCCACGTAGAATAGGTTTAGAGTTTTGATGCAATATGTACGTCATTTCACATAAGTGTGTGTGTGTAGAGTGGATGGGCCTTCAGAGCCACGTAAAATAATTAGAGTTTTGATGTAAAATATACATCATTTCACGTAAGACTGTGCAGATTGGACGGACCTCCAGAGCCACGTAGAATAAGTTAAAAGTTTTGATGCAAAATCTACGTGATTTCATGTAAGTGTGTGTAGAATAGATGGGCCTTCAGAGCCACGTAGAATAAGTTAAGTGTTTTGATGCAATATGTACGCCATTTCATGTAGGTGTGTGTAGAATGGGTGGGCCTTCAGAGCCACGTAAAATAAGTTAAGAGTTTTGATGCAAAATGTACGTCATTTCACGTAAGTATGTGTGAAAAGTGGATGTGCCTTCACAGCCACGTAGAATAAGTTAAGAGTTGTTATGCAAAATGTACGTCATTTCACGTAAGTATGTGTACAGTGGATGGGCCTTCAGAGCCACGTAAAATAAGTTAAGAGTTTTGATGCAAAATGTACGTCATTTCACGTAAGTATGTGTGAAAAATGGATGGGCCTTCACAGCCACGTAGAATAAGTTAAGAGTTGTTATGCAAAATGTACGTCATTTCACGTAAGTATGTGTACAGTGGATGGGCCATCAGAGCCACGTAGAATAAGTTAAGAGTTTTGATGCAAAATGTACGTCATTTCACGTAAGTATGTGTGAAAAATGGATGGGCCTTCACAGCCACGTAAAATAAGTTAAGAGTTTTGATGCAAAATGTACGTCATTTCACGTAAGTATGTGTTCAGTGGATGGGCCTTCACAGCCACGTAGAATAAGTTAAGAGTTTTGATGCAAAATGTACGTCATTTCACGTAAGTATGTGTTCAGTGGATGGGCCTTCACAGCCACGTAGAATAAGTTAAGAGTTGTTATGCAAAATGTACGTCATTTCACGTAAGTATGTGTTCAGTGGATGGGCCTTCACAGCCACGTAGAATAAGTTAAGAGTTTTGATGCAAAATGTACGTCATTTCACGTAAGTATGTGTACAGTGGATGGGCCTTCAGAGCCACGTAGAATAAGTTAAGAGTTTTGATGCAAAATGTACGTCATTTCACGTAAGTATGTGTTCAGTGGATGGGCCTTCAGAGCCACGTAGAATAAGTTAAGTGTTTTAATGTAAAATGTACGTCATATCCTGTAAGTGTATATCGAATGGCGTATTTAATCAAATGATGTACGAGGTGTGTTTATTAGGCCCACATGTAAACAAATTGCTTAATGTACTACATTACTCTTATAATTTAGATGTTATGTTAAAAACTTCCTTCACTACCCTAAAATGTCTTACAAACAAGAAGATGTAATATAGCGAATGATTCCCTTATTTTGAGCCGTTGGCCCATCATCAGATTGAACGTCAAAAATCTGGCATGTCTATAAGTGTAAGAAAATGGAAATTTAATGTGTCAGTGAGAAACCTCCGTGCTGTTTGCGTTGTGGTGGAATAGATAGTTACTTTGTGATTATAGCTGGTGCGGTTTGGTACTGAAATGTTTAATGTGACACTCAGTGAGTAACCTCTCGTGTTGTTTGCGTCGTGGTGGAGTAGATAGATACTTTGTGATTATAGCTGGTGCGGTTTGGTACTGAAATGTTTAATGTGACACTCAGTGAGTAACCTCTCGTGTTGTTTGCGTCGTGGTGGAGTAGATAGATACTTTGTGATTATAGCTGGTGCGGTTTGGTACTGAAATGTTTAATGTGACAGTCAGTGAGAAACCTCTCGTGTTGTTTGCGTCGTGGTGGAGTAGATAGTTACTTTGTGGTTATAGCTGGTGCGGTTTGGTACTGAAATGTTTAATGTGACACTCAGTGAGTAACCTCTCGTGTTGTTTGCGTCGTGGTGGAGTAGATAGATACTTTGTGATTATAGCTGGTGCGGTTTGGTACTGAAATGTTTAATGTGACACTCAGTGAGTAACCTCTCGTGTTGTTTGCGTCGTGGTGGAGTAGATAGATACTTTGTGATTATAGCTGGTGCGGTTTGGTACTGAAATGTTTAATGTGACAGTCAGTGAGAAACCTCTCGTGTTGTTTGCGTCGTGGTGGAGTAGATAGTTACTTTGTGGTTATAGCTGGTGCGGTTTGGTACTGAAATGTTTAATGTGACACTCAGTGAGTAACCTCTCGTGTTGTTTGCGTCGTGGTGGAGTAGATAGATACTTTGTGATTATAGCTGGTGCGGTTTGGTACTGAAATGTTTAATGTGACACTCAGTGAGTAACCTCTCGTGTTGTTTGCGTCGTGGTGGAGTAGATAGATACTTTGTGATTATAGCTGGTGCGGTTTGGTACTGAAATGTTTAATATGACAGTCAGTGAGTAACCTCTTGTGTTGTTTGCGATGTGGTGGAATAGATAGTTACTTTGTGATTATAGCTGGTGCGGTTTGGTACTGAAATGTTTAATGTGACAGTCAGTGAGTAACCTCTCGTGTTGTTTGCGTCGTGGTGGAGTAGATAGATACTTTGTAATTATAGCTGGTGCGGTTTGGTATTGAAATGTTTAATGTGACAGTCAGTGAGTAACCTCTCGTGTTGCCTGCGTCGTGGTGGAGTAGATAGATACTTTGTGATTATAGCTGGTGCGGTTTGGTATTGAAATGTTTAATGTGACAGTCAGTGAGTAACCTCTCGTGTTGTTTGCGTCGTGGTGGAGTAGATAGATACTTTGTGATTATAGCTGGTGCGGTTTGGTATTGAAATGTTTAATGTGACAGTCAGTGAGTAACCTCTCGTGTTGCCTGCGTCGTGGTGGAGTAGATAGATACTTTGTGATTATAGCTGGTGCGGTTTGGTATTGAAATGTTTAATGTGACACTCAGTGAGTAACCTCTCGTGTTGTTTGCGTCGTGGTGGAGTAGATAGATACTTTGTGATTATAGCTGGTGCGGTTTGGTATTGAAATGTTTAATGTGACAGTCAGTGAGTAACCTCTCGTGTTGTGTGCGACGCGGTGTAATACGTGATAATTTCCCCTTCAAGGTCGCCGACACGCCTGCATTCTAACGAGGACTGTTGAATGGCCGTTTGTTTGCGTGGGGAATTACCCGTCGCAAACATCATCAAGACGGTTAAGGACAGATAAGTTGATGAGAACTAACTAATCGTCCTGATGGGGTTAGGGCGTTACGGCTGACGGTGTTCAGCACGTTTTGTATTTCATTGGATAACCCTTAAACTTGGATTAGTACACGCAGTTCTTTCTGTACAGTGGTTGATCGGAGGTCTTTTTTTACAGATTGGCGTCTTAATTATAGTAAACAAATGTACGTAATGGTGCTTGAGATTTCTCTGGAAAGGGTTAAAAATTAACCAGGTAACAGACCGGTGGTGACTGAAAGACTTAAAGAGGTTCGTACAAAATAAAATAGATCGATTTAATATTAATTATCAACATCGTCACTATTTTACTAAAACGTTGATATTATAATATTGCATGTTTTCTAATTCAAGGTGACAACTAAACCTAATTCTAATAATCATAAATAAAGTAAAAAGTAATACAAATAATTGGGCATAAAATGATAAAAATTATACTGTACCTCATTAGCTATGCCTCACCCATCGAAATTCTAAAAATTGTTCATGCCATGAAGAACTAATTCAAATTCCTTGTGAATATAAGAATATATGTTTCATTTTTAGATTTTTTAGATAGTTGCATACTTGTATAATTAAGTACGGGTTGTAATTTTTAAAAGGAAGTATGTGGGCTTATTGTTTCAGAATATTAATTACACACTTAGTTGATTCGGTAATAAAATTAACAATTTACTTAAAAAATAAGTTTCAAACATGCTTACAAAAGTCAATGTTACTATTGATTTATAGAAATAAGAAGTTTGAATTCTGGAGTTGTTACTGAAATATTTCTCATTTAATATATAGTAGAAAGATTAATTATTTACGTCAAACAAACGCTTGACGTTCTGTTTTGATCCTTCCAGTCACGTTCCTGAGATGGACTCAACATGGCGGCCGAAGGACGGTGGGTCGTGAGTGACTGAAACAAACTGCTCTCCCTACCCGTCACTACTTATAACCGATCGGTACCACGACAAACTGTTCTCCCTATCTCTCACCACCTATAACCGATAAGTAATGTGACAAATTGCTCTCCCTACCCGTAACCATTTATAACCGATCAGTAACGTGACAAATTGCTCTCCTTACCCGTAACTACCTATAATCGGTCGTACCACGGCAAACTGCTCTCCCTAACTTTCATCACTTGTAACCGATCGGTACAGAGACAAACTGCTCTCCCTAACCTTCACCACTTATAGCCGATCAATACCGTGACAAACTGCTCTCCCTACCCGTCACCACTTATAATCGATGGGTACCGTGACAAATCACTCTCCCCACCCGTCACCGCTTATAACCGATGGGTACCACGACAAATTGCTCTTCCTACCCGTAACCACTTATAACCGATCGGTACGTAACAAATTGCTCTCCCTAGCCGTCATCACTTATAACCCATCGGCGCTACGACAAACTAGCCCCTAAACTGCTCTCCCTCCTTATCGCCAATTTTGCTGGCGATGCTCGATAAAATTATAAGGTGACTCATCTTATATCTTCAAATTCCTTGACTGGATTCAAGTTCTTTAACAAGACATCTTTGTGGATTAATCTTATATCTTTAACCTATACTGAAAGATTTGTATCAAAGTTGTACGTGCAATCATCTTATATTATATCAAAGGTGTACGTGGATTCATATTATATCATCAGATTAACGAAATATTTATCTATAGACGTGGCTGAAGTTCTATACATATGTAATGTTACAGTTACAGTTGCATGATTGTTGCGTTTTAAGAATGTAAATGTCATCAAAAACAAACAGTCCACACAGAAATGTGTTACAATGAATTATTGAATAATTCAGTAATTTGCACAGTCGACCTGTCGTTACGTGCCAGTGTTTACATATTTCCTCATCAGTAAATAAATTATTCATCACACTTCACTGTGTCTGCTATGTATGTGGCATTAGGGGTCACATTTTCCTCTTTGACATTTCTTCTTTAAATTTATTATCTTTAAATTAAATATCTTCTTTATCTTATTGTTTGGTTAACTTCCAAAATAAAAGCTAAAAGGAGTCAAGAGGCACTGTAGGGATGGCAAATATGTTCAACAATACGATACTTCGATCTATCGATATATCACAAACGAAATATCGATCTATGATAATCTAGAAAGAAAATATATCAAGTAACCTATATATCGAATTGCAAATATTTTATCTGTTTACAACTATGCATTAAATCCGATAGTAGGCACGTATTCTTGACCACGTTTTCTTTGGTCAATACAATTACTGTACTTAGCATCGCTTTGCAGCAAGTACAAAATTGGTTTTACCGTTGGTTTCTTTTTTCAGTGTATTGCGAACAAAAAGTAACCAGATAAGATCAAGGATGCAAAACAAAGAGTTGACGAAGTACAAGATCTTAGTTTCTGGAGATTCTTACTTCTGGTACATTGAAGGTCATCAAGTAATGCCACACCCACATAACTGATTGGACATTTATCACTGCGGGGGGGGGATTTACATTAGGCCAAAAATAAAGAAACTAGAAGTAGCGTTTAGATCTATTGTGGAGAAGAATTTCAAAAAACAAAATCTTACAATTAATACTAATCAAAATAATAAAACACTACAATACATCTTAATACTGCAATATTTAAGAGGACACAATAATAGTCACGAGATTTGTTTGGACTACGTGTCTACGTTTGAACGTTACGTGACTTTTATTTGTTTACAGACTCGATTATGTAGATGATTAAATATGATCTGAAGTCCACAGAAATAGCAATATATACATGTGTTTTAACCCTTTCAACGTCCGACTTATTGGGCGTATACTTTAAGGGGATTTAGGCTTTATTTTATTTATTAACTACGGTGTCTTACATCAATCCCCTTAGAACCCACACAAACGCACATTCACATACATCCTTGATAATCCACCCACCTATACTCACACACACGCACATTCGCCTATGTCGTAGATAATGCACCCACCTACACTCAAACACGCACATTCACCAACGTCGTAGAAGATCCAGCCACCTACACTCAAACACGCACATTCACCTCGTCGTTGATGAGGTGGGTGGGTACATACAGGGCGTTTATTTTAAAACGCAACCCTAGAAAATGAGAGTTTAAGATAATAATAAATTCGTAGGTTGATAGCCTTGGTTCTTGTTCTTCTTTGGCTATCAGATGATTTACATTGTTATTCACTTTATTTGGGTTTCGTGCAATGTCATGTTGAGGTTAGAAACGTGGTTTTAAACAAACTTTGAAAAAGGTGTCCAGAAATTTACTAAACAGGGTTTATACTACGATGTTTAAATACTAATAGTGATTTATTTGAACACTAAACCTTTGAAAAAATGTCATTAATATCATGTAAATAGTAATAATAAATATTAATAGTAATTACATTGTTATATATAAGTACATTTTGCCTGTCATTTTTATTTAAAAATCATGGGTTGCGTTTTAAAGAAACGCCCTGTATCTCTATAGGCTATATATTTTACATTTATCTTGGACAAGTCAAACTCAATTACAGGACAATTTTTGTAACCATATAAAATAATATTATTCCAAATACTTTTTAAAATAGGATTCTTTATGAAGGTTATTATAAAATTATACCAAATATATGTTTCGTTTATAGAAAAGTTGTAATTCCTAGGGCTGCTATGTATAATAAAGTTATAATATAAAATAACAATTGAGCACCCTTAAATATTTTATTGAATTAACACCGACCGGTTTCCGCAATTATGCCATCTTCATAGGTGTTTACTTTCTAAACTGTTACAAAACATATGTTTTCTTTATAATAATGTTTTATTTAATTTTATTTGTTTTGTAACAGTTTATAAAGTAAACACCTATGAAGATGGAATAATTGTCGAAACCGGTCGGTGTTAATTTAATAAAATATTTAAGGGTGCTCAATTGGTATTTTATATTATAAATTTATTATATTTAGTTTATTATTTATTAAAACAAACTGGACTAAAAAGCTGGTGACAAGTAAGTGTGGCAACCATATACAATATTAGAGTTGTCTCAGAGACCACGATGGCACCATACAGCTTCGCCTACACTGACATCGGTTAGTGCAGTGGTTAGAGAGAAACCTTTCATATATCTGTTATCTTGTGTGATTGTTTCCTTTATAAGAAGTTTCACCTTCTTTCATCTGAATATTAAGTGCTTTCAAATTGACTACGTATAAAATAACGCATTATTTTAATTGAAATAGTTTGATAAATATTAATTATGCATTTTAAAGTTCTTATAATAATTTCTGGGAACTGACGTGGGAGCTCGCGTATACAGATACTTCTGGGAGAGTCATTGTTTGGAACCTCGTTGGGTTGGTCGTTTTACGGATGTTATTATTTTTATTATTTAGGATCAATGATCAAAATTTAAAATACTCTTTTAATGCGTCAATCTTCTTTTTAATCGTCTCAAAATCGAAAAATACAAACACGCTTCAGTATTAGAAAAATAATTATGGTGGATGCGGGTGTTCGAATGAAAGTTGGTTTCAGAGTAAACTGACAGGTGTAGGCCCAAACGTGGCGTCCTACAGCTCAGAATCCCATACCTCAGAAACAATGTGTTTTTGTCTAACAGTACAGAAAGTCAGGTATCCCATAGGTCAGATATCACATAGCTTAGAATCCCATACCTGATAAAAAAATTTGTCTGTCTGACAGTACAAAAAGTCAGGTGTCCTGTATGTCAGAAATCACATAGCTGATAATCCCATACTTTTGAAACAACGTTTTCTTTCTAACAGTCCATAAATTCAAATGTCCCATAGGTCATAAATCACATGGCTCAGAATCCCATACATCAGAAACAATGTTTTCTGTCTGAAAGTACAAAAAGCCAGGTGTCTTATAGGTCATAAATCACATAGTTCAGAGGGAGTTCATCAACCCGGCACCAAGCTTTATATGTTATAAAAAAACACGTCAACCCGGCACTGGACCTTTCACTGGCCGCCATGACAGTATGTCAACCCGGCACCAGCCACCCCTCTTACCCATTCCACCTACACTACCCCCTCCCAACCCCTCCTTTCTCTTTCCCCTCCCCTAATCACCTCCCCTTTTCGTAAGGTGCCGTAGGTTCGCGCTGTCCATGTCCGGGGACCGAGCTTTACTAAACGAAGGTGTGTGATGGTTTTAAAATGAATGGGGGTGAGCTTTGTAAAATGAAGGCAACGCTTTGTTCAATAGGTTAGGTTAGGTTAGGTTAGATTAGGTTAGGTTAGGTTAGGTTAGTTTAGGTTAGGTTAGGTTAGGTTAGGTTAGGTTAGGTTAGGTTAGGTTAGGTTAGGTTAGGTTAGGTTAAAGGAGTTAGGGCGATGAGATGCCTAGGGTTCGAGGGAGGGAAAGAAGAGAATGAGGGGCGTATGTTTGGTGTTGTGGAGGGGGAACCCAGCTCCCCTACCTTCAAACTGTCTCGGTGCCGGGTTAAGTTGTGACATTAGTAACGCCTGATTAACCTTAGAGCGGTGGTCAGATTTGGTGCCGGGTAGACGTGCCGCCAGTTCAGAGTCCCTTATCTCAGAAACAATGTTTTCTTAATAGAAAGTGAGGATTCCCATAGGTCAGAAATCGCATAGCTCAGAATCCCATGTCTCAGAAACAATGTTTTCTGTATGACAGTACAGAAAGTCAGGTGTCCCATTGATCAGAAATCGCATAGCTCAGAATCCCATATCTCAGAGAAAATATTTTTTGTCCGGCAGGACAAAAAGTCAGGTGTCCTATAGCTCAGAAGTTGAAAATTTGATTTATTTACTTTGGAACTTTGAACGTTTCTTTGATTATTTTGTCTCACATCATGAAATAAATTTGTGGTCAATATACTTAACTTCATTTAAATGATAAGTGTGTTTATCCACACACCTCTAAAAAAACAGCGACTTCTATCAACACCATCCTGTAATATATTTAGATTCTACTGGAAGTGGGATATTACTGTCGTCAGTAGACAAGTAGGAAATCGAAAGTAAAGACCGGTTTCACCTCCAAGTGACCATTAGACTCCCTGACTTTCAGGTGCCTGGTCATCTCCCCCACCATTCCCTGGGACATAATTACGGGTTAACAAGTACAGGGAATCACAGGCGAGAACTGGCTACTTGAACACTTATATAAAGGACTTTGTAGTGTATCGGTCACTTTACTTACAACACGGGTGGAGTAGAACGTCTTGGTGACCTATCTCATTGCATGTGCAATCTAACTCTTTATTTAACGTCTCTACTGGTATAAAATAGTTATTTCGTGTATTTTCGGTTCCGTGTCAGAAATCTTAGGTATTAATCATAGTATTAACTTGTTGGCGATGCCTCTTAATCCTACAGTATTTGTCTGGATCAGATGCACATTTTACCACTAGTGGCATCATCAATGACGATAAACAAACACTAAGTTGAAATATGGCGAAATGCGGATCTGAACCAGAAAAGTACTGCAGGACCAAGAGCACAGACAAAATAAAAAGGTGAAGCCTTTTTATTTTATTATAATTTTTTATTTTACTATCAAAAGGTATCACCTTTGAGAGGAGGATACATGTATTGTGAAACATTTTCTTTTTTATTTTTTTAGGTTTGGTTGTTCTTGTTAAGTAAGGTTAAATTGAAGTCTTTTAAACCATTTTTAACGTACATTTTCAATAAAAAAGGATTTTTTTCATTTTATCCCAAAAGAAAATGTTCTATATTGACGGCATAAAACCGAAAAAAATTCAATATACCAATTAATAATACTTTAAAATAAAATTTTCTGTTTATGATGATTTATTTATAAATTATTGGTTACACCAATATATTAGTTGTAAATAAATCTATATTTATAAAAGAGGATGTACTTTTATAGACCTAAGTAGGGGTCTATAAAGAGAACTGTGCATTGGGTAAGTGGGTGGTCAATCAAGGGTCTTACTCCTGGATATGTAGGGTCATGGTGTTTGGTAGGTAAGTTGTATATGTATGTTGGATGGAAATTAAATGAAAACTAATTTATTAATACTTTATAAGGCGTTGATAAATGGACACT